>JAHHUM010000413.1:52213-249533 GCA_036173005.1 Crenichthys baileyi | reverse complement strand
AAAATTTAAAAATATGAGACCCATTTCTTTTAGCCATTGGCCACCAGGCTAGACGAGAACCCATATTTATTTTGACAACAGACACAATGAGCAGGATGTAAGGGGAGGTATATGTGGAGTTTGCTAAACTCTAGTTTGGCTTTAACTGGAACTGGGTGCTTTGGTCAGACGGGACCAACATTAAACTTTTGAGCAACAAACACTCCAGGTGGGTTTGGTGTGAAATAAATGCTGAAGATTAAGAAAAGCATCTTATGCCCACTGTTAGGTACGGTGAAGGATCTGTGATACTGTGGGGCTGTTTCTCGTCCAAAAACCCCTGGAACCTTGTTACAGCACGGCATCCAGAATTCTTGGAGTACCAAATAAAAATCTGTTAGACTGAAAACTGGAGATGGCTCATCTTTGGGTCATCTAAACATATGGCCAAATCAACACAGACATCACCCCCCCCCCCGGCGTTAAAGCACACATGTATTTTAAGGCTTCCTGCATATCTTTACCAGAGGTGGGAGAAAATGTGGTCCCTGCAGTGGACAAACATTGTGTCCTCAGCTTCCCACCGCCAAATGCAGCAGACATATTGGTGCACTTTATTTGCTTCAGTAAAAAAAAGTCCTGAGTCTTTGGCCTAGAAAAAAAAAAAAACGATTTGCAACACTTCAGAACATATTAATCACTGCTGGGCATTGAGACCAGTAAGCCAGAGTTCATTAGTGGATTTAAGTCCAGTGTTAAAACACGTGGTAAATTATGCATTGTCAGACTGTTTAATGTCTGTCCTCCTTTTTGTCCTCATTAGTGCCAATACTGCATGAACACCTCTGTCATTAAATCTGACTTTTAGCATTTGAAAGAACATCCACGCACATTTATTTAAGAAGGTCAACAAACAAAAGCACCCATACTCTGTACAGACTCCGGCTTTACAAGTCTCCAGTAGCAGCAGAAATAACCTGAACTTAAAAAAACAAATACACTATGAATTTATTTTGTGTAATATTGCCACTTCTTGCCGTGTTTGCAATTTACCAGCACCAAGATTGATAATTATTTAAGTCTGAGCAGATATGTTAGAACCGTCAACTACATGCCTTTCTGTTTAATGTGAACAAAAACAAGCTCTTATTATCAAGCTGAATCTGTAACAGGACTTTCGCTCACTGTTTTGACTGACTTTCTTGGAATTTTCCCATTATTGCCAGCTCTAGATGTGGCAGTTCTTTGTAAGTCAAATCACCCTGAACACACCATCTCCACAGTGAAACACGGTAATGGTAGTATCATGCTGTGGGATGTGTTTCTTGGAAAAAGCGACAAGGTAAAGGTCTAGAGTTTATGGGAAGACATATAAAGCTAATTATAGGGCCATCCTGGAAGATAAATCTTTTATAGGCTGGGATTGAGGAAGAGGGTCATATTCAACTCGACAAGCAATGACCTAGTCAAAGTCCAGACCTAAATCCAACTGAGAATCTGGGGTAATAATTGAAAATTAATGTTTATAGATGCTATCCTTTTGATCTGGCACAGGTTGAGCCATTTTCCAAAGAAGAATGGGTACAAATGTCGGTGTCTAAATGTGCAAAGCTGGTACAGACACACCCAAAGACTACAAGCTGATCGTCTCAAATGAATATGTGCTTACAATAAACTGCTCCACGTCCCTCTCCATGCCGACGTTGGGCAGGTCTGGCATCATGTGTGCAACAACTTTAAAGCCAGCATCCTTTGCCAGTTGGAAAGACTCGCACACAGCTCGCACTGTGTGGCCTCTGAGGAAAGGAGAAATGTGGAAAAAGCCCACTCGGATTATTTTATCAAACTGAAAAATAACTTCTGTTCTGACTGCTTTCTTCAGCAGACATGCTAACCTGTTGGTGTCTCTGGCCACGTCTTCGTAAACACTCTGCACTCCTATCTCCAGGCGGGTGCAGCCGTAGCTCAGCATGTCGCTGAGGTGGCGCTTCAGGCAGTAGTCTGGCCGCGTCTCTATCGTGATTCCCACGCACTTGGTGTTGCTGCGCTCCGAGTACCTGCAGCGAGCGAGAGAGAGAGACAGAGAGAGATCGCTCACATCACTCGGGCTGCTTTCAGTTCTCCGCCTTGTGTCTTTGGATTGTTTTGTTAAACTTCTCTCTTCCTGTGACATGGTAATGACTTTTTAATTTGACCATTTGGTCCCAATGAGAATAAATATTTGAGGGTTGAAAGAGAACAGGAAATATTGGAGGCATCATTTAGCAACATCAATTTGCATGCTGTATATGGAAACGGCTCATTACCCAGATAGTTAACACTAACCTCACATTAAAGACACATTAATGCTAGAAAGATGAAAGACCCAACTTTTAAAAAGTTAAATAAGACATGTCCCCCCCCCCCTTTTTTTAACTCTATACAGAGTTCAATGCTAAATTCAGGAATATGAATGAATGCTAAAATCATAGCATTTTAACCTTTTAATGTGCATTTCTAGGTGTTTTACAGGGTAATATGAATTAAAATGATGGGTATGAATCATTATGGGCTTTCCTGTAGCTCCTAAAAAATAAAGCTAAACAAGACCTTCTCAGTGACCTTCCAGACAGACATTACTGTAGTTGGATATTTTGAATAACATCAAAAACTGGTTCATGGTTTGAGAATAAATGGTATCACTGGTGCATCATGATGCTGATAGTTTGACAGAGCTGCATACGGTATGGCTCTAACTCGGTATCTTCTCTTTACTCCACAGGATACTGGTTCTTGCTTACCCAGCTCCAGCTGAGTGCTGGCTCGTTTTGACTTTGGGTTCCTGAGTGTTGTTTCTCCTGACCTCAACTTCCCAGAACCTTCTGGGCCTTTTTTTCATTTCATCCAGCCATTCAGGTCGATCGTGTCCCCTGAAGCAACCCTGTGAGTATCCTGCATCTCAGAACATAAACATCCAATCCTGGTGGAGCTGGTACAAGAACATTTGGACGAGCTACCTCAAAAGTCACTATTTGTAAATTTGTGAAATGCTACAGAACATTAAATGTGCTCTGACACCTATGCTTGGCTTCTAAGTGACTTCCTGCTGAAAGACATTACTGAAGTCACTTATCTAGCAATTATCTACATTATGTCAGAATCAGAATCAGAATCAGCTTTATTGCCAAGTTTTTACATACAAACAAGGAATTTGACTCCAGTACACTTTGCTCTCTGGGTTTTGTTTTTGCACTACAGAATATACATATTTACAATGTACAAATATACATATATATAAATAAAAAGGTGCATTCGAAACATCTGTATGCTGTTTTTGGTATTCTATTAAATGTTCAACAGAGAAACAGCCAGGGGGAAGAAACTGTCTCTGTGGCGGCTAGTATTTGTGAACAGCGCTCTGTAGCGTCGGCCTGAAGGTAAAACTCTAAACAGTTTATGTGCAGGGTGTGTGGGATCTGCAGAGATTTTAGCAGCTCTTTTCCTGACCCTAGACCTGTATACGTCCTGGATGGAGGGAAGGTCAGCCCTGATGATTCTCTCTGCAGTCCTGATTATTCGATGCAGTCTGGACCTGTCCTGTTTTGTGGATGAACCAAACCACACTGAGATGGATGAAGACAGGACAGACTGAATGATGGCAGTGTAGAAGATGACCAGCAGCTCCTGTGGAAGATTTAACTTCTTGTGTTGCCTCAGGAAGTACAGTCTCTGCTGGGCCTTCTTTCATGTCTACTGTAAGTCATTGGTTGTCCAAATGAGGTGGGAAAGTTCTGAAAAAGGCCGGGATGAAAAGACCAACGATGCAAAAGTATGGAATCCCAGAGTGGCGAAATTACCACTAGGAGCCCACGCTGAGAGCTGGTTGCTCTGGATTACAGGTTTCTAGCTTTCATCGATAAAGATCAGCTGAAGAGACTAGCGCCCGCTGTGGCCGGGAGGTTCTAGTTTGGAGATGTGGTAAACATAACACATGTTCACCAAACACTTTAATGCAGAGCCTGAAATGTCGACCCAGGTCAAAATTGAGTAAATGGTCTTCCAAGGAGGTAGTCGCATGGCTGAAAAGGTCATTGTGTTGCTGTTCGATAAAATTGCTGTAGAAGGGTGTGATGACGTGATGCTATATGCACTTTGCAACCAGAAAGGCATAAAGGAACGCAAAGAATGGGAGGAAATAAATGTCCGTCTTTCACAATCTGCTGGCTTATTTACTCTAATTACAAGAGTTTATGCTCCACAGAGGATGATCAGATTGTGGGAGATGTATCAATAAAAAGTTGATGCATAGTAAGACAACATTGAAAGTAACTGTAGAACCTGATCTGTGTTTGGACTGTTTTGATCCTGTGGAGCTTCCTGAGTTATCAGAAATATTAGCTTCATCTAAACCTTCAACTTGTATGTTAGAAAACCAAACCCAAAAATTATTTAAGGAAGTGTTTCCCCTCGTTTTACCAGCCCTTTTTTAGATATGATTAATCTATCTTTAGTAAATGGATATGTACCAAAGCTTTTAAGGTAGCTGTAATTTAAAACCTTTACTTAAAAAAACCTTCGTTTATCGAGATGACTTGAAAAAAATTACAGACCTATATCCAATCTTCTGTTTTTTATCTAAAATTTCTTGAGAAAATAGTTCCTAATAAAGGTGAGAAAAATTTACACAGCAATGACCTGTTTGACGAGTTTCAGTCAGGTTTTCAGAGCTCATCATAGCACTGAAACAGCTCTGCTGAAAGTCACTAATGATATTTTATTGCCTCAGATAATGGACTTGTGTTTTGATGGTTCTGTTAGACCTCAGTGCTGCATTTGATACAGTCGACCATAATATTCCCCTTAGAAAGGGCTGGAATATGCTGTAGGGATCGGGGAACAGCGCTAGGCTGGTTAAACTTTTTTGTCTGACAGATTCCAGTTTTTTATGTAAATGAAAATATTTTAAAAAACTCCAGGGTTAATGTGGAGTACCACAGAGTTCAGTACTTGGGCCATTCTTTTACTAATATATGCTCCAATAGGTCAAATATCAGGCAGCATAGAAAAAATTTTTCACTGTTATGTTGATGATACTCAGCTTTACTTATCCAAAATTTCGATGAGCCCAAACAGTAGATAGACTACAAGCATGTCTTGAAGACAAAAAAATTTTGGGATGACCCTTCAATTTTCTGCTTCTAAATTTCAGACAAGACAGAAGTTTTTCTTTTGGACGGAGTCTTTTAAAAAAAAAACTGCTTAGTCAATCACTTAACCTGGATGGCATTAAATTACCTCCCCCCCGATAATAAAGTAAAAAACCTTGGTGTTTTTTTTGACCAGGACATGTCATTTAAACCCAATAAAAAGATTTCTAGGATTTCCTTCTTTCATCTCCGGAAACATTGCCAAAATTAGAAAATCCTGTCCAGGAGTGACGCTGAAAAACGTCCATGCATTTTATTTCAAGGCTGGACTATTGTAATTCTTTACTATCAGGATGTCCCCAAAATGCAGTTAAACCTTCAGCTGATTAAAATGCTGCAGCAGGAGTTTTTATGAAAATTAAAAAAAGAGAGTAATTCTTCTTTTTTAGCTTCCCTTCATTGGCTCCCTGTTAAATCAGAATAAATTTAAAATTTCTCCTCCTCACATATAAACCCCTTTTAATGATTTAGCTCCATCATACATCAGAGATCTGATTTTTCCCCTACGTTCCTAACAGAGCACTTCGTTTTATGGGGGTTTCCCTAGAGTCTCTAGAAGTAGAATGGGAGGCAGATCCTTTTAGGTTATCAGGCTCCCTCCTGTGGAACCGCTCCCAGTTTTAGTCCGTGAGGCGGACACCCTGTCTACTAAAGGCGGGTTTAAAACTTTCCTTTTTGATAAAGCTATAGCTAGAGTGGCTTAGGTTATCCTGAGCTATCTTCTTTATTTTCCCTCCGTCTTCATCTCCCCTTGTTGGATGGAGTAAGGGGGGGAGTCAGGTTTAGCCTAAACCCGGCTCAGTTTGGTTGAGGTGCAAACACGCCCTCCATTTCTGCTACCTTTATACCCCCCCCCTCTTTTCCAATAGTCATAATCAATCTGAAAGAAAGAGGTATCCCCCAATGGTTGTGGTTTTAGTATAACAATGGCCATCAGTGGGGTTTAGATGGACAAACTGTCTATTTTAAGGGGGTAGGCTTAAAAAATTTCCTTTTGATAAAAGTTATAGTTAGAGTGGCTTAGGTATCTTTTGGGTCCTCCTCTGTAGTTTATTCTATTGCGTTTTAGGCTGCTGGAGGACATAAGAACCCCTTCACCCTCTTCGCTACATTCTCAATACTCTACAATTTTGCATTATTTGCGTATTTTTTAGCTTTTTAATTTTTTTTCTCTCTTTTTTTTCCTAGAAGCTACACCTGGCCTGACTCTGTGTTCCTGTAACACCTTTCTGGAGAGGGGAAATCTCCCAAGCTTCTGCTGGCAACAAATTAATGCTTTACCCCCTACCATGACCCCATGGCCCTGTCTTTCAGTGTTTAACCCCTTTCTCTCTCCTAGACATAGCTACTGACTGAGCTTTTACTGTAACTAAAATATGTGCTCTCTTCAGACTCTAACCTTGAAAAATGGCTCAGAGTTTTTGTTTTTTCTTTTTAGGTGAAACGACTAAAGGAGCTACATCCATTAGCATTTACTTTCCCTTCCCATAGAAAGGACCCTGGATCAGTGCTTTTTGTTTTCTTTGTGTCTCTGCTCTGTTCTTTTTAACCCCCCCGTGGTCGTGGCAGATGGCTGCTCACACTGAGCCTGGTTTGCTGGAGGTTTCTCCCGTTAAAAAGAGTTTTTTCCCCCTTCCCCGTCGCTACATGCATGCTCAGTATGAGGGATTGCTGCAAAAGTCAACGCCAGTGACTGTCCACTGTCTCTACATGCTCATCCGGGAGGAGTGAATGCTGCAAGTCACTGACTGGATGCAATCTGCTGGGTTTCCTTAGATAGAAAAAACTTTTCATCCAATTTGAATAAATAACAGAATCTGACTGCACTGTTCAATGATTAAGATTAATTGGAATGTATGTACCTGAGTTTTGTGAGGTGCCTTGAGACGACATGTGTTGTGAATTGGCGCTATATAAATAAACTGAATTGAATTGAATTGAAAGAGAATTCATTCTGAGCAGCAGCTGCAGCAGCAGAGGTAAACCTCCCAGGAGGAAGGCAGCTCTGAAGGCATTTACTTTTACTGAGGGAGATGGCTGGGTCATGTTGTATGTGTAGTGTTACACATCACTGCAGATGACTTGTACACCACGACCGCGTTGGTTCTGTGTTTTTAGGTATCGGCTTAAAGAGCGGCTTGCTTTTGCGACAGTAGAGACTATTATCCAAGTGACGTCTTTTCCCAGGACGTCTCTGCTTATCCTAAATGAACAAAACCAGAACCCAATCTGCAGACGTCCAACAGTATGGCTTCATAGAAAAGCAGTGAGTGCTAGACTTTTCCGCCTGCTGTTACACTGCCTATGAGAATTATTCATACTCCATATGAATACTTCCGCATTTTGCCACATCTTATATTTTAACACAAAGTGTATCATTATTATGGTTATAGATATATATATATGGTTATAGATTCCCCATTCCATTTAGCCCTGGACTTTGACTGGGCCATTCTAACCCATAGGAAGAATTTCATATTGGTCTCATCTGGCTACAGCACATGATTGTTGCTCTGATGAATGCTCTCCTTAACAAACATGTCAGTTTAGGCGGAGGACCATGATGCTCAGAGCTTGGAATATTGTTTTACAATCTAACTCTGCTTCAAACGTCTCTACGACTTCCTCCCTGACCTGTCTGCTATGCTCCATGGTCTTCATGATGCCGTCTGTTATCTAGTGTTCTCTAACAAACCATCTGAGGCTTTCAGAGAAGAGCTGCATTGATACGGAGTTTAAACCACACACAGGCAGACTCTATGAATCAGATGACCTTGGAAGGCAGTTAGCCACACTATATTTTATTTAAGGTATTAGAATAAAGGGGGCTGAAAACACACGCAAGTCACTTCCAGTTATTATTTTAAAAATTCAAACACTCTTTTGCTTCCACTTTATGCTCTTCTTTGTGTTGGTTTGTTGCATGAAATCCCATTAAAAACAGACTGAAGCCTGTAGGGGAAAACATGGGAATAAAAACTGGGAGTTATATTTGGGAGACACTGAGGACACAAACTGTTGAGTGGCTGAAATCAGTCAGAAAAGACACGTATATATTTCTCTGGAAAGAGAGCAACAATTATTCTCCTTAGTCTCCAAATGGTTAAAAGGTGTAATTAAAAACAACTGAACTATGCCAACAGGACCGCTTTAGAGCAAGTACTGTAAATGGACATGGACGAGCTTGAATTTGGACTCTGGTTTAAGAATGTATTACTGATTAATAAACGCAGTAAATGGTACAAGAACCTATCAGACAGGATGAAAACCAGTCTGTTATGCTGTTCTTTCTAAAGGTAATCTCAAGACAGATGTCTTCTCAGCTTCATCTAGCCTGAATCTGACTCATGTACCACTTTCAGAGGTATTACACCCGCTGATCAAAATTACAAAAACAACAAGAGACGCGTCATCTCAGCACCCAAGCTAGATAACGTTTTCTCCACTCCAGCTGCTCCAATGACCATTAGCTCCCCTCACGCCTGCCCCTTTTCCCTCCGATTTTGGATCTGCTGGCAATATATCTCCATCTTTCACAATCTGCTGGCTGATTTACTCTAATTACAAGAGTTTATGCTCCACAGAGGATGATCAGATTGTGGGAGATGTATCAATAAAAAGTCTATTATCTCGGGCGATTATCTCGAGGTATCTCACTGCTTCTATCAGATCAAGAGCAGCGCGCCCGCGGCGAGAGGCAGAGACGTGAGCCCCTCGCGGTTCTTCGATACACAAACATTGCAATTATCACACACTCACGCTGGAGCAGGAGCGCTTTCCAGCCAAGGCAAGTCTTATCCTAACCAAGCAGCTCTCCCCACAATTACTGCAATCATGGTGTCTTAACAAAGCATGACGACAGCAGAGTAGGGCAAATTAAGGCACACACCTGTGAGCTGGCTCACACACTCAATGACAGACACACATATGTAACAAAAGAGAAATGTATGCTCACATAAACCAGGCTTTTTGGTCTTATTAGGCTTTAGAAAAGGAAATGGCTCCTTTTGACAAACCAACTAGTGGGCTTTTCATTCCTGTGATAAAAAGAGCCCTTATTTGGCCCGGTCACTTGAATGAATGCTGAAAGTTGCAGTCCGTCCATACTGAGCAGAAGCGTGTCTGATTTTCATTCAAAGCTCCCCTCAACTCAGCTAGAGAGGAATCGATTGAAGTAAGCGAAGAGGACTTAAGGAGAGTGGCCTCACTTTATCTCCCCCTTCCACATTCTCAATGGCTTCCTTCAAGAGATGAGGGTGTGGAGATGGCACCCTATGTCCCAGGATGACCTGTGGTGCACTAGTTAATAAATTATAAAAAATAAAACAAAGAAGAAGTCAAAAGCTGTGCATAGAAACCTAAGTTCAGTGATTAATAAACAGCTGAAAGAACCACCGTTAGCTGCAATCCCTCATTTTCTGTCTCACACATCTGCCCTATTCTTTGCTTGTATGACCCAATTAAGGCCAAGTTTTAGCTTACACCTCCACCCCGTGCTTGACGGCTCTTTTAGTTGCGTTCGTGCCTGTTCTGATTTTTTTTTAGGGCAGCATTACATTAGGAAAACATTGCAACATCACAGACATTAAGGACTGCTGTTACACCATATTTGGTAGAATATTATATTTTAATGTCATGCATTTACTCTTACTATATCTTGCATCATATATTTGACCAGTTGGATTTACTCTAAAGGCCCACAGCTGATGTATTTTTGCAGTAGCTAATATATTAACCCCTTAAGCCTTGGGGGCTCGTGGACAGGCCTCCAGATGGCCAAAAAATGATGAGATGTTTTTGACATCGGAAATGTCACAATTTATTTCTAAAATAATGAGTGTTACCTTGTGTATGTAATTAGAATATTACATTGAACCAGCTTTTGGTACCTTTGTCAGTGTGGGTGGTACCAAATCCTGTTGGAAAATGAAATCAGCATCTCCATACAGCTTGTCAGCATAAGGAAGCATGAGGAGCTCTAAATGTTTCTGATAGATGGTTGCATTCACTGTAAACTTCAGAAAACCCAGTGGACCAACACCAGCAGATGATGTGGCAGCCCAGATCATTACTGACTGTGGAAACCTCACCCTGGACCTCAAGCAACGTAAATTCAGTTCTTCTCTACTCTTCCTCCAGACCTTGATTTCTAAATTAAATGCACACTTTTTATCATCTCTGCATAGTCGCTCTTGATGTGGTGACTCCAGCCACAGTCCACTCCTTGTGAAGCTCCTCCAAATTTTTGAATGGATTTTGCTTGACAATCCTCTCAAAGCTTTAGTTATCCTGTTGCTGGTGCACCTTTACCTACCACACTTTTTGTTTTCACAATTTTGCCTTCCACTCAACCATGATCGTCTCGCTTACTGACCCAGAGTGCGAGACCATTTATAGGGTCAGGAAATCTTTGCAGGTGTTTTGAGTTGATTAGCTAATTAGTGTGCGACACCACGGGTTTTCCATATTTTACTTTTTCCACAATATTCTAATTCTCTGAGATATTGAATTTTGGGTTTTCATTTTCTGGAAGCCATAATCATCCAAATTACTACAAACAAAGGCTTTAAATATTTCACTCTGTGGTTAATAAATCTATTTAATATACGAGTTGCACTTTTGAAAATGAAAAATATTGAACTGTTTCATATTATTTTAATTTTCTGAGATGTACCTGTATAAAGATTTTAGCAAAAAAGAGTAATATGGAGATGAAACAGAGACCTGCAACGTGTGGGCATCAGGGACAACTGGCAAAATATTGTATTGACTTGAAATATAAAAGCTACTAAATCCTGTTTGGCTACATGTAGATTTTAGGCCAACGTGGTTCTGTGCTTTTTGGCCTAACCTTTCTACTCTACTCTACTTTGATCTATAATGAGGAAACTGTTCCAGGAGTCTTGTGGCAAATTCAGATGTAACTTTGCAAACCTACATTATGCTGCTCAATTCTTTAAACGGACAGGACACTTCCCCCTGGCAACCCTTCTAAAGCAGCCATACTGGCTCGGTCTTTCTCCATTTATAATGTTATGAACTTTAACACACTGACTGAGGCCTATAAAGTTTGAGGATGAGTTTCAAGTGTTTTCTTCCCGATTTCTCCGAGCACTGCAAGCTTTGATCTAGAGATAAATGTCCACTACTGTGAAGATCGGCAGCCATATTAAATGTTCTCTTGTGTATGATCTTTCTCTCTGTAGAGCAAGATTATACAATGTTACATGGACTTCAAATAGCTTAGAAACACACGTATAACCCTTCATAGATTTGAAGGCAGCAACAGTTGCTCATCTCAAAGTTACCACTGTACCGTCCAGCTGGGTAGGCTGTTTGACAGCAATAGAGAATGATGTGGAGCACAGGTGTGAAACTCCGGTCCTGCAACTTTTAGATGTGTCTCTGTGTCAACACACCTGAATCATATGGTCAGGTCATTAGCAGGACTCGGTAGAACCTGAGTGCATGAGGACGTGTATCAGGTGTGTTGGACTTGGGCCACATCAAAAAGTCGTAGGACACTGCCACTTGAGGACTGCAGGTTTGACACCGCTGATGTATAGTAAAATGGCACCCTCTAGTGGCCCAGTTGTTACATACAGACAAGCTTCATGCAATCAAGACTATAGAGAGAATATTTCACCCTAAATTTAAGGTAGCTGGAGAAAGAAAACTAAGCAGCATCTTAAGGTCTTCCTCTACTTTGTTTACCATGTTTATTTTCACACATTTTAAAAAGCTGCACTTGTAAGGGAGACAAAGTAGGGAACATCTGTTAGGATGTAGAACAACATATGGCGCCATCTAGATGATTGATAGTAATGTTCAATTTAGCAGAATGGTTATAAAAGACATTTTGCAGAAGCAAAAAACCCTCAGTTGTGCACATCCTCAGAAATGAATAAGACACGTCATGTACAATAATGCAATAAAGAGGTAACAGGTAGAGGCATTTATGTGCAGATGTGACCACTGTCTTTGATACAGGGGCGTTAAATACTAGCTGTACTACAGCTGTTATCTGTCTTTATGTTGCAATCTGAAAATGTATCACATATTAAAGTGCTGTGTTGTCTCCAAGACTTCATCATTAAAATCCAGAGGTTCTCCTGGATTCTGTTTAAATTCCAATTCTCTGGTTTTCCTAGCTTTAAGCTGTGATCACGGTAGCGTTTGTTTTTAGGAATCAAGACGAAGCGCAGGTTCGTCATTGTAGTAATCGTTGTCGTTTCTGGTAAAATGAACTAAGAAATCAGCTGGTTAACGGAACCGCCTGATTGGACCGGTCAGAAACTCAAAAATTCTGTCTTTTTCCAATCGATGAATGTAGCATACTAAGTGCTTAAAGGCTCCACTGAAAAACAACCCTTTTTGGTGTGGATGTCATTACTGAGTGAAGTAGACTCACAGTTAGCTATTTTCAGTATCAGGTGTTTAAAGCCAGAGGAAGCATAGAGGAAGGAAAAAGCCACTTTAAAGAAAACTGACGTGACGACTGTTCATTTAGGCTGCGAGAGAGCAAGACTTTTAGCAGATACCAGGAAGGCTGAACAGAGAACACCAAACTTTCTCCGGTTTATTTCAGAGCTTTCAACCCGTTTGTCAAGAAACATGTTGGATTCGGAAATGATGGCAGCCTTTTGGAAATCTCAGAGTTAAGGTACGAGTGTTGGAAAGGAGGCTCTAACTGACTGGAGAACCTCAGATCCAGGAGGACCAGTGTGGCTTTCGTCCTGGTCGTGGAACAGTGAGGCTGATCTTTACTCTAATGGTCATGCTAAGGGGATCTTCGAGGTTTGTTTGGGGATCTGAGATGACTTAGAATGAAATCCCCCAAGGTGTTCTGTGAGGGGCGCTGCTTTTAAGGGCAATTTGGTACTTGTATAATTAAAGCAAGAGCTGTGCCTATATTTTTGACACAAAGCCAAACCTCTTCTCAGTTTGGGTTGGACTCCATCCAGGCTTCCTCTTGTAGCTGATCCAGGTTGTGGTGTTCATGGACTTTGGGAACTCAAGCCACTGTCTTGGAGAGGAGGGTGTTTGATTTGGGAACCTCAGTGTCTAATTTTCTGGTTTTTGCAGATGATCTGATTCTATTGCCGTCATCAAGCCATGACCTTCACAATGAACTATAATAGTTCACAGCGAAGGTTTAGGCTGGAATGAAAATGAGCTCCTTTAAATCAGAAGACATGACTGACAACCGGAAAAAGGGGATCTGCTCCCTCAGGGTTGGGGTTCAGGCTTGGCTTGAGGTGGAGGAGTTCAAGTATCTTGGTGTCTTGTTCACAAGTGACGGTAGGATGGAGCGGGAGATGGACAGACAGATCGGGGCCTGCAGTAATGCGGGCGTTGCTTCAGATTGTTGTGGGTAAGAAAGACTGAGTCAAAAAGCAAAACATCTCGATTTTGTCCATCAACATTTTGACTCTCACCTATGGTCATGAGATCATGACCAAAAGACCAAGAACCTGGATACACGCGGCTGAGAGGAGCTTCCTCTGTAGGGTGGCTGGGCTCAGCCAAAGAGAGAATGAGGAGCTCGGAATGCCTAGTTATCCCCCAGAATGAGCTGGAGAAGATCTGCAGGAAAAGAGATGTCTGGGTTTCCCTCCTGGTCTCATTTCCCATGCAACCAGATGTCAGATAAGCGGTAGAGAGGCAGGCAGACAGATGGATGGAGGTAAGGTAAGGACTACATCTCTAGGAAGACTAGAGATAACCTATAATTTATTTTAATAAAGCTTTTAAAGAGAAATCTAGAGCGGCTGTAAGTCGTGTCGGCAGGTAAAAGCTTTATGAAAACCATATATTAGCCACAAACCTTTGATCTTTGCATCTCTACATTTGTGTCAGACCAACGGCAGACTTCACATTCAGCACTGATGCTGTTGAGACACAGAAAACCACCCAGACAGGAAGATGAGGTGCTGAGTACCTGACGGCCTCAGCCACGTTGTTGGAGGTGTGCCCTGACAGGGCGTCGTGGAGGTTCCTGATGAAGTAGTCTCTGTACTCCTCGGGGAGAGCCATGAAGGTGCCGCCCATCACGATGAACTCCACCTTGTCGACACTGTGGCCCAGCTGCTTCAGCTGCAGATAGAATGCAATGTTTCAAGCTATTTGGTCGTACTGACAGATTTAACCAGTTGTAAGAAGGATTATGAACAAATGCAGTGATGTTCGCTGGCGCTCTAAAATGAAGCTTGTAGTCCAAAACAAGGGTTGTCCTTCAAGTCTGCAAGAGGTAGTTATAGATTGCCTACATGTTCAGACCACTATAAACCAATTCATATTTATTTATTATTTTTTCCTGATGTGGTCTTTTACAATTACATATTACAGCTGAGGACAAAATAATTACCCCCTCTGATGAAAAGGTTGTCGGTTTGAAAGTTTTTCCCTAATGCAGCTTTTTAAACATGCTGGTTTTATTTTGGATGCTTACATTGTTTCATTTTATAAAAATGATCCCCAAAAAACTACCAGAGTCAAAATGATTATTCATCATGTGCATTTTCTTTTTCTTGCTGGATAATGGCCTGCAGTCACTTCTTGTAGTTTCCAACAAGTCTCTGACACGCCTCCTGAGCAACCTCAGCACAGTCCTCTGTGGAAAATCTCTCAAGCTCCTTTAGTTCTAATGGCTTTCCAGCACTGACCTTCATGTTCAGCTCATCCCACAGCTGTGTAATAGGATTCACATCAGGACTTGGTGTAGGCCAGTCAACAGCCATCAGATCTTCTGCAGGTAGTTCTTCACCTGCAGTGACCCATGTTCTGCCGTTGTGATGTTAGAGAACAATGCAATGACCTGGAACCAGTTGTGCTTCTGACTGCTTTAGGTTTTCTATCAATCTTCAAGATGGACTGAAGCATTTCCACAGTATAATTCAGCCACCGCTGTGTTGCACTGTGAGGATAGTGTTGACCTCCTTCTTTCTTTAAACATAATCAATGTCTAGTTTTGTCTCATCTTACCAAAGCACATGCTTCTTTATGCATAATATGTCTCCAGGCTGTCCTTAGCATACTGGAGTCTCACGTAAAGCACTTTGAATTGTCTTGTTGCTGAAATGTGCTTGCCTTGTCTGGCTTTGAGGTGTCTCGTTTGCAGAAGCTAGGGTTTGTCTTGGTCTCACAGTTCATTCCTGTGTGGAAATCTGGAGATCATCGTGTTTGGGACTACAATTCCTGAAAGTCATTCGCCAGTGTTTGAATAGAATAGTGGCTCTAGAGTATTTAGCAACATCATCACCAGTTTTCTTTTTAGGCTCTTTGAAGCATTTCACGTCCTACCTCTGCCAGGCTTGATCAGTGTGGCTCTCGTTGGATTTCTTGTGAATACGTCTCACTCTTCTGATGCTGTAATAACTTTATCGTTTTTCTGCTTTATGAGCTTCAACAGTTCTTTTAAACTGATTTCTTTTGTTAGTGGCATGATGCTTTCTTAACTGGCAAACCTTTGCCCGACTGAGGTTTTTATAATGTGTAAATTGGAGATAACTAGCAGTTTTAACTGGATTTTACAAACTTTGAGCATCACAGAGTTAAAGCAAATCATATCAGTTCATGTTATGGCTCATAAGAAGGTCTGCTTCTATGGGGCTAATAACCCTGGTCATTTTTGTCTTTTTGAAATTGTTTTGTTACTGTGTGCAACTATAATGAATTTATGTTTTCTAAAGAAAACAAGTTTGCAATTTTTTGTTGATAAAATTCTTCCTCTGAACAACGAATAGTTAATTCTAATTTTATTTTTTAAACTTATCTTTAAAATGTCACTAATAATTTGGTCCTCAACTGTGAATGCTGGTAGATGGCTTTATGTTTCAATCAGAAAAATGAACTGCAGCTTCACATAGCATTTGCATTTAGTTCTGGTCTTCTAATGCCAAAAAAACCTAAAAAGCAACTCTTAATCGTATGTTTTTTTCAGTTTTTGTTGTCAGATTGCAAAACAAAAGGTCTGGAATAAGACTGAAAAACCACTCACCTGTAGTTTTAGTAACTGTCAAGGTAAAAGCTGTACAAGCAAAGTGATTTTATATAAACATCTGCATCGGCACTAGTAATTTGTCTGTATGCATAAATACAAAGCTTAAAGAAAGAAGGATGCATTTAAACATAGGTCTGCAGAGAAAACTCCACATATGTTTTAAGTCTTAATGGGAATTGTAGTTTTGAGTCAAGTTTAAAAGAGGGGAAATGAATAACGGGTTCCCAGAAAGCAAACGTTTAGACGAGCCTGTCTGTGTGGTGAGCGGAGCACAACCAGATTCTCCTCTCAAAGGGATTTATTGCAACTCTTTCCTACAAGCTGATTGGCTGATTTTACAGCTGCAATTCACACCCAAACAGAAGACCATCTAATGCCGCCAGAGTGAGCCTGTGTTCAGTAAAGGTCAAGTACAATCAGGGGAATAAAAAAAAAAAACACACCCACCTTTGTTCAGTTCAAAGTTCACATAAATACTACAGCCTCTAATCATCGGCCTCATTTCTACATATTTGTGCACAAAACTATAACGTCTGAAGGTACAAAAACATGAAAAGGACACAGATTTCTACATAAACCATCTTGTTGTTTGCTCTTCATCAACAGCTTGCCTTGCCTCTCAACATTTATGGTGTTGCTTAAATGAATTGTTCTGCTCTGATGCACCAGAGACATTGTGGCCATTCATTTCTAAATTACTGTAATTAAGGTTTAGCAGGGTGATGTAAGCTATGACCCTCATTACAGTCTGTAAAACCCATGATCAACACCCAGAAGTAATGTTATCACAGCTGAGGCGGATTTGTCAAAGCTGCTGGTGTTTTGTGACCAAACGTCATGTTTATTCTGCAGTTCGCAGACAGATGGTGAGGTGTCACATGTGTAAAATGACGCTCTGCTATGTTCACTGGCCATTAAAAAGACATACTGGCGGGTATGTCGCCGGGGTTTTGGGCTGGTGCATACCCGGGCGCCCGGCCCTGGCTTGGGGGCCTTTGGTGCATCGGCGGGCATAAGGGCCTCCGAAAAGGGCCGGGTTAGGTCCCATTCATTGGACGCAGGTGCTCTTTAATTCAAAGGAGCACATTCGCTGGCCGGGGGCTCGTAGGATCTGCGGTGACGGTGGGTTGGGGCTGGGTTCAACCTGGGTGTCCATACGTCCCTACGTGCTCTGCGGAGTTGTTTGAATGTTGGGGTGGGGTAGGGTTTCCTCTGGGCTGGGATGGGTGGGTTAGCCTTGATGGGTGTCGGCGTTGTTTGGTCCTGGGTGGTTCCGTGGCTCGATTTCTGGTTGCCCTTGTCTCTGGTTACGGTTATGATGCACGGTACTTTTCTGTTGGGGGGAGTGGGTTCGGAGGGCGTCGCCATGTCAGGTGAACGGCGCGTGGCCGGGGTGTGGTATCGGGGTGGACCGGTCTTGGCGTCCCGGATGGTTTTGGTTTTGGCTATGTGGGCTCTCTTGACCTTTGGGGCCTCGGGTGTGGGCCTCCTTGCGGGGCTGCTTCTGGCAGGGGTATGGTGGTCGGCACTGTTCTGGGACCGGATGCTGCGGATCTTCTTTTCGTGCGGGGTGTGCTCTATTCACGGGATGGGCTTTGTTTGGTGGGGCTGGTGTGGGTGCACTTGTCCGCAGTTGTGAGGTTCTGTGTGCAGCTTTGCTCTGGTGCTCTTGCTGGCATTCCGTTCTCTCGCTGTATTGCGTGCTGTGGTGGTGGGGCGCGCATGGTTGGGTCTGTGCCGTGGGCGGCTCTGACTCGGGCGTGGTTGCGGCAGGGCGGGCGTCGCTGGGTCTGCTGCTTTCATCGGGCTTCTGGGCCTCGTTTACTGGTGGGGGTTTGCAGTTGCTGGATGTTTCCTGCTGGGTTATGTTGTGCTCGGAAATGTTAGGCGGTCTTCGCCATGCCCCTATGAAGTGAACAAGGAAGGATGTGTAGGTGATGCATGGTGCGCTGGCTTAGTTGGGGATACTTGCGGTACGGATCGAGCACTCTATTGCTTTCTGCTGGCTGACCTGAATGTTGGGGGTCTGGTCTGCTGGAGGGGGTGTGGCCTCTCCTTGCATGCTGTCGCGCTGTCGGCAACACCTACACGGCTTGCAGGGGCACGGATGTATTTGTCCCAACTAGCGGGTGCAATGAAACCTGCGCGGGGACGGGCGTCCGGAGGGTGGTGGCAGACTCTCTTCCCCACCCGTTCTTTTAAACGCCTCACACTTTACAACAACACGCATCCAACACAACATGAGTCTGGCGGAGGCCAGGCTCTGGCGGTCATCGTCACACCCCCGTTCGCTACTTCCCATCGAGGTGGCGGATATGGCGGGGAGAGGGAGTGGGCCACTCTAGTCGGGTCTGGGTCTGGGTTTGGGGGTCAGGTCTGGGGGACTGTCTGGTGCTGGGCTGGCGTTTCGGCTCTCTCTCTCGGCGACTGTGCATGGGTCACTAGTGATCTCTGCGGCCCCTGCTTTGAGCCTTGTCTGCCGGCTGCGGGGGGTACAAGGCTACGGTGGGCGGGAGACTTAAGCATGGCATGGTTGGGATCTGTCGGCCCGCTCCGATGGAGGGGCTGGGCGGCTGGACTACTATGTAGGGCCGTAGTAGCTCAGTGCGGGGGGGGAGCTTAGGCGAGAGGTGGCCCAGCTGGCTGGGGCACCTCCCGGGGTTTGGGGTGTGGATTGGCGGAGTGGTGCCGGGAAACTTGGTGTCGCCGCGGGCCTTCTCCACTGACTATCTGTGGTTCTGGCCCATTAGGTCCTTGGGCGCGGGATGCAGTTGCCGCGTCGGGTGGGTGGGACGGAGGAGCGAAGTTTCTGATCCACAGACTGCCACCGGGGCCGGCTGGTGGGTGGCTATGGCTTGGACGCAGGTCGGCCCCCTGCATGGCCAGGGTACCCGGATAGTCGCAGTTCCTCTCGGGGACTGTGGGCTGGGGCTGCTAGGAACTGATCTGGAGGATTGGGCGGGCTTGGTGGCGGGCCTGCTCTGCTGGCTGTAATGTGGAGGGGGGGGATCGGGGCGGTGGGTGGGGGGGGTTCGTGGAGAGGGCGCAGCCGGTCGGGGTCGGACCCCGGGGTTGTATCCACTTGGGATATGGGGCGCTGGCGTTTGGATCGGCTGGGTGCGATGGTGGAGCTGAGCTGGATTAAGTTTTCTCCCTGGGTAGTTGCAGTGGCAGGAATTTTTTTTTTTTTTTGTGGCTGCTGTGGGGCATTGGGAGGCGTTGGTGGGGACATGACCCCGGGGATCGGGTAGGGAGTCTGTCCCGTCATTGGCTGTGGGATCGGGGGTCTCGTTGTAGGTGCGGTGCTCGGCGGGGTCTGCCCTGGTCTGCGCCAGTTGGCGGGAGTGGTGTTGCGCAGGGGCCCTTGCCACTTGCGTTGCGGGCAACGGTGTGGTGGGGGGATTACGAGAGGGTGCCGGCGGGGAGTGCTCGAGCGGGGCTGTAGAGAGCTTGCGTGGGTGTCGGTGTGACCTCATCGCTTCGGCGATAGAGCTCCACTGGCGGGGGTGTGCCCCTGTGTGTGTGTGTGTGTTCGTGTGTGGGGGAGGGGGGGGGGGGGGGGGCAAGGGGATTCATGGCGTTTGGGTTCGGGACATGTCTACGATATCGGTGTCCTGTTGCGGGGTGGCGCACGTGTGGCGAAGGTACATGTTGGGGTCAATGGACGGTAGAGAGACTCATGTTGGTCGGGGATCGGAGCTCGTCTGGGGGGGCGCGTACGGGGACTGCTCCGTCTGGGGCGGCAATGGTTGGCGGGCGGGTTTGGGCCATTGTAGGACCCTCTTTTGTACTAGCCCCCTCTCACGGAGCGTGGATGGGGGGTTCGGTGGGGACTGGAGTTATGGGCGGGGGCCGGATCCAAGAGAGACCTGCGCCGGTCTGGCCTGTCTGACTGTATCTGCCCCGGAAGGGAAGGGGACCCCCCCCAAACCTCCTTGGTCCGGGGCTGTTGCCCCCCAACCATAGGGGCTGCCGGCGCCCGGACCTTTGAGAGAAGAGAGTATGCAAGGGGGACAGGCTGAAGTGAGTTGTAGGACGTCCATTGTTGTTTGTCTTTACGTTGGGGAGCAGAGTGATTGCATGTGTGTGGATGAGGGGTGGAGGGGTGACTGTGACTCGTGATTGCTGTTTTTTTTGTGACAGGTTGGGTCTTGGACTGCTCCCTCTCCTGATCAGCTTAGCCCCCCCCATATTAGGAGGGGACTATTTCCCTCCCGCCACCTCTGCCGTGCCCGGTGGTTGGAGTCTATGCCCGCTGGTGTAATTGTGGTTCTCGGTGTCCGGGGCTGGATGCTTTGGTGTGGATGGTCACTCCGGTGGCTGCTGCCGGGGCATGGACCCCTGGGGCTCTGTCGGCCTCGTCTTAGGGCGGTGGCGTCGTCCCGGGGTCTTGGGTCTCCTGGGTCCCAGGTGGATGTCGCCGGGAACGGGACGGATGCCGGCGGGGCCTGTGGGCTCGTCGCTCGGTTACCTGGGGCTTCTGCACTGTTCCACTGCTGGGTGGCTCCCTGGGAACTCTCCATATGCTCTTCTCTGGGGGGTCTGCGGTAGTCCCGGCGGGGTTCTCCTGGGTCGTTCCCTGTGCATTTGGCCGAGGGCATTGGTTGGATGTTCCTGTTGCTTCGGAACTCCTCAGTTTCCCGCAGGGTGAACACGGGGCAGGTCGGTGGGTCCTCACACTCGCTATTGCATATCTTCTGTGGAGAAACCTTGATACAAGAGCGCATCTACACCCAGGTTCGATAGATACAACACATGGATCTAATTGGGCTGCAATTATCACTAAGTTACCTTTTACAATGCATAAATACCGTGTGTGTTATCTTTGTGTATCAAGCAAGCAGAGTGTAATCTTATTCATCATCCTTCTTTTCTCTCCTCCACTCACCCCTCCTTTTTTTTAACCCCTTTTTTCCATTTTGCAGCCCATGCTCTTCTTTGTCAAGCCTTCTGTTTTCCTTTTCATTCGCAGTCTCTGTGTCGCGAACAATTGAAATATTCCCAAAGAAGATTATAATAGAGGTTTGTGTTTTAAATATCAAGCAGAGACCTCTTTGTAAAGCAATAGCTGTGATGCTCCGCTTGTGAAAGTAAATCTGTTGGGCAATTTCTTGGCACTCAGACAACAATTCTGAGCGCTACTCTGCTGGACAGGACACGGTAAAAAAAAAAAAAAGACATACTGTTCCTCGCAAAACTAATCATACCCATCGAACTGGTCACATTTTGTTGGATTACATGTTACAAATACAAACCTGAGTGAATTTTATTGGGATTTTATGTGAAAGTCCAAAACACGAGTGCAAGATCATAATGGAGAAGGAAAAACCAAAACTGTTTTTTATTTTTTTACAAATAAAAGCCTGAAAAAACTGTTATGCATTTGAATTCAGCTCTGCTTCTGAGTCGATACCTTATACTGGGGTTTGTTTCTCCCACATTTTTACATTTACAGACTGACATTTATCCGATTCTTCTACACAAATTTGCTTAGACTCAGTCATATCAGATGGAGAGCCTCTAGGCATCGATTTTCAAATCCTGCCGCAGGTTCTGTATTGGATTTAGGTCAGGACTTTAACTAGGTCTACACAGGAATATCCTTTGATCTAAACCATTCCATTGCGGCTCTGACTGACTGGTTAGGGTTGCTGTCCTTTAGGAAGGTGACCCTCTGCCCCAGTCTCAAGTCTTTTGCAGCCTGTAACATCTTGTCGGCTCTGACCAGCTTCTCTGTCCCAAAGACCAAATATTAGTTCAATTCGTTTCAACTTGAATTGTTTGAAAGTTTTTTAACACACACAATCTGTTCTGGTTTGGTCAAAAAGTTTAATTTTGGTCTTCTTCCACATGTTTTCCTACATCCTCTTCATAGCTTCATAGCTTATTGTCTTGTAGACAGATGCTCCTACCTATGCTGTAGATTTTT
This sequence comes from Crenichthys baileyi, assembly GCA_036173005.1. NCBI lineage: Eukaryota > Metazoa > Chordata > Actinopteri > Cyprinodontiformes > Goodeidae > Crenichthys > Crenichthys baileyi. The sequence goes on along the minus strand of JAHHUM010000413.1, from coordinate 227,437 downwards.
GAAGCTCCTCCAGAGTTAGCAGGGGTCACTTGGCTGCTTCTCTTATTAATACTCTCCTTTTTCAGCCTGTCAACTGACAGCTATAGTTTGGTACACTTGGAATTGTGACACCCTTTCCATTGTGGGATAATGAAAGGTTCAATCTTTCACTATCACTAGGTTTCACTTGGTCAAACCTAACAACCTCTTTTCCTGCTGTGTTCCTTGAACATCGTGATGCTGTTTGTTCACTAATGTTCTCTAACAAACCTCTGAGGTCATAATCAAACAGCTGGATATAAACTGGGATGATATAAACACACAGCGGGACCCTATTTGCATGCCCTCTGAATGCAATTGGATATTATTTAGGGCTATCAGAGTAAAGGCAGCTGAATCTATATGCACAGCAAGTGTTTGTCCATCACATAAAATACATTGAGTTTGTGGTTGCAATATGAAGGATTCAAAGGGTGTGAATATTTGTGAAAGGCACTTCATGTATATAGAGCGCTGGGAGTCACTGACCTGCTCCACTCGATGTCTGGTCTGTAGATAGGGGTCATAGCGAGCTCGGATCGCCCTCATGGATGTTGGCTTTTAGAAAACACAAATGAAACAATAAAAGAAAGAAAAAATCAAAATCATTCAGTAAGTTCTACCCACTAAATCAAACTACTGAAAAAACTCCCAAAGATATTTAAATGTATCTTAAATAATGTCCAGTTGCAAACTAAAAGAATTACTGGCAAACAGATGGAATACCAGAGCCTCACCTCATAGCCAGTGTACGACTGTGTGGAGTACTCGAAATCAGAGTCTGGTCCACCAGGACAGTAGCTGCCAAAGTTACAAAGAAACATAACATTAGGAAACCAAATAGCAAGCCTTCCTTAAAGCTGCTGTAGATAACTTTGTAAAACTGTCACTATGTCCTGACAGTAGAATATGAGACAGATGATCTGTGAAAAAATAATAATAATTTAGGCTTTATTGATCTCACAATTGAGAAATTATCCTCTGCATTTAACACATCCCTTAGGGAGCAGTGGGCCGCCATTGTACGGTGCCCTGGGAGCATTCAGGGGCTAAGGGTCTTGCTCAGCAGTCACATCTACATGTAATTTGTGCACTGTAAAAATTAATTAAAGAGCAATACTTACACACAGATATTTCCTGTAAAGCTGATGTGAGGACATCTGTGTGGTTTGCACATCACAGCCACAACTGCAATCTGTGACAGAGACACAAACACTGAATATTTGCTTGTTTTCATTTAGTGATGAAACTTTGAGTGCTAATAGCCCTTTTCCAACCACACTTCCAATCAGTGATCTGCGCAGCTTAAAGTGTTGATATGGAATGTGGGGTTAAAGTCAACCAACCTCTGCACCACCTCAGATGGTGGTCACTGATGAAAAGGGGAGGCGGGATCCCGGATCGAGTGTGACAATGAGATACCATGTAAACAAAGACAGCAACAGCAGCACAGGTCCACTGCTGCAAACAAAGCAGCGCCACCCAATGATCCTCCAGTGTCTGTCTAATCTAGGAAATACGGTACACTGTGTTTATGAAAGTAAACATGGATGCTACTAATGTCAGGGAGTGTGTATCAGTTCTGAAGTTGCTGTGCGTTTAGAGGAGACGAAATGATCTCTAGCTGCATCTACGGTGTCCACTGGGCTCGCGTCCTCTATCACTCAGGAGCTTTGCATCTTGGCTCAGCTCTTTCTTTCACCACAACAGTTTCTTTTCATATCGACATAAACAAAAGCAGAATCTGAACTAAAACTATTTACTGCACCTGCAGCGTGTGTGTGTTCAGAAACTAATTCTATGTGTTTTGTTGGAACGCATAAGAAGATTCAGAGAAATCCAACAAGATCTAAAAAAAAAAAAGGGGCAGATAAGAACAGTGTGTGTTACTCACCCCACTGGCAGTGCGGATAGGTTTGGCTTTAAGTTTGGGCACCAAAACACGGCGGTACTGTGGTGGAACAGCTGCAATGATATCGACCAATCTGGGCTGGGCTTCAAGTCCATACTTAGCCGAAGTCTTCGTCTTCACTCTGAAAGAGAAAACCATGAAAGACATTATGTTGGGTTACCAGGAAGAGCAGAGGTCAAACAAGGTAATGAACAAAAGTTTTCCTACAAGGAACCAGAATAGTAGATCAAATTCTGCCGGAATTTCTTATTGCCTAATTTTTTTAAACCAAACCAAAACTTCTCGGAAGTGCAGGGCTGATCAACTAAAGATGGTTTAAACTGTTATATTATGAAGGATTAATTTAATATATATTTTTTAAAAGTATTACCAAATTCCTCCGTTATTCCACATTGGAACCAAATGTCTGAAGTAGTTTGTTTCATTGCTGAAATATTTTTGTTGTACAATCCCAGATTAGGTAAATTTTTATTCAGCATATCTCTGCAAGTGAAGAAGCATCCCAGATAATGCTGATTTTATCATCAACATCTTAGACCATATGAAAATTTTGATTTATATAATTTATAATAACAATTCTACATATCAACACAAAGTAAAAAAGGCAGTTAAGAGTTTTGAGGGGATGGAAGCATTTCAGGAGTCACATTCTTGCTATAAACACATCTCAGGCTGTAGTTTTTGCGCTAATAAAACCACTTTTTCCGCCATTTCACACCAGTCTACAATAGTCAATTAGTAGGGCGAGTTGGCCCAAAAATCTGTTAGTGTGAGAAGAGGTGATGATTTTACTCTGTAAGGAGAACTTTCCCATCCCTACCTCTGTTGCATCCAAACATGTCTGAATAGTTTGAGGCAGATTTGGAAGCAGTCAGGTAGCCTGAACTGATCACCAATCCAACTGCAAACACGTGTTGATGACAGCCAATGACAAGAGAGACTGGGACACAGTATCAGCTGGGAGTAGTTTTTTTCCATCCAAAATTAGGAACCTACTGGTAGGTTTGTTCCTACAAACTGTCGTCCTCGTGAGAGTTTCCACAAAAATGTGTTTCACTCAGTTGGCTTTAGTTGGTTATATACGTTTTCTGGTTTATGATCCCTCAGCAGGCACAGCTGTCATTAAACTATAATCTGCTGTAACAAATCTGTTGGCATGGACACATAGTCTTTGCAAAATCTGTGAAGACCATGAAAGTCATGTGGTGTGTCCCCAACTTAACTCGGGTTTGAGCTTCTTCACAACTTGAAGCACTTGTCTGCTGTGTTCTTTAGTGTTTGGGATGCTGTTTGTTCACTAATGTTCCCAAACAAACATCTGATGCCTTCACAGAACAGCCTGATTTCCACTGAGAATAAATGACAAACAGCTTGGGCAACTTTTGGCGGCAGTTGGAGACATTAGATTTGGTTTGGGGGTATTAGAGTAAAGTGGGTTGAATACAAAAGTACACAACACTTTTAGATTGTGACAAAATGTGAAAAAGTTCAAGGTGTGCGAATACTATTGCAGAGCACCGTAGAAGCTGAAAGCTTGATAGCGGGTGAATGGTTCTTGTAAATATTTTTTAGAATCCTTACTTGTTGAGATTGATGTCTTTGCCCTGTTCATGAGCTTCAACCAGCTGCTTGATCACATCAGCGATCGTCATCATCATCAGCTCAGCTCGGCTGACATCACCTGGAAACCAGCAGAGACCCAGATCCATTTAGATGAACTGATCTAATATGTACTCCATTTAGAATAACTCCGTGTTTATATAGGAGCTGGTGGCAGGGGAAGTCACATTACTAAATAAAATAGATCTGAGTACTCAGAGTGTCATTTAGTTCCCGATGAAGGCAAGACAGTGATTAGCATTAGCAACAAGCTGCAACCAGCCTGGCTAATTTAAAAGTAATTCCAAGTATTTAACACATTTCACCACATACTCACTCTTTTTCTTTGGCTTCCCCATATCATTCCGTGGACACTCTGTTAGGTTTCAGACAAACTGTTGTTTATTAAAGCGTAAACATCTGTCTGTTAATTAAAGCCAGTAGTAAACAACTCCACGTTACGAGCGTTCTAATTCTGCCGTACCGCAGCAGAGACCGCCGTAAAATGACGTAAACTCGTGTATTTCACTGTAATGCTTAATAAGCTGCTCTTATACTGTTTTAAAAGTGTTACCATTATTATATTAGCCGTATGGAGTTATAAGCATGTCTTAGTAGCATAACAAGCGCTAGCAGGGGTTCGTATTTTGATGAAAATGTCTTCATCTCGTTTGGATACAACAGTGCGAGAAAGAGGCTTGTATAAGACCCCTAGATCCACGCGGTGGCGCTAAATCCCCTCTTAAGCCATGTTTTTGAATTTGTAGAGGCAGCTGGAGGCTCACTGACTTAAATCTTACAGCAAATCCCTTGAGCCGCAAGTTGACATGACCTGACGGATCTCTGCGGGAAGTTTCAGGAACTGCAACAGGTGGACGAGCTTCGGGGAATGAGGCGTGAATTATCGTGAGTGTTTCCAGACTCTCGGACAGACAGCAAACTCCCCCCTTGTGAGCGGTTTTTGGGGTGGACAGACAGGTGAACCAGCCAGAGGGCACTGTCCAACCAACAATATTTGACCCTCTGCGTGCGTTTGCTGCTCTTATCCAAACCTCTTTTGCGTCCCCGGCTAGCTGCTGCTGTATTTATCGGAAGGTACCTCCAGGAGTCGGACTGGAAGAAAACTGCGCATATCTTCACACGGTCAGTCCCCCCCTCTCCCCACCCGCTCCTTCATTTCACTCCCGACTCCTTATCGAAGTTATTTGAACAACGTCGTAAATGACGTCGGAAAATGAAACGTTAATTCTGGGAAAAGCGACATTTCCTGACCGGACTTTTTTTCATGTAGAAAGTGCAAACAAAGTCCAACTGGTTTTACTGGTGTCTGATTGTCAGGTGCCGCAATGGATGACAACAGCCTGAGCGGCTCCAACGTGAAGGTCGCTGTGCGGGTGCGACCCATGAACAGGAGAGGTGAGCAATATAACACACTCTTTAAAGCTACGCGCCACATTTTTCTGGTAAATCAAACTCACTTCACAGATAGTGTATCATCAATAGAACAACATCATCAGGTTGTCTATTTCATTATAAATCGTTATTTCATTAAGATAGCATCTTCATCCCCAAAAAACGAGCTTCCCCTCGCACGTGCCTCTGGTGACGTCACAACAGGCACAAGGGAGCTGATTGGATTCAGGGAGCCCCCAAGAAAGCATTTCTAAGGGGGAGCAATAATATTGTAGTGGCACACAAAACCTATTTGGTTAAATATGTTGCTGTGGTGGAACTTTGAATTCATGTCTGATTTAAAAAAGAAAAATCCTGCCCCTGCTCAGGACTTCAAACATAAAGAGTTAATGTTTAAAAGTTAATGTTTTCAACTGCCTGTATACCATCAATCAGCTTATCTGGGATGGTGGAACAAGAACTACACAATATATAAAATCGCAGTCTTAGTTATGATACCAGCGTGTGGAAAATCGCAATCAAAGGATTGCTTGGTTGCAGGATTCGGTAGGATATTATATTTCAAGTGTCATGCATTAAAACTCGGCACATCAATAATATAATTGGTCTTTGGATGAACTCTAACTGCCCCTAATGTCCACACCTGATATATATATATATCCAGTGGTTGAGATGCTACTGGTAAACAAAAAAAAGAAAAATGTGGGTTTATCGTAAATGATAATAGCAATAGTAGGGCAATCGTGCAAAAGGATTGTCCATGGTTTTTGACTTTTATTCTACTAATATTTGACCTTAAACATGTCATATCATTTGAGGGCAGAGTCAGGAGTTGATGACAGGCAAAGAGGCATAGTAAGGAAAAAAATAAAAAAATAAACATATACATTTTGCAGCTTGTTTTTTTCTTACTTCAATGCTTAAATAAAACGTTCTTTTGAGTACCTGCATTTGTAATGTAGTAGCCTTCAGTCTGCAGCAATAGGTGGGGGAAGGGCATGTCTGTACTACATACAAGTGGAGAAAATTGCAGTCACACCGGCTCTTTCTTTGGCACCACTTTGAAAGCACCTCCAGCTGTAGTAGTGCTATGATAGATTATTCGTAGCATTTAAAGTTCTTAGGACGATCATAGTTATGGTGAGAGTTTGCTTCGGTGTCGCCAGCCGTGGTCATCAGAGTCATTCTGCTCTAAAACGTACGAATTTCAACTCGAATGCTTCTCTCGTGAAAAACTGTCAAAAGCCACTCATCTGCCATAATATTTCCAACCCCGAGCTAATCAGCCAAATTCCTGTGCCTCTTGTGATGTCATCAACCCAAATACAAATGAAAAGAATTGGCAGCTTTGATTCTTCAGTACACTTTTAAAAAACGTTGTATTTTGGGAAATTCTGTAGTGAAAATCCTGATTTCGTAACCCAGCTGTGTCCGTATTGTCAGAGTACATTTGGTGGTTAAAACAAAACACCACTGGATCGAATCTTTAACATAAATATGTCTGTCCTCCATTTTTCCCTTTTTCTCATCATTAGGCTGTGAGGCATTTTCAGGAAATCCCACACCCACTCCCAGTGGGAATAACCAACCACGTGTGCCACCATGCATGTGTCTGTTAGTTTCCGTGGATCAGCAAGAGCCGGACCATTTACCAGTTTCTGAGCATTTTGTGTTTTATAATGGATCTGTTTTGCTGATCTTTTAAAGTGGTCTGGCAGGAGACCTGCAGTCTAAGAGCAATACAAATATAACCAGGCCATCATTTCCAATAGGAGGTGCTGCATGTTTAATGCACTTTAATAAATTCCCAGAACAACAGCGTAGCAGAATATTGTGTATGAACTGGAGAACACAAATGATTATGTTCCTCTAAAGCTTCACAAATCCGTAACGACCCATTTGAAAATCAACCAATGAAATCTTAGAGAACATGTGGCTGAAACTCTGCGGTGACAGGTAGTCCGAGCACAGTCTCCTCCTCCTGGTTCAGGTAGGAATGAGGAAGAGAAGGTGTGACTTCCTTACTGAACCTGCAGTAATGTTTGCACAGGCAGGTCCTGGATGAATCACCAGTAATGCAGCTATTTCCTGTCTCTCCATGTCGACCTATTTGTGTTGTGATCACGAGGATCACATGACAAACATGGTATGACAATATCAGATCATGATGGATCAGAACATGTTGAGCAGTCAAAGCAGAGGGAGATCATCTATGTGGCACAGTCTCTTTATTGCTGTTCTGTCAGTTTTATATTCCATCTTATACTTTAGCTTCATTAACTACCCTCTTTGTAGTACTTTGTGTATACTTCACCTGAGTTGTGTTGTCAGTACTTTTTATCCAATTTGAATAAATAACTAACTCTGACTGCACTGTTTAATGGTTAGGATTAATTGGAATGTCTGTACCTGACTTTTGTGAAGTGCCTTGAGACAACATGTGTTGTGAATTAGCGATTTATAAATAAACTGAACTGAATTGAATTATTTATCTTTAAATAAGAAAAAAAAAATCAAGTTTGACAAAACAGACAGAGAATAAATGTGTAATGAATCAAATGGTAGATATGCATGTATTTATTAAATGCAGAACATGGCAAAAACTGCTAAATGATGTTGATGGAGAAGATGATTATAGAGAAGGTTTATCTAAACCTGTGCTTTAGATAAACACAAATTATTGTTAGAATGGCCCAGTCAAAGTCCAGACCCAAATCCAATAAAAGACATCTGTGGTGACACTTAAAAATGTGTGTTCGCAGGCACTCTTCATCCAATCTGAGACGAGAAGAATACATCTCATGTTTGCCATATATCCTGCCACTGTTTCCCATGTTTTCCAAAAATTCACATCCTGTTTGTTTTTGCTTAAAATATGTATTTTTTTTCTTCCTAAATGCAGAAAAAGACCTGAAAACAAAATGCGTGGTGGAGATAGAGGGGAAGCAGACCATTCTGCACCCTGCCATCAGTAATGTGAACAAAGCAGACCCCAGGTAAGCTCCAAAATGTTCTAATTGAATCCTGATAAATGCAATAGAACAAGTCGAGGTGAACGGCCTGGAGTTGACCTTTGACTTTCGACCCTAATACCTTGTTTTTGCAGGCTATGTCCTAATTGTAAGACTGCATCTGTTCCATTTTAACACCGTAATAACATAATTACTTGCTCTTGAATAATGCAGAAACATCTGGGTCATTTTTGTCATCGTCTAAGAATTTGTGACCCAGTTTCGTCGAAGATTCCATGAACGAACAAAACATTTTCTGGCCCTTAATGACTTTTTTGTCCAAGTTTCTGCTGTGAGCACAATGCCAAAGCCTCTGGATTAGAGGGGATCTGTTGTTGTTGTTGTTTACTATAACACAGGAAGGAAATCCACGACATTTAAACATAGATACTGGTTCCGACATAAAACTACAGCATTCAGAAGTTTCTGTTTGAGTGTGATGGGTCTATATTCACTGGGTGGTCCTCCTCCTCCTCTGTTGCATTACATTCTCCACGCAGACAGGTTATGATCATCCCAGTGCTCCCAGTGGGCCCCACACTGCTGTACAGTCTGTGCTGCCATCATCATTCCAGTGTGGAAAAAAAGTAAGGGAATATCCCATGGTTGCGTCCAGGTAGATGGAAACGCACGTATTCAAACTAGCCCTAACTGGTTGAAGCAGTTCAACCTGAATATGGCTTTTACCCTTTTATAAATGGTAGACATGGACAGAATCCAATCAGGTGGATCAATCACCAGCAGGAATATTGACAGATTTGCACCAGTTTAGGCAATCAGTCTCTCTCCACTGTTGCTTCAGCTTTGCATCCATGACAGCATCCATTGTTGCTCAGGGAATGTCCGAGGCGCTCTCTGTCTAGGAGAAGGTCAACAGACTTTATGGGAAGTGGAAAAAGTTGCTCGTTTGCCACAGTATTTAATAATGCCAGCTGACATCTATAAATGAGCCCCTTACTGTCGATTCTTGATGTCTGGTGTCACTTATTCCAACCCTTTGTGATGTTATAGATCTGGTCGATGTTTGTATGTTCCTCTTCAGCCACTAGAGGAACATAGAAACCTCTGCATTCTTAGAGCTCCCTGTAGGAGAAACTATTCTCTGCCGTGACCTTTCTGCTGTTCTAACATTTGGCTCTGTTTGAAGACAGGAACATTATGGTTAATGCTGTGATGTTTTAGTAAACTGACCGAGCCGCAGCTGTTTCTCTAGACTCCTGTCATGAAGAGGTCTGCAAACCTGGCCGTACTCTTTGCATTTCTGTCATTCCGCAGCAGCATGGTGGTGAAAAGCGCTTATTTGCAATCAGAAGTGACTAATGCTTTGGTCATTATTCTTTCCCATTTGAAATATGCACACACAGCTTTTGGAGCTTTAAGGCATATTTGTGTTTTTTCCACTTGCTTAAATTTTAATAAAAACAAAACGTTTTTGAGCTTGAAGTCTCAGAGATGTTTGCCGATACAAAAAGCCTTACAAGTACACATCACATGATGCGACCTTTCACAAATAACACTGAGAGCCATAAACTCTCATCAGTTTCTTAAAACAAGGCTTGCTTTTTGCACACAAAGTCTTAAAGTGCATGACAGCTGCCAGCTTAGCGGAAAAAGGCTGTTTTCTTAGAGGATCCACACCCTTCGTATTTTTTCACATTTTGTCACATTACAACCACTTTTAAAGTAGATTTTCTGCCAGATAAACGCAGGGTAGTGCATTATTGTGAAGTGGAAAGAAAATGATACATGTCTTGAAAACTAATATCAAAAATGCCAATTGGCAAGATTATGTTGAGTTTTTTTTTTTTTGCCTGCTTAAATTTTATATCCTTAAACAAAACCCAGCATAACCACCTGTCTTCAGAAATCATCCAGTTAGTAAAAAGTGTGTGATTTTAATCTCAGTTTAAATCCAGATGTTCTATAAAGTCCTCAGAGGTTTGTTAGAGAGCATTATAAAACAACAGCATCATGAAGACCAAGGAACACAGCAGACGGGTAAGGAGAGGGTTAATCAGGTGAGCTGTACATGGTAACTCTGGAGGAGCTGCAGAGATCCACAGCTCATGTCAGAGAATAAAGGTTCTGCTCTCTACAAATCTGGCCTCTTAATGGAAAAGCTGAAGGAATTTTCAGTTTGGTTCAGGCCATGTATGGCGCTCTGGTCAGACGAGAACTTTTTTTGCGTGGCAGAACCATGCTGTAGGATGTTTTTCCTCTGCAGGGACACACGAAGGGAGTTGATAGGAAAGTGGGCGGAGCTAAATTACAGGACTATCTCAGAAGATAACCTGTTGATGGCTATAAAATACTTGAGACTGAAGCCGTGGTTCAACTTCCAGCAGGGCAACACTAAACATTCAGCCCAGAGCTACAATGGAATAATTTCAGTCAAAGCTTTCTCATGTGTTTGAATGGTTCAGGCAGAGTCCAGATCTTAAATCCAGTTAAGTTCCTTTGGCAAGCCTATAAAATTACTGTTCACCATTAATTTCACTCTCCATCCAATCTGACTGAGCCTGAGCTACTTTGCAAAGAAGAATGAGCTCAGATTTTAGTCTCTAGACATCTAAAGCTGGAAGACGCACATCAAAAGACTCGCAGCCACACTTTTCAGCTTTTCATTGGCTAGAAATGTTAAACCCCAGTATGTGCTACGCTTTGTTGATCCATCACATGAAATCCCAGGGAAACACATTGAGGTTCGTTCTGATGTAACAAAATGGTGAAAATTTAGAAGGGTGTGAATACTTTTGTAAGACACTGGAAGTGCTTTCTGTTTTAAAAGAGGAAATGTTAATGGCTGCTTCTTTCAAATCAGATCAGAACAAAAAGTGAGTGATTACTAGAGTCAACATTTTCCTATAGTACTTGTTAATGTGTTCATAGATGTAGAAAACCAACTGGGTAGCTGTTCTCTGGTGGGGCTGCTGATGATGTAGCTGAGGCTTTACACCCACTTGCTTGGAGGACTTCTGGATTGAATCATCACTCCACCGATCCTTCTTGGAACTCCCCTCCTCCTGTCCTCCCTTCATCATAGCGCTCTTTACACAAGGTGTGTCTGTTCCTGCTCCGGTACTAAAGGAGTAGGGCACAGTGCAGGAGGTCCCATTTGTCTCGGATAATTTTGCTTTAAGTTTCTATCTGAGCCAATAATGCGCACGGATCTTAAAATATAAAAATCAGCATGTGTTGTTTAACCCATTAAATGTGCTGGTTGTGAATCATGGGTCCTTTACTGAGCAGCTCAGGTAGATATTCCCTGGAGATGTTCTTCCAGTCTCAGGCTTCGTTGCCCGGTATTTCCCTCAGGGCTTTCCCCTGCAGACACCAGGGCGTGAATCTGTCTTTGTCCCAAGATAAAAGCCTTCTATTTCATAATTACTCTTTGCATTTTTTTGTGTTGCGAGTGTCAGTGCGTTTTATCTGCCTCGACATGCTGCAGCAGCAGTATGCTTCCCCTCTGAGGACTGACGTGAACAAGTTCTGCAGGCATAGTGCAACACACACAGCTACTTTTAAGGTTACAGAACAGCACTCAGGTTTGTTTTACGCATTTTGAACAGGGAAGCATCTTTTTCCGCAGCCAGATTAGATTTGTTGTCGCACTGATTGAAGTCACTGTTAAATATGCAGGAAGCTCTCTGAGCAGCCACATGTGACACATTTGTGCTGAGTCAGCTTGCTGGCAGTAAAGTTAAAGTGAATTAGTGTTTTCTGTAGGGGGTGTTAATACATTACTCCCCCCTGGGTGCGACAGTGGGGGCTGTCAGGCTCTAGAGACGGCAGAGATTAATAAAAGCAAATATTCAGCAGGAGCTTGAAACTACAGTCTTCTTCAACATTTCTATGTAAGCTTCCATGAGATTGTTGGAGATAAAGCCGCTCTGCCACCACAGATATGTCCTCCTGGCTTGGTAAACTGGTGGTCAGGGACTTGGTGACCTGCTCTCCTCCTCCTCCTGAAGTGACTCCTCGGTGATCCGAGGCCCTGCGAGTTATCTCAGGAATGTCCTTGCAAGCTCGGGAGAAGGAAGACTTAATATTGCTCTTTCATGGGCAGCCAGTTCTCACATAGAGGCCTTGTTTCATTACAGCTCCTCCATTTGTGTGGCCCTTTTTTTTTCTCTAAACCGCAAATTGCGATTTCTGCCTGAGTGAAACTAATGTTCTGAGTTCTGCTTTCCAAATACATCATCTTTCTGCACGCAAACTTTAGCCTGTAGGTAAATATTTCCACAGCAGTGTCATTGCATCTATACTAACTACAGAGGTTGGTTTTCATCTACGCTGGTTACTTCAAACCCAGGTTCTCTCTCATGAAGCTTTAGTATCGGGATCACAGGGATGTTCAGAGTCTGGGAAATTGCAGAAGTAAAGTATTTTCTTTTAACACAACTGGATCTGTATGTGAAAACTACAGGAAAGTGTGTATTACAGACTTTTTCTCTATGCTGTTCTCTCCAGAAGTCACATCCATCCATCTGTCCATGCAGTTATCAATCAACTGTTTGTAATTATTCATCTTTCTGTCATTCATCCAGTCATCATCCATCTTTCCATCCACCATGATTTATCCATAGGTCCATGATTCATTAAACCATATATCCATCTGTCTGTTATCATCACTCACTTCTCCATCCATTCTCCATCATTTGTTCGTATATCCACCCTTCCAGCCCTCTAGTATTCATCCTTCCATTATCCATCCAGTAGTCCTACTCATCCATCAGTCAGTCCATCCATTCATCCATCTTGTTTTCCTTCTGGTCTGTTTTTTCATATTTAAAGCCGGTCAACTACAGAACGGGCTTCCATGAAATGATTGTGAACGTTTGTGTTTATGCTTTAAAATGGACTCAAAAAGGACCAGGACCTCCTGAAAGTTTGAGTCTAGAAAAGGATGGAAGTTTGGCTTGGAAAGTGGATCCTTTTTAAACCTTTAAAAGTTGATCAAGCAACTTTATTCCAACATCCAGCCAGATGGGGAGAAACGGAAAAGAGCTGCATCTAAAAATATGAATATAGGCAACCATGCCAGTCAGCAATACTAACTACAGCTCATTTCTAACCTTCCTGTTTTTAAACTAAAGTTGTTGTAATTTAGGCCTGGAGCTGGGCTTGTGAGTGTGAAAAATGACTGGAGCTTAGAATATGTTTGATAATTGAAGTTGGCGTTTGCTTGGTGGAATGCAGTGGCGTGTTCGGTGACTGATGCTGGTTAGTTGCAGGCAGCCCCGGCATCTCAAGGCCACCAGGGGGGGGTGTGAGGCTGGGAATACTGTTTAACATTCCTCACTTAATTTAAAAGGAACGTAAAAGGATTAGTAACCTGGACAGATTTTGAAGCTTTGCTCAGATTAAAACACCTCCATATCAGTGAAGGCCCGCCATGTTTTAGTTCTGCTGACTCTCAGCTGGACTTATGTCCGGGTCATTTACAACCTCGGTCGCCTCCGGGCTTCTCCTAACAGAACTTTTTTTTAAATCATTTACATCTTTCAGAATAATTTCAGAGAAATTGGATTAAATTTGTTATCCCCAATAACGGCACGAGTAATTAAAAAATCGGGTTTAGCTAAGAATTGAGTTCCAGCCCGGGAAGTCATAACAATGTCTTCTGCTTGACACTATTATATAACTCACATTAATGTTAGGATTGCCCAGCATATAATCTAGTCGCCAGGACGCCCCCAGTGCTGAATGACTCCACTGTGGTTCCATGTCTTCCTAGATGCTCTGGTGTTCTTCATACCATCACACTGATTCTTTCTAACCGATGCTAACAGCTTGCATCGTAATTCCCATCACATCTGAGCTGGTTGAGCTTCTGCGATCCAGTTTAACACCAACAAAGTGGCCTCGTTGTCTCAGAAAGCAGGATGTGATGGCCTCCTTCTTTTTAGCGAGCGGGTACTACCATGAGATGCCTTCAGAGCTGAGAACACTGAGATGTTGGGACGGAGTTGACCGTCTTGTTGGGCTGTTTTTATTGTTTTTTAAACAAAGACTTGGATGGAAACAGTCAGTCGTTTGCAATAAAATAAAAAGTTTTAACTTGAAGATCTTTCATTGACTTTCTGGATATTTCAGAGGCTGTGGAGGTATAATTTTTGGTTTTAGGTCATAACAAAGGCAGAGACATGACACTGTATCTATTAAATACGTTTTCACACACTAACAGTTGTTTTGGTCCATGCCATTTAGTGGATGATAAAAGGACAAATGTATTGATTTAAATACCAGTTATTAACTGTTCTTTCATGTTTGTCTTCCTTCTGGTCCCAGGAACCAGCCAAAGGTAACTATTTAAAAAATTGCTTATAATCTGAATGTCCAAGTTTTCGATTTTATTTGAAATTCTTCTAACATCCTGGCTGTTTTCCTCAGGTGTTTGCCTATGACTACTGTTTCTGGTCAATGGATGAATCCCAAAAAGACAAGTTTGCAGGTCTGTTCATTTTACTCTGTTACACATTACTCCAGCCCCGCTTGCTGCTGAGTCATTCCTACAGCCTAACTCCTGACACAATGTTTCATGATATATGGATCTATTTCTGGAGCTGAAGAAAGCCACTGTTAGTGGAGCAGATGGAGGAGCTGCAGATTGCTCATCTGCAGCAGTAATATTCTAAAAGAGCAGGCGTGGAGGTCTCATTTCCTTCATACCACAGTGGTTTTAAACAAGCCTGAGTCGGATCCATTTATTCCGAGCTTATTACTCACTGTGTCTATTCTGGGCGTTTTTTATTCTGGGTCCAATGATAAAAGAGAACAACATGCCATATCTGTTCCTGCTGTCCGTATCGTTGACCCGCCTTGCTGCAGCTTAGTCACTGAATTTAAAATTTGATTTCAGGTTGTCGCAGTGGCTGATCTGCGATTTCCTTTCTGTGTTTTAGGTCAGGATGTGGTGTTCCAGTGCCTCGGGGAGAACCTGCTGGACAATGCTTTCATGGGCTACAACGCCTGCATCTTTGCCTATGGACAGACGGGTAATACATCACCTACAATATAATGACCACCGCTGCTTGCAGGCTTGAATGCCATCTAAACTGTAAAGAAGGGGGGGGTGGCAGCATTGTGTGGGTTTTGCTGCAGGAGGGATTGGTGCGCTTCACAAAATAGATGGCATCATGAGGAAGTAACATTATGTGTAAATGTTGAAGCTACATTGTAATAAAGTTAAAGTTTGGGCACACATGGGTCATAGAGCTGAATCAGTAACAGTAGTTACCCAAAACGTTTGGCCCAAGTCATAAAGTTTAAAAGGCAGTTCTTCCAAATAATAAAGAAGTTGATTATCAGTTAAAAATTTTAAGAGAATAAAAAAACCAAAATTCTCTCTTATTATTTTGGCATTTAGCAAATAGAAATAATTTGGGTAATCCTAACTGACATGAAACAGGATACATGTAGTCTGATTTAAAGTCAGACAGTGAGGAAAAAGGTTGGTTTCAGCTGTGCTTGGATCACTGTGTTTTTTTTCCTTGTCATATTTGGGTTTTTATAACCGTATCCAGGTTCAGGGAAGTCTTACACCATGATGGGCTCAGCGGAGCAGCCTGGTCTGATTCCTCGTCTCTGCAGCTCCCTGTTCAACAGGACGGTGCAGGAGGTCCGAGAGGGAGAGACCTTCACTGTGGAGGTCTCCTACATGGAGATTTATAACGAGAAGGTGCGAGACCTGCTCGACCCCAAAGGGTGAGGTCTACATTTCATCTTCACAGATGCTTAATAACGTTATGTCTGATGTCTGAACGTGATGCAGTGCTAAAAGAGGCGGGATGGTCAATCGTTTTCTTGTTTCTGCAGGAGTCGCCAAGCGCTGAGAGTGAGGGAGCACAATGTTTTTGGTCCTTATGTCGACGGTCTGTCCCGCCTGGCCGTGGCCAGCTACAAGGTAACACAGCAATAACCAAACCAGCTCTGTGTTCTTCCTATTATAGTGTTTTGCTGAAGGAAATGCAGAAATCTGTTACCGACGAATGTTTTCACCAGGACATCGAGTCTCTGATGTCGGAGGGGAATAAATCTCGCACAGTGGCGGCCACAAATATGAACGAAGAGAGCAGCAGGTCCCACGCTGTGTTCAACATCATCCTCACACACACACTCGTGGACCTGCGGTCCGGGGTACGACACAACAATCTCAACGCTGGGATTCTGTGGGAAGTTTTTAAAGTTGCAGCTTTTCGAGAAGGAATGTACTTAAACCGCTGCTGAATGTGTGTGATGGTGTGTGTGGGTTTGCTCCAGACAAGTGGAGAGAAGGTGAGTAAGCTGAGCCTGGTGGACCTTGCTGGAAGTGAGCGAGCAGCAAAAACCGGAGCCGCCGGAGAAAGGCTGAAAGAAGGCAGTAATATCAACAAGTAAGGAAACAGAAAACAAAGGATCAGGTTTTACTCAGGGCTCTGAATAATAAAATAAGCTATTTTTATTAGGAGATTTTCAATATTAATATACACTGCTCCAAAAAAATAAAGGGAACACTTAAACAACACAATAAAACTCCAAGTAAATCAAACGTCTGTGAAATCAAACTGTCCACTTAGGAAGCAACATTGATTGACAATCAATTTCACCTGCTGTTGTGCAAATGGAAAAGACAACAGGGGGAAATCTTTGGCGATTAGCAAGACACACTCAATAAAGGAGTGGTTCTGCAGGTGGGGACCACAGACCACTTCTCAGTACCTATGCTTTCTGGCTGATGTTTTGGTCACTTTTGAATGTTGGTGGTGCTTTCACACTCGTGGTAGCATGAGACGGACTCTACAACCCACACAAGTGGCTCAGGTAGTGCAGCTCATCCAGGATGGCACATCAATGTGAGCTGTGGCAAGAAGGTTTGCTGTGTCTGTCAGCGTAGTGTCCAGAGCCTGGAGGCGCTACCAGGAGACAGGCCAGTACACCAGGAGACGTGGAGGAGGCCGTAGGAGGGCAACAACCCAGCAGCAGGACCGCTACCTCCGCCTTTGTGCAAGGAGGAACAGGAGGGGCACTGCCAGAGCCCTGCTAAATGACCTCCAGCAGGCCACAAATGTGCATGTGTCTGCACAAACGGTTAGAAACCAACTCCATGAGGATGGTATGAGGGCCTGACGTCCACAAATGGGAGTTGTGCTCACAGCCCAACACCGTGCAGGACGCTTGGCATTTGCCACAGAACACCAGGATTGGCATATTCGCCACTGGCGCCCTGTGCTCTTCACAGATGAAAGCAGGTTCACACTGAGCACATGTGACAGACGTGACAGAGTCTGGAGACACCGTGGAGAGTTATCTGCTGGGTGCAACATCCTTCAGCATGACCGGTTTGGTAGTGGGTCAGTAATGGTGTGGGGTGGCATTTCTTTGGAGGGCCGCACAGCTCTCCATGTGCTCTCCAGAGGTAGCCTGACTGCCATTAGGTACCGAGATGAGATGCTCAGACCCCTTGTGAGACCATATGCTGGTGCGGTTGGCCCTGGGTTCCTCCTAATGCAGGACAATGCTAGACCTCATGTGGCTGGAGTGTGTCAGCAGTTTCCTGCAAGATGAAGACATTGAAGCTATGGACTGGCCCGCCGTTCCCCAGACCTGAATCCGATTGAGCACATCTGGGACATCATGTCTCGCTCCATCCACCAACGTCACGTTGCACCACAGGACTGTCCAGGGTTGGTGGATGCTTTAGTCCAGGTCTGGGAGGAGATCCCTCAGGAGACCATCCACCGTCTCATCAGGAGCATGCCCAGGCGTTGTAGGGAGGTCATACAGGCACGTGGAGGCCACACACAATACTGAGCCTCATTTTGACTTGTTTTAAGGACATTACATCAAAGTTAGATCAGCCTGTAGTGTGTTTTTCCACTTTAATTTTGTGTGTGACTCCAAATCCAGGCCTCCATTGGTTAATAAATTTGATTTGCATTGATTATTTTTGTGTGATTTTGTTGTCAGCACATTCAACTTTGTACAGAATAAAGTATTCAATGAGAATATTTCATTCATTCAGATCTATGATGTGTTATTTGAGTGTACCCTTTATTTTTTGAGCAGTGTATAATAAACAATGTTGAAATGAGCGAATTCTGATGAAACTTTTCTGTCTCCTGAAATATCATCCCACCCCCCATCTGGCCCTCCCATCAGGTCTCTCAGCACTTTGGGTTTAGTTATCTCGGCCTTGGCTGATCATGGAGCCGGAAGGAACAAGAGCAAGTTTGTTCCCTACAGAGACTCTGTCCTCACCTGGCTGCTCAAGGTACAAACACAGAGATCCCTCCACAGCACACCAACAGGACCGCTTCTGTTTCACTGCATACCCACCTCATCCACCATGTTGCACAGGAACAATAAGTCTGTTTTTTTTCTAAATGTCTCTGAGTAATTAACTTTCTGCTGAGCTTTGGAAATTTTCCAAGCTCTGCTGAACTGAGAAAAGGTTTGTTTCTTTCATTTAAGTCTGCAATGTGTGCATTTTAAATGAGTCGTTAATTTGGGCATTAATGCTGGTTAACTTTCAAAAGTCAACTCTAACCCAAATTCCCTCTCACACTTCCAGCCAGGTTAGTTAGCACCCTTCAGAAAGATGATCTTTTATTGCTGCAGCATAACTTCTATCTGGAAAGTATAGAAAAATACAACCTTTCTTTTAGTGGGGAGAAACCTTGTTAAGAAAAGCCTTGACAAAGTGTTCACAGTGGAACACATATTGCTTGGCTTTATTAAGTTAATCAGAGTTTCTAGGAACTTCTACTTAGAAATTCATTACTTTCATTTTCCCTGGGGTATGAATATGACATGACACAGAGCCTGCCACAGATTTTCAGTGCCAAAAACTCCAGAGCATGGATGCCCACTTATGGTATGGTGGAGAATCTGTTATGCCATGGTCTTGTTTCTTCTCCAAAGTCCCTGGGACCCTTGTTAGACTGCATTATGAAATCTTTAAAATAGCAGGCGATGTAATAGGAAAAAATATGTCTTTCTCTCTCAGTAAACAAAAAATGGGCCCCATTGGGTCTTTTAACAGGATCCATCCGTTGTCTATACTTGTCCTGCGTATCGGCGGCGGTCATTGGAGGAGATGCGGGGTACACGCCAGTCCTTCACAGTTTTTAACAGGATAATATTCATAAACAGATGGCCAAATTTAGCACAGTTATGTTTTACCAGCCTTCTTCCATGGTTTATCTCAGTCCCCAGATCTAAATCCTCTAGAAAACCTGTCAGGTGAGCTGAGGAGAAGAGAGTGAAACAGAGGAACATCTGGGGAGATTGTGTAAGATGGCTCCTTCTGAAATGAGATAGAAGAATAAGTGGCTACGTAATGATGCCAGGGAAGCCAACAATTGTACCACTGGTGATTATTTTAAAAATCATTACTTCTTAATACATTTTTTCCACACTGATAAATGTACATAAAATAAAAGTTGAGTATTTGTAAATGCTTTAGCGAGAGATTATACTGCTGCAATATTAGATGAATATAATTTAAGGTTTTTCACTCATCTTCAACAGTGCTTACAACAACTGTGGCTCACAACCCACATTTATACCGTAAGATGGATCTTCATGTTCACCCAGAGCTTTGACTCTTCATCTGCAGGACAGCCTTGGGGGGAACAGCCGGACCGCCATGGTCGCTACCATCAGCCCGGCGGCAGACAACTACGACGAGACGATGTCCACCTTGCGTTATGCCAACAGGGCCAAGAATATTGTCAACCATGCCGTGGTCAATGAAGACCCCAACGCCAGGATCATCCGCGAGCTCCGAGAGGAAGTGGAGAAACTGAGGGAGCAGCTCACTGAGGCTGAGGTGCACATCACTGCAGCTTGCCTTGGTGAATCGTAATATTTGTAAAGTGTAATAAAGCTGCAGTTTTCTTCCAGTCCATGAAGGCTCCAGAGCTGAAGGAGCGACTGGAGGAGTCTGAGAAGCTGATCCAAGAGATGACGGTCACTTGGGAAGAGAAACTCCGCAAGACTGAAGCTGTCGCTCAGGTAAAATGCTCGTTGTATGACCTGAAAATCCATGAAAAATCTGGGGAAATGTTTCTTCATCTTAGTGCTTTTTTTTTCCATGCCATTGTTTTCCTAAATAATCGACTTATCTGTTCAGTCAAGTATTAAATATAACTTGTGTTTCATGTAGGAGCGTCAGAAGCAGTTGGAAAGCCTGGGTATCTCCCTTAAGTCGTCTGGGATCAGAGTGGTGGATGACAAGTGTTTCCTCGTCAACCTCAACGCTGACCCCGCCCTCAACGAGCTGTTGGTCTACTACCTCAAAGTACTCCATACACACACACAAGTCAACTGCCTTTATAGAAAGACATAAAGGGGACATATCATGCAAAAACCACTTTTTTAACCTTTAAATACATTTTGTTGTGTACTTTGGAGTCTGCAGGAATACAGAAAGTTGAAGTTAGTCTCTCCAGGTGTTTTGGAGGCATCTTTATATTCTGTTTGGGTCATATTTTTCACTCTGTTTAGTTTTCTCTATCTGTTAAGTTTTTCCAACTGTTACGTCACAGTATTTGCTGCAGAACAGCTGAATAAGGTGATGGACTTCTGACTGATTAATTGTGCGTATCCGCCATTTTTAATTGTCGCTGCGATTTTGTAATCCAAGGTCAAGTATGCCTACGCTGAAGGAGCATAAGTTCAGTTCACTTGTTGGATGTATTAACCCACACAATTCATTACACCGTCCCCTAGCATTTCGAAGTGCCTGGTTACATTAGTGGGGAAATTCCTATTTCCTCCACTTCAAGGACGAGTTCTTCAGCAACCTCCTCCAGTATCAAGAAGGATTTGCTGAAAGACTTCATCTGAATAAGGGATCAGTTCCTTCTGTCTATGGAAACGATGGACACAGCAAAGCAGTAAGCTGCAAATAACACTAAAATGACAACAAACTTTATTTTACACATGAATTTATTGATATGATGTCCAGGCCATTGCTCTGATAGCCGTAACATCGTACCTTCTGCTTATGTTAGCGCTGTGTGCTGCTTTTAGTTCCTTGAGGATAGAACCGTACTGCGTGTTTTAAATATTATGATTATTAGATAAACGGTTTTGCATTGTTTTTGCCGTTTTTGTCTTGTTTCTGCAGCGCTAGATGATTGTTATCAAACAGAACAGGGGTAAAAAAAAAAAAAGGAGCCTGTGGAGCTACGATAACAAGGAATGCAGACCAAAGCATTGCAGTTCCACTTTATATATACCAAAACTTAATGATTTAAGTGTGAAAAGGTAGGATTTAAAAGCATGATATGCCCCCTTTAAAGAGCATTAACCCCTTAACTGTGTGTTGTTGCCACGTCTATTTTGTCATGCCACGTGTGTTCAGGACCACACGTGTGTGGGCTCGGCCGACTCGCAGGACATCCAGCTGTGTGGGATGGCCATCCAGGCAGAGCACTGCGTCATCAACATACGGGAGAACAGCAGTGTGGTGCTTACTCCTCACCGTGGGGCTCGGTGTGTAGTCCGGTCCTCTGTTTTTAGTCAGGATCACTGTGTTCAGTCACAGCTGCTCCATGAGAAATGCTGTTTGCTCCTAAACATTGTTAGACAAAAATAGTTATTTTTTTTTCATGTACTTTAAAGCTGGGTACTATGAAAACAATCATTTCTTTTGACTTTTTGTACCCTTTGTTTGAGCAAACAGGTTCATGGATTAGTGCCAGTTATTGTACTCTTTAATACGTTTAAACTGCCTGCAGCATCTCTGGTTAGGTCAGGTTAGCATTAGTTACTATAAACCACAGCCTCTGTGCGTGTTTTCTAGAGCATGGGTGTCAAACTCCAGTCCCCAGCAACCAATGTCCTGCTGCTTTTCAATTCAAATTCAATTCAAAAATACTATATTGATCCCAAAGGATTGCGATTTAAACTTGTCTTCTCTTCACCACACCTGAAACAAATAATTGAATCATTAGCAGAAATCTGTAGAACTTGAATGGATACAGAGGAGGCAGTTCAGCCTTTTGATTGAGTTGGTTAAACCATGGGGAGAGGGATAAAAGTTGCAGGAAACTAGCATTTGAGGGTTGGAGTCCTGCCCTAGAGAATTCAGACCATCACTTTCATTTCCAAATCCACCATGTTCCCCAACAGAGAGAGATGAAAGCTCAAAAGAGCCAAACAGAGCAGTTTTACTGTAATACATTCTGCCTTCCTGTTATCTCTTGAAAGTGACATTTTCTCACAGCCTGAACACAGTAATATCTCGACATGTAGAAAATGTAGTTTCCCTTTTTGAAATAGCTTCTTATATCTCTGTTGTTCCTCCGAATTCATTTAGCAAACGGCTAGCTTCGACTCTGCATTCCTCAGTAACAGCATCCACACCAAACTCTGTGTTGTCAGAACAACCTGATCCTGGGTAGCTAAGGTGTGATCAGATTTTTTCAGCGTTGGACTGGCCTGTCACCTATGATCAAACGCGTGTGGTCAGGGCCGAGAAAGCTGAAAGTCATCCATTTTCAGTCTCTACAGCTTTTGTTTCTCTCTATGCAGAACATGTGTGAACGGCGCTGCAGTCACCAGTCCAGTGCAGCTTCATCACGGTGACAGA
Organism: Crenichthys baileyi; assembly: GCA_036173005.1. Classification (NCBI taxonomy): domain Eukaryota; kingdom Metazoa; phylum Chordata; class Actinopteri; order Cyprinodontiformes; family Goodeidae; genus Crenichthys; species Crenichthys baileyi. Next base: position 204,903 of record JAHHUM010000413.1, on the reverse strand, counting down.
ATCCTGTGGGGGAACAACCATTTCTTCAGGTTTGTTTTAACATATCTGATTTCTCACACTAACCTGTCTTTAAACCAAAATAAAACCCTTGTTTGTTCCCAGTGACATTTATTTAGGGGAAAACAAAGTTGTATTCCGATGGTAGAACAAACAGGTCGTTTGTCTCTTCCTTTTTTTTGTGGTTCCTCTTTCTCTCAGTCACTCTGTCTCTCACACACCATCACAAACAACCTCCATACAGGATCAACCTGCCCAGGAACAGAGGCCAAGCAGCTGGCGAGGACGAGGGTGGCGGAGCCGCCATGAAGAAGTGCCTTAGCGCCGACCAGCTGGAGGTGGATCTGGATGCATTGAGTGATGTTTCCAGTGAGCTGAGTTACAGCTATGAGTTTGCTCAGACTGAGGTGATGATGAAAGGGATGGGCACCAACGGTGAGTCACAGCACACAACCAACGCTCTGCATCAAGGAACAACGTGGAAGTAGTCCTCCTCTGTTCTTTCTAGTTTCTTGAAATCTTATCAGTCCTGGAATGAGGGAAAATCACTCTTATCTAATGCCTCCAGGCAGCAAATATATAGAGCCCAAACACTGCCACTATGGACGCCAGTTTCAACAAGATACGGCCCTATACCTGTTTTAAACATAGCTGTGTTTTGTGCGCAGCACTTTATCAGCTCTCTTTGCCTGCCAAATGCAAGTAATGAGGCGCTTTGAGATACTTCCAGCTGATCAAGGACGCTTAAACAAAAAGACAAGTAAAGCTTTAGCATGGACAGTTCTTTCAAAGCTTTTCATCCTTTACAGCACAGCTGAGATTAGGACAGTGGTTCTCTTTTTAACTCTTTTGTCCAAAACCTGGTTAAGTGCAGGGCTCATCTGTCATGCTGCTAGTGCTTCTCTGTGTATGACCCAGTGTGTCCACCGTGTATTTGACGAAACCCCCTTAATAAGTGCCTGCTGCCCTTTGCCGTCTTGGTCTATGCTCCACTTCTCCAGTTTTAGTCCATGTGTCGTCCGTCAGGTAACTATTTATAAGGCCAAATAGATTTTCAGCTGTTGCTCTGCTTGTTGTTTCTTGTGTCACCTCCAAATGAGTCAGAGTCCTCTGATATTCACATTAGTTCCGTGGGGCGCGTGTCATAGTTTGAGAATGACTGGGCTAGGGTCACTGTCGATTTTGCTCCCAAATGGGGCTTCATGCTTGATTTCACAGACTTTTGCTCTCAGTCTTGATAATTTTTCTTCTGATCGCCCATCTATGCTGTGGCTCCTCCTCTTCCAGACCCCTTGCAGTCGGTGCTGCAGACCCTGGAGAGGCAGCACGAGGAGGAGAAGCGCTGTGCTCTCGAGCGACAGAGACTGATGTACGAGCAGGAGCTGCAACAGCTCCGCCAGCGACTCAGCCCTGAGAAACCCTCCCACTTTCCGGACTCCACGGCCCTCCCAGTCAGTGCCAGCGCTGTGACGTCACCTGGACCCCACAAACGTTTGCGGCGCTGGAGCGAAGACAGGTGACACACGGCTATATGATGTCAAATTATAGCTCAGATGAGTCCAGAAAGGGACATCCAGGATCTTCTGTTCCATTTGCATGTTTGTGATTGTGGTGCAGGGAAGCGATGATGACCCGCAGCCTGCGGCGTCTCAGGGAGCAGATAGTTCGGGCCAAACTGTTGGCCCAAGAGGCCAACTTATTTGCTGAGGAGCTCAACAAGAGGACAGAGTACCTGGTAACTCTGCAGATACCTGCTGCCAACCTGGACGCTAACAGGAAGGTAACGTGTGTATTTCTGAGAGAATATAAGAGAGAAACGGATGCTTTACATGCTGGTGGTTTGCTCTGGGTTGCCTTGGTGAAAAAAGCTCCTGGTCGTCATTTCTGGTCACATTAAAAGCCAAGGCAGAACTGGAACTAGTGAAAACTACCACCTATTTGGCAGTGCTGCCATATGTTGCCGTGGAGACTGAGCGCAGGCTAGTGGACATACTTTTTTTTTTTTCTACTCTTTAACATTTTTCATTACAATGAGACATACAACAAACACAGAACTTGGGGCACTGATTCTTAGTTAAGTAGAAAGAGAGAAAAAAAAACATGCTTCCTTGCTCTTGTATGTCAGCCATTTAGACCAGCGTTTGTTATAAAAATGTCCTTTTATATGTAAAAGATATGTCAGTTTTTCCATAGAGTGAATCTCCTCCACGACTTCCCGCCAATGGTCCAGCTGGGGAGAGAGCTTCTTTAGCAAAGACCGTGTAATTGCCTTTTTGCTTGCAATTGATAGAACTTTAAAAAGATACTCATCTTCTTTTTGAAACACTTCTCCAAATATCAGCCCTAGCAGAAAAACTCTGGGATCCCTGGGGATGACATACCCCAAAATTATCCCAGTAGTCTGACAGATTCCATCCCAGTAAGTTGCCAACTTTGGGCAGGACCACAATACATGAGAGTGATTTACGTTCTGATGGCCACATTGTCTTCAACATTGCTGTTATTCTCCTTTATGTCTACTAGTAATTTGAGGTGTAATAAAATATCTAATTTAGCACTTCCATCCGAATTCCCTCCATCTTTTAGAGCTGTTAGATGTCTGTTGTGTCCCACACATATTGAAAGCCAATCCCCCTCTGTAATTTCTACTCCCAATTCCCTTTCCCATTTAGACTTAACATTCAAGGTCTTATTTCCATTATGTTTCTGCAACCCTTTATTTAGTTTGGAAACAGTTTTACACGGGAGGTGAGTAGGCCTATAAGCATTTGTAAAAATGTTCACAATAGTATTACCCTCTGGAGGAACACCTTTTTTTATTTTGGTATTGTAAAAATGTCTTACCTGAAAATATTTAAATAAATCTCTGTTCTCGAGATCATAATCTCTTTTCAGTTGCTCAAATTTATAAAGGTGTTACCTTCTACAAACTGGCACAAAGCCACAAGTCCTCTATCTCTCCAGCCCAAAAAAGAGGAATCTAATTCTCCTGGCCGAGAGTTTGAGTTACAGGAGGGCCACATCAGGAGTCCAGTGACATCTGCCAATCTGTACCTATCGACCACTTCTTTCCACATTAACGTGTTTTCAGCTATACCATTCCCATTTTTGTCTGTAACTATTTTACCTCCCAGTCGTGTTTGGGGTTGGACCCCACCCTGCATAAGTTCAATCTGTTTCCATCCAGCCTCTATTTCCGAGGAGCACCAGCAGACCATGAATCTCATCTGAGATGCGTAATAGTACTCCCTCAAATTTGGAAGGGCCAGACCCCCCTGGTCCCTATTAATTTGGAGTGTTTTAAATTTTATCCTTGGTCTGGTCCCGGACCAAATAAATCTGGAGATCAACCTGTCCCAGGCATGAAACTGTGCGCTAGATATTCTAATAGGCAATGACATGAAAACATATAAAAATCGAGGAAGCAGATTAATCCTCACTATTTCCATTCTAGCTGTGAAATCCAACAGTAACCTTGGCCAGGCTGTCAAGTCTTTTTGTATGTTTTTAGTAAGATTACCAAAGTTCAAACTAAATAACTCATCCAAATCTCGGGAAATAAATACTCCTAGGAATTTTAGCTTTTTGGCATCCCACTTAAGTCCATAGGTCTTTCTTATAAATTTACTAGGGGAGTAGTTAATCGTCAGAACCTGTGTTTTTGCGATGTTTAGACTGTAGCCAGACAGTTGACCAAACTCAGTTAGAGCCGACATAACTCTGGGGAGCGTTATATTTGGATTTTGGAGATATGTGATTACATCATCTGCGAAAAGGCCAATTTTGTGTTCTATATTTGCAAAACTAACACCCTTTATCCCATCATCTTCTCTAATGGCCTGTGCCAAGGGTTCAATGAATATTGCAAAAAGCGACGGGCTCAGACAACATCCCTGGCGGGTTCCTCTGTGTAGTTGGAAGCTACTTGTTAGGTGCCCATTGATTTTTACCCTGGCCCGTGGTTCATCATAAAGTGAGCGCAAACACCTAATAAACTGGTTATTAAAGCCCAGACGCTCTAGTACCTTATATAGAAAAGTCCAGTTGACCCGATCAAAGGCCTTTTCTGCGTCTAGACTAAGTAATGCGGCACTGAGGCCCTGCCTTTTGGCTTGGTCTTGTATATGCAATGTTCGTCTTATGCTGTCATGAATTTGTCGGCCCCTGATGAATCCCGTCTGGTCTTCGTGTATTAGATCTGACAAGTAACACTCCATTCTCCGAGAAATTATTGATGTAAAAATTTTATTATAGACATTCAGAATTGAGATTGGGCGATATGATTCGCAGTATTCAACATTTTTCCCTTCTTTAGGGAGGACAGATATTACAGCCTCTCTCCAAGATGGTGGGATCTCAGCTCTGCTCAATGTCCAGTTCAAAGAATCAAGCAGGACAGGATAAGGCTCCTTCCTGAACATCTTGTACCATTCATTTGGAAACCCATCACCACCTGCGCACTTGTTACTATTCAAATGTCCAATAACTGTATCTAATTCTTTCTGGGTAATGGGAGCAGATAAAGCTTTGTTTTGGATTAGTCCAAGTGAAGGTAGGTCCAAAGCTGCCAAATAATTGTCAATAGCAGTTATGTTGGTCCGGGGGCAGAGTATAGTGTTTTAAAGTAATTTTCAAAGGTCTTATGTATTTTATCCATGTCATAGGTTAAGTTACCAGTTGACGATTCTCTAATTTTGGTAATCGAATGCTTCAAATGGTGTTTATGAAGTTGCTTAGCTAAGATTCGTGTAGCTTTTGGGCCTGATTAATAAAATGTTTGTTTGGAGAATCGTAGTTTTTCCTCAAGTTCCTCGAGTTTCTAATTTCCTCAATGTTTTCTCCAATTCATCGTAATTTAACCTTTTTATTTTTTTTAAGATAAGCAGTTCTAGAAATTAGTCTCCCTCTCATTACTGCCTTAACTGTGTCCCAGACCAAGGTGGGATTTACCTGCCCATCATTATTGTCCGTTATACATTCCGTTATTTCTTTTCTAATCTCCTTTGTTGTGGTTTCATTATTATGGATACCTATATTTAAGCTCCATAATGTTGTTTTAGGTCTATTAGACAAACCGTTGGATAGATAGATAATGTTGTGGTCTGAAATATCAGATGTTCCAATTAAGCATTCCTTCACTTTAGATCTATCAATGGTGCTCATCAGAAACAGGTCGATCCTGGAGTGAACCTTGTGGGCAGGAGAGTAATGTGTAAATTCTCTTTCTTTAATATGGAGACCCCTCCAGACATCAAACAGGCCCATCTCCCTGATCAGAATATTTAGATCTTTTGACCTACCAGTTTTTTGTTTCTTATAGCTTGTTGTATCTAGAGCATAATTAGGGATTGTATTCCAGTCTCCAGCGCAAACAAGAACTCCTTCACTAAATGAGATAATGGTGTCAAAGAGCGTTTTTAAGAAAGTCCTGTCACTCTCTGGCGGTACATATATATTAGCAATCGTGACAACAACATTATCAATTCTCCCCTTTATAATAACAAATCTGCCCTCTTTGTCTCCCTTCTCAGATATCAATTCAAAGTTCAGGGAATTAGAAATTAGGGCGACTACCCCCCTCTTTCTACTATTTCTACAAGAGCTATAAAACGTATTTGAGTAACCAAATGACTTAAACTCTTCATGTTCTTGTTTAGACATATGTGTCTCTTGTAAAAGAGCGATTTGTATCCCATCTTTTTTAAATTTGGCTAAGACCCTTTTTCTTTTCACTGGACTACTCAATCCGTTTATATTCAAGGAAGCGATTTTTTTAATTATATGACAGTTATGTACAGAAATACCTTAACTGAATTGGCCCCTAAATCCAGAATACGAACTGTAACAAAACAAAACAATATCAAACTGACTTCCAAGGTGAGAAGAAGCTCCCTCTTCTCACTCGTGACCCCGTTGGAAAGTCGAGGGTTAAACCTCTCAAACTGAGAAGGCCCGAAAAGGACCGTAGAAGCACCTTTAGGAAAAAACACGTCCATCCTTTTAGTCCAACGTGGAAAAAAAAACAGTGTCCTCTCCCAAGAAGTAGTAAGTCAGAGCCCAGTCAAAATAATACTGCATGATGTCATGTTGTTCTGCCTATTTTCACTCGGCCATGCTCCGCTGGAAATCATGCAGTTTGTTCTTCGCTCTCAGCGCCACAGCAGCACCGCTGTTATTCGCCGACTGCCAGCCCAGTAGCTCCCGAAGACACGACTCCACTCTGGAACCACCATCAGCTGTCGCCGGTTCCTCCTCCTGGATTCCACGTCTCTTCAGCTCGCTATAGGCTTCCCGAGCGCTGGAATATGTGCGAGTTCCTGATTCCTAGTGAATCTTTATGTTGGTAAACGGTGTTTGAAACGTATGCCTTTTACCTTGAGCCCTTTCTTAATAGCGTTATATTCTCTGCGCTTCTTCACTATCTCAGGCACATAATCGTGGTTGAAGTGAATATTTGAGGAGCCCACTTGGATCTTGCCTTTTTTCCACACTTCTCTTAAGATCTTTTCTTTTGTGGAAAATTCCAAAAAGTTGACAATAATAGCCCTCGGTGGTGAGTCTGGCGGGGGTTTACTTGCCAGAGTGCAATGTGCGTGCTGTATTTTCAGGTCAAGGTCCTCCGGTAGTTGTAGCTGGTTTCTCAAAAGCCTTTCAATATACTGTGTAGTGGAGTTCCCCTCCTGACCTTCTGGCACCCCAAAGACACGTACGTTGTTTCTTCTGGAATGGGACTCTAAATCAAGCACTTTAAGCTGTGTTTTCCTCTGTTGTTCGGTGCAGAAGCACAGCGCCTCAGTTGCCTCCTTTGCCCAATTCTCCACTTGGTGAACGCGGGCCTCCGGCTCGTCAACTCGCTCTGCCAGGGCCTGTACCTCAGTGGCAATACTGTCCAGCTTACCGTTGATCTCATGTCCCAGATGGTCAATATTCTGTTGTAGCTTTGCATTATCCCCCTTCAAGACACTCTTCAAATCATCTATAGCCTTAAGTATTCCTTCCGAGTCCATGTTCGTTCCAGTGCTCTCAGCCTCCGAACTAGCCACGCTGTCGCTGGCTTGATTCAGACACGTGTTAGCTATAGCGATCTGGGCACTTTTATCCTGAGCTTTAGGCATCTTTATCATATTTTTTATGGCTCGACGTTTTTCTCCTCCCGCTCATAAGTTATTTTGTCGAAACAGTGAGCAGATTAACGAGTTTGAACGGGATGTTTTGATATTAAGGTGGGAGAGAGGCTCTGACGCACCCGTCTACTCCATTTGCTTCCGGAAGTCCCTCTAGTGGACATACTTTGCTGACCAAGGGAGTCACAAAAAGTCACAAAAATGGATATCGTCCAAACCTGAGAAACACAATTTTGTTTGATAGAACTATTTTTGACATACATGAATAAATGACTTGTTACAGCAACGAGAGCAGTCTGGTAAAAGCTTCTCTGTGTCACTGCAGCGGGACGCGGCCCTGAGCGAGCCGGCCATCCAGGTCCGCAGGAAAGGCAAAGGGAAGCAGATCTGGGCTATGGAGAAGCTGGAAAACCGGCTGGTGGACATGAGGGAGCTCTACCAGGAGTGGAAGGTCCTGGATGAGGATAGTCCTGTGAGTAAAGCATGAGGCTGACATTGTGCCTCCGTGACTAAAACGGTTAATGGATGAAGAAATGAAACATTAGCATGTGTCATGGTTTGCAACATTATAATGTGTTTATAAATAGCCTTTCTCTATACTTTGGTTGGGACACATTTTTCTTAGTTAACATGAGTACAAAAGCACTTGAGAAGGACCTTGTCTCTCAGACTCGTTGTTTTTCTTTCTCCCTGATTCAGATGATGCACTACTTCAAACGGGCCGATCCGTTCTTTGATGAGCAGGAGAACCACAGTCTGATTGGTGTGGCCAATGTTTTTCTGGCCTGCTTGTTCCATGATGTCAAACTCCAGTATGCAGTGCCCATCATCAACCAGAAAGGAGAGGTAAGAGCCCACTGAGGGGCTGCAGGCTTAACTCCTAAATCAGTTGTGGTGGTGGATGTTTTTTTTTTTTTTTCTCTTTTTCATAATTGGTATCTGAAGCTGACTGGTTGCACTAGATTTTATTTAGGAGTATCGCAATGAGGGCGTGTTTAAATGAAGAAATGTTGTGGTTCACGTTTAAGTAGGCGTGGTTGCAGAACTGTTGGTGATCAGTTAATGCAGATATAGTTCTTTTAATGCTGATTAAAACTGATTTTAAAAAATACAGATAATATATAAATAATATTAAACCTGCTGGGTTTATCGTTAATCACACAGCAAATCTTTGCTGCAGAAAACAGAAAAATCAGAGGAACCAACAGAAACAATAATGAAGCGGTTTGTTTCACATTTTCCTCAGACTGCCTCTAGTGGTAACAAGGTATAATCAGTATCAAGCTGAAGCTGCTTGGAAGCACAACCCCCACATTATCTACAGGATTTCTACCTATACCTATAGAACAGGTGGTCATGTTGAATATTCATGTAAAAAATGTAACTTTCAAAGGTTTCTTTTGCAAATATTCTAAAGTGAACTATATTCAGCTGTTGTCTGTGTGTGTGTGTGTTCCTGTCTTGGCATCACAGTGAGAACCATTTTCCCGATTTCACCATCAAATTGAGGACCATTTGTATCAAAGTGAGGACATTTTGCTGGTCCTCACGACCTATTTTGCTAACGGTTAGGTTTAGGACTAAGGTGTGAATTGAGTTTAGGTTAAGGTTAGGGTTAGGCATGCACTGGTAATGGTTAGGTTTAGGGTTATTGTCAGGGTTAGGGCATAGAAAGGGTTGAAAATGACTGAAAATCAATGGAAGTCAATGGGAGTCAACACTTGGTCCTCACTACATATAGCAAAACAAGAGTGTGTGTGTGTGTGTGTGTGTGTCTCTTTATTTGTCAGGTGGCCGGTCGTCTGCATGTAGAAGTGTGGCGAGGTACAGAAAGCTCCGAGGACATCAGCGTGGGACATCCTGACACCCAGTTGAGCGACATGAATGGAGAGAATCAGGAGCGTAAACTTGGCTGTGTGGTGAGATGAGGCAGATTTGCGACTCAGATTGGCTCAGTTTGTTCATTTATGTGCTAAAAGATCTTTTTAATGCATTTTTATACATCTTTACCAGAAGCTCTAACACGCTTGTGTGTTATCTTTTTTTCCCTGCATAATTAAGCACATATTGTCATCATCTCTCACAGGTGAAAATCCTCCAGGCCACCGGTCTTCCTCGCCATCTGTCCAACTTCGTCTTCTGCCAGTATCACTTCTGGGGGCTGGAGGAGCCGGTGTTCACTGCTCCAGAGGTGGCATCATCCAGCTCATCATCTGCTTCCAGAGACCCTCAGTGTACTGTGGTCTTTGACAGCACTAAGGTCAAAACTCTCAGTGCTAAAAAAAGAATACAGAAAATAGAGAAATAAATGAGACAGAGGGAGCAGTAGCTAAAAGAAAACATGGCGGTCCTTTGTTTTTCTGTGTTCAGGAGTTAGCAGTTCCAGCATCAGAAGACCTGCTGGAGTTCCTGGCTGACGGGGCGGTGGCTATAGAAGTTTATGGCCACAAACAGGCCAACCACCGCAGGAACCTGGCACTATGGGACCTGGGAGTGATTCAAGCCAAGACCAGATCCCTCAGAGAGAGGTCCAAACACACAAACTCCCTCCATAACCCACCCTAATAGGGTCTGTAGTAATGTCTGAAAATACTATTCAGGAAAAAGAGAGACGGGGTATATACTTGTTCCAGCTATGTACCAAACCTCAACATCGAGTAGAGTGTTTACCCTAAAACCTCTGCCTGAATCCCACCAATCTGAAACGACGCCCTGATGATCTGATCTCCTGCAGGTGGAGCGAGGTGACCCGTCGGCTGGAGCTGTGGGTGCAGCTGATGGAGCTGAACGAGGCGGGAGACTTCACCACTGTAGAGGTCCTTCCTGCCAAGGATGTCCGCACCGGCGGAGTCTTCCAGCTCAAACAGGTAATACGGATCTGTGTTTGTGCAAAGACGCTCTAACAGTTCATTCTGAAGACAAAATCTGATTTTCTCTCGGCGGCGACTGTGGAGTGTAGAGTAGTAGTTATGCAATAAGAAAGCTGGCAAGGAACTTAATCTGGAAGTGTGTGTGCGTGACTGGATGAATGTGGTCAGTATGAGGACCAAGCTTTTCATGTTCTACAACAGCTGGTATTCCCCCATCACGTGCAATAGAAGTGGATCATATTCTCATTCTAGTCTGTAAATATTCTCTACCTTCAGGGTCAGTCTCATCGGGTCCGGGTGGAGGTGCGGCCGGTGCCAGACTCGGGCACTATGCCTCTCATCACAGCCTCCATCTTGTCCGTGTCAGTCGGGGATGTGAAAGTCCGCCAGATGCGCGTCTCCAAAAACAATCCCCATCTGGTGAGACCCTCCTAGTTACCTTTGAACGTTGATATTTCCACTCAAGTGTTTCACTAAAATTTCTGCTCAACCACAATTTAGGATGAAGGTGAAGACATGGACAGCTATCAAGTGAGTATTTATCTGTAAAACCAGTAAGGAGCAGGCAAATCTATTTCTTCCCAGCTGATGTTGTGTCGCTGCATGCAGGAGGTGGACCTAGAGAGGATGAGGGAGCAGTGGCTGATCACACTCACTGAGAGGCAGGAGTACCTAGACCAGCAGCTGCAGAAGATAGTCTCCAAACCAGGTAAAAGCAGCCTGAGATGACCTCACCCTAACTTTTAATGTCACGGCATAACAAGACCAGCTAGTGCAGCCATAGTAGGAGTAAAATGGGAACAGTTTGACACTTAAAAGCTAATCCACACATAGCCCTGCTTATTATAGTAGGGATCTGTGTGATAGACCAACAGGAAGTGGTTCATAGCTGTGGTGGAAGGAGAATGCTACATGGTTTTCAGGTTTTTTTACAAACAAAATCTAAAAAGTATGCTTCACTCTGATACCCCTAAATAAAATGCAGTGCAACCAACTGCCTTCCACGTCTGTGTAATTTAATTTAAGTATGAATCTAGATGTTCTGTGAAGGCCTCAGAGGTTTGTTAGAGAACATTAGAGAACGAAAGGCATCATGAAGACCAAGGAAAGTGGAGAACACGGCACAACTTCAGATGCACCAAGACATGGTCATCCATCAAGAGGCCCATGGTAACTCGTGAGGAGCTGCAGAGATTCACAGCTCAGGTGGTGGGAACCTGTTGACAGAACCACTGCTTATTGTGCACTGCAGAAATCTGACTTTCATAAACAGCGGCAGTAAAACAAGTTATGATTGACATAAGAAGTCATGCTTGCGGTTTGCCACAAACCATGTAGGGACACAACAAATGTGTAAGAAGATGTTACTGTGAAATTAGACCAGAAATGAAATGAAAAACGCTTCCTGAGATGAACACACCATTCCTGCAGCTAAACATGGTCGCAGCATCATGCTGTGGGATGCTTGTCTTCAGCAGTGGCAGGGAAGCTGCTGGAACTGGAGTGAAAGGCTGTTCAACGAAATATTGAATAAATACAAGTGTACACAACACTTTCCGGATTTCTATTTGTAAAAACCATGGATCAGTTTTTTCCTACATCACAATTATTACGATGCCAATATTCTGTTTAAAAGGGACAAATATCTCTGATTGGTAACAAAACAAGCAATGTTTTTTGATTAAAACCTCATATTTACCAAAGAGTCAATTAAAAGAAATGGAGTTTTTCTGTTTCTTTTATTGAATATTGTATAATATTATGTATGAAATACTACCTCCTTCTGCAAGTCATGTCTGCTTACTCATGCTTATATTGTCCCATGCAAAAGTTTCTTGTTGCTTGTGAGCTCACAAAGCGGCTCCATCTGACTGGTTTTCTGTCTGTCTTCATCTGTCTGCAGACAAGTCAGAGGACGACGTCGAGAGGGAATCCCAGCTGCTTGAATGTCGTCTCACCCTCACAGAAGAACGCAACTCTGTGCTTGTCCCATCAGCTGGAAGCGGGATCCCTGGTGCACCAGTAGAGAGGTGTGATTCTGAACTGGGCTTTCACTAGGCCGTTCTAAGATGAATATACTTTAAACCATCCCATTGCAGCTCTGGCTGTATGCTCAGGCTGTTGTCCTCCTGGAGGGTGAACCCTCAGCAGCCTGTAGCAGCGTTTCTTCCTAGATTGGTCCATATCCATCTTCCCATCAACCCTGACCTGCTTCACTCTCGCTGCTGATGACAGATATCCCCACAGCATGATGCCGTCACAGCCATGTTTCACTGTGGAAATGTTCAGGGAGATGTACTGTTTTCTGCCATACAAAGCATGTTCTCTGAAGGCCAAAAGGTCAATTTTGGTTTTGACAAGAGCTGTTTCTCTTACATGAATTTCTTTCAGCAATAGAAAAAAAAATCCAAATCCAACAGATCAATGTTTGCTGTTTATAACTTGACTGCATGTGACCAAGTTCTAGGGTGTTGAGGCCTCCTTCACTTGAGGTTTAATCTGAATTTATTCCACAGGGTTCCCGTCCCTGGGATGGAAACCCACATTCCTGTTCTGTTCCTAGACCTCAGTGGTATGTTGTTCTCAGATTTTAAACCCATCCGTTGTTTTTAAGGAAAATAAAGCCAATCATTTTTTGTGTTTCCTGCTTCCAGCTGATGACTTTCAGTCCAGTTTGTCAGCGCCCCTGGCTGGGGGGCTCGATGCGCTGCTCAGCGGGGAAGATGAGGACGACTTCTTTGAGCTTCAAATTGTGAAACACTTTGATCCAGAGGTAAGGAGACCATCTCCTCTCTTATGTGTTTTTCCAGCAAGTTTCTTCCTCAGCTCCTAAATGGGCAACCTGATTGTGGTCCAGGTGAAGGTGGAGGCATCCTGGGACTCCACAGTCCATGAGTGTCCTCAGCTTAGCCGCGCCGTGTCCCCCGAGCAGAGGGTCTACCTGACGGTCCGAACCGTCGTGGAGCTGAGCCACCCGGCCCACATGCAGCTGGTCCTCAGGAAGCGCATATGTGTCAACATCACGGGGAAGCAGGTGGGGGAGTGTAGGATAAACCGACCCAGCAGTATATTGGATAATCACACTTCCACTGAGAGATAAAACCTGTGTTTTAATGGCAGGGGTTTGCTCAGAGCCTCCTGAAGAGAATGTCGCAGCGCAGCACCATCCCTGGCTGTGGAATCACCTTTGAAATCGTTTCTAACATCCCAGGAGTAAGTAGCAAATCCCACAAAGTTACAAAGGAGACATCAGCTGAGCCTAAACTTCTCAATAAATCACAGCCATGCCTTAAAACTCAGCGGATCTGTCATTTTCTGTGTATTTCATTAAATCAGTGCAATGCTGGTGTCTGAGACATGAAATAAGGTCTCGGCTGAAATGCTCCTTAGTTTAAATAAGCCACAAAAATACTTCCAGTCATCTAGACTTCAGACAGAGCCTAAAAAGGAAAACATGATTTAATAGACGAATTAAATGATACACATCATTAAAAACAAATATACCATAATATCTAATGAGATCTTAAGGAAATGCCTGCTTGAATAAGATATCAGAATAGCATATCCTATTATTATTAATAATATTATTATATTATATTCTCCACATTGTCTAAATTATACATACAGGCTCAAATATGTAAATATGCCCACATTCATATTTGGTTAAATGATTTTTAATAAACTGCAGCGACACCAGACACTTTTAGTAGCCATCAGAGAGGTTCTGGTATATCTCTTGTTGGATATTTAACCATTGTTTTTCTCAGAAACTGTAAAGTTAGTTTAAATTGCTTGGTTTCCTGTCATAGTTAGGAGATTTTCAACAGGACAGAGGTCAGGGCCACTGAGGAAGCTTAATGCCAGCCTGTTTTATCGTCTCTAAAACCAGTTTTGTTGCAAATTTGAGACCAGTGTCTTTTTGAAACCCAACTCTGTTCCAGTTTCAACCATGTTGTGGCTGATTCAAATTCAAGTTGAAGAATTTAGAGGTGGATGTCCTCCTTGATGATTCCGTTCATATGCTCAGTACTCCAGTACCACTGGCAGCTAAACAACCCTCAGAATGATGCTGCCTCCACCCTGCACCCTTCTCTGCAAGCTTCAGTTGTTTTTGCATCATTGAAGTTCCAATAACATAAATATAGATCGCTAGTTTCCTAATTGCTTCAAGAATTTCTAAGGTAATCAGACTCCAATGGCAGTGAGCTGCCAGCTTTCTCAGAAACTCTGCTGTTATGTTTTTTTACCGAATTAATAACTAAAAATCAAGTGAGTTCTGAAGACTGTTAGATCCAAGAGCACAAAACTACACTGGAAATTTGCTGGTGCTGCTGAGTGTCTCCTGGAGACCAGCCATGAGAATCACCCCCTACTGGTTGCCCCCCAAAGCTGGTGGGTGTTGCATGTTAAACAACTAGCTGGGATAAAACAAGTTGTCCCAAACTGGTTGAACATAGAGCTGCTTTCTCTTAACTAGTAGTGAATGATATGAAACGGCCTTCAGTGCAAATGGAGGTCCTACTTCTCATCATTCCCATCCTGATTCCCACAGGACATCCACGGTCCGGAGGACAGGGAGATGTTGGCCAGGCTGGCCGCCAGCGCCGAGGACGAGCAGTCAGCAGACAGTGAGGCGGCCATAGAGAAGTACCTGCGCAGCGTCCTGGCTGTGGAGAATGTCCTGACCCTGGATCGGCTCAGACAGGTCCGGGAAAACAGTTCGGGAATGCTGAGATTTGCCTCTCTTTGTTTATGAATCTTAATCCACCAAAGTCCTAATTTTGTCCTGCATCCATTCTTTGAGATTTGTGTGTCTTCGTTGTCCTCGTCGTGCTCTTTCAGACCGATCTTGTAGTGCTGGAAGAACAACCATTTAGTTTGTAATCTGTAATGAACCAAATCATCTTCCTGTGTGTGAACATGAGCAGGAGGTCGCTGTGAGGGAACAGCTGGCAGTCAGAGGGAAAGCTGGAAGACGCTGCCTGAGCTCTCCAAACGTAAACCGGGTAAGACCTACACGCAGGGACTGTAATGGTGGACCTGATGCCACATCACCTCCATTTACACCGACTATTAACAGAAACCGCAGCAGCAAAGAAAGATGCTTTTCCACAGTCTCCCCGAGCTCTTCTGCTTTACTTCTATATTAGTAGAACATGAAGAATTGTTTCCGCACCACATCAGATGTTTGCACTGAGGTTGGGATAAGTTTGCTCCAGTTTGGCTTTGGTTCTGTTCTGCTTTTAACAAAACTCCTGACTGACACTAGAATCTCAGCTTTGTAGATATTTCTGTCCAGAACGTCTGATGTTTCTTGGTGTGTCTCCTTCCTTTGTCATTAACCCCTCACTAACTCCTAACCATGCATCAACCTAACTGTCTACCCAGCTGTCAGCCAGCAGTCTGGACCTGTACTCCTCCACTCATAGGCTCGGTTACTTCAAGGTGAGATCCTCATTTCTTCTAAAGCTGGCATTTCTAAGAGCTGTTGTTTTTCTTTACTAACTTCCAAGTCTGTTAAAACATTATACAACCCCAGTCAGAAAGCGTTTCCATATACAGAAAAAAGACAAAAACATTCATTATTACACACTTTTTATAGCTAAGAAAAAGTTACATAATATGTATTTGCATAGACTTTAAAACTTTATTATTTATTTATTGTTTAGTTGTAATTTGAGTTTGTATAAGAATAAATGACTTAAGATATTGTAGTTTTACCTTGTGCATATGTTTATTTGACCTAAATTCACCTAAAATGTTGAGTTAAAGTTCATTATTGTAAACCTTAATGAAGGGGGATGAAACCAGTAGCTCTAAGCTGCTGTTTTGGGTAAATGGTTAAATGTACGGTGCCTCGCAAAATTATTCATTTGAGATAAACTTTTTCTCCGTTTGTTTCATTTTAACCTCAAATGTTTTCATGACAACACAGAGCACTGCCCCATTGTGAAGTGGAAGGCCCTGTATTTAGCCATCAACCCTGGCAGCTACCCTGTCGCTGCTGAAGAAAAGCATCCCCACAGCATGATGCTGCCACTCCCATGTTTCTCAGTGGGAATAGTGTGTTCAGGGAGCAAGTTTACCACCATAGAACACATATAGGCCAGAAGGTTCGATCGTGGGCTTATCTGACCAGAGCAATTTGTCCCCTTCATGGTTTTGGGAGACTGTAAGCAGGATTTTTTTGTTGCGTTTCTCTTTCTTCTTGCCACTCTTTCTTAAAAGTCATATTTGTGGAGTGCGCGGCTAATACTAGCAACAGATTCTCTCACCTGCGCAGCAGCTCCTCCAAAGTCCTCATGGGCATCTTGGCTGCTTAGGCGGTTTCTGAAAGAGGTTGCACTGTATTTTATTAACGGATATGAGAATATAGACGACTGATTACAAACGTACACCACACAAAAAAGAAAAATGAAAACCATGTAATTGATTGATTTTACAAATCAGTTCTGCCATGTATGGTCAGAGGCTAACCCTAACCCTACCTAAATACCTGTAACCTCCTTTGCATGATCCCCTACAGGGCTGCGAGAGCCATCAGGACCTCTCGGTAGTGCCTCCTCCATCCAGACGCACACTGGCCAGTTCTATGTCCCAGAACCTGAACACGGAGACGGGTACGTCTGATAAAAGCATTGTCATTTAAAAAAAGATTCTCTCTGGCTTGAGGGTGTCTCGCCTGCTTTGCTGTCTTTGTGTGCTAGTACCTGGTGATTTGTTTTTTTGGCTCTGCATCTTTTTCACTCTCACGCCCCCTCCCCACTTCTCTCCATGTGTGCTCCTGCAACCTCTCCTTCCCGTCCTCAGAGCATTCAGGCTTTGCTGCATCTTATCTCTCTCCAGTGAAGGCCGTTCCCAAGCTGCTGAAGTCCCTGCTACCTGGTGGGAAGGAAGACCGACAGCAGCCAGCCGTCCACCAGCAGGTACTCTCCCATTTTAAACTTGTCTCCTGCCTTCTGACAGGTCAAGGATATTCAAATTACAGCCCAGATCTACATATTTCCTCGTCTAATCAGCAGCCAGTTTCATTGTTCAGTTGCTATGGAAACAGGGCTTGTGTAGATGAAAGGACAATTCTTTCAACATAAACTGTATTAATGCCTCAGAGTGTCTGAAGCCTATGGTGATTAAAGGTGGATCTGTGTCAGACTGTAACATAAAGAGCATTCATGCTGTCAGACAAACAGGAGCTTTTATGGTTCCATAAAAAGTGTCAGGTTGAAGTGTTGGAGGCTTCCAAAAAGTATTCATACCACATGGAATTTTATGCGATAAAATCCACTGCAAACAACTGCCTTCAGATGTCACCTAATTAGTAAACAGAGTCCATCTTTGTGTAATTTAATCCTGGTATAAATGCAGAGACGGACCTCAGAGGTTTGTTAGAGAATATCAAAGAACCAACAGCATCATGAAGACCAAGGAGCACAGCAGACAGGTCAGGTAAAGAAAACAACCTAAACACACCATCCTCACAGTGAAACTGGATGGCAGCAGCATCAGGCTGTGGGGATGCTTTTCCTCAGCAGGGGCAGGGAAGCTGATCATCGTCGATTGGATAAATTCAGGGCAATCCAGCAGGAAAATGTCATTAGAGGCTGCAAAAGGCTTTCAGACTGTGGCCAATTGACAAAATATGAAAGGGTTCAAGGGGTGTGAATACATTTGCAAAGTACTGTAGCCCAAACATAAATCCAAGAGTCCCAGTTTATTGTAATTTGCTAGTTAGTTCCAGTTAGCTCAGGTCGGCCTGTATGTTCACTGAATCCAAAGCGGGGTACTGTGGTAGCAGAGTGAAGAACCTAATCAGCACATAAGCTAGAAATGACATGAGTGCCGTGCTGAGCCTCTACACACAGACAGACACCTCTGAGACGAGTTAATTAGGAGCACGCCGTCCTATTAAAGACATCACAATCATGTGCCGTTGTAACCTGAGGGTCTCCAGTTGTCTCACGGAAGCCAAACACCACTGCAGCTGATTGGACTGATT
The DNA here is from genome assembly GCA_036173005.1 of Crenichthys baileyi. Taxonomy (NCBI): domain Eukaryota; kingdom Metazoa; phylum Chordata; class Actinopteri; order Cyprinodontiformes; family Goodeidae; genus Crenichthys; species Crenichthys baileyi. The sequence continues at coordinate 186,916 of JAHHUM010000413.1, read as the reverse complement.
AGCACCTCGAGCCATGATGGGAAGCTATTGATAGAAACGACACGCGGCGGTGTTGGGTTGAAGTGCAGACCCGTCAGACCTCGCTGGCGCACCGTTTCAGGCAATGGCTTTAATTAGACGGCTGTTCTCCCCGTCAGCCGCAGATGTTAACGAAGGTCAACACATAAACAAAAAGCTCAGCGTCCTGTAGATAATCGGACCGGCTTGGTTTAATTGTTCTGATCTGGGAGCAACTCTTTCACCTTTGCCTTACCCTTGTGACACATTGCTCCATCGTGCTGGAAAAACACACAGACCATCATACAGTTGTGCCTGGATTGTTGGTCTTGGAGGACATGTTGATCCCACTGGACATGGCAGGGTTCTGGTTCAGCCCTACTCCTTTGGATGAGACACAACCCCACATATGGATTGCATCAGGAGTCATCACTGTTAATACAACACAGGATCTTCTCTTCTCTAAACAGATGATTTCCCAGATGTCCCAAACAATCAGGAGGATCCATCAGAGAAGACGCTGCAACAGTCTTCTGCTCGTCCATCCTGCAGAACTTCAGTCTGTCCTTGATGTTCTGGGCTGAAAGTGTCTCCATCTTGTCTTATGTCTTCTCCTTATTCTGTGTGCAGATGTGCTCACACCACCTGCTGTGACCTTTGACCACTAGACTCTCATGTTACTTTATGCCTGCAGGAGAAATTTCATCTTAAACTCCTGCCAGAGAAAAAACCCTTAATCAGATCAATGTTGCTTCTCTATTGTCTTTTTTATTAGTTCCATGTAATATTCAAGTTTTATGAGAAACTCAATTTCAGCATTTAAATCAATGAAATTATATTTTTAGGAATACACTAATTTACTGAGAAGCATGTGTGTGTATATATATATATTTTTTTAATAATTAGGTCTACCAGTATCAGGTAAGAATTGCTGGAGATTGCAGTAATGATATCAGTTATGATCAGGTATAGGCATTAAGGTCTGTTAGGGTACTTGGTATGCTACCCAGTATTGCATCCAAGCAGTCAGATCAGTTTGCTGTTTGATGTATTGTGCAGCTCTGGCCTTAATAGTCCTACACCTTGTATACGGTGTTTTTAATGTGACTTGAAGTTACATTCCAAACATTTCAACCCAATCCTGGGAGGATTTGAAAAGAAACGTAAGCAGGCCGCCGCCTCTATGAGCCTGACATGTTGTGTTACCTTGCAGGGTTCTTGTCCTGAGCCACAGAGGGGTAGGATTGACCTCTTTGACCTGCTCTCTGATGTAAAAGCAGTTGTTACATTTTTTCTGCTCAGAACAAAAACTTCCATCTGAATCAAACCAGAGATCAAGCATGGATGCAGCATGAGGGCAGAGCACTCCCAGTGGTGCCCCAGTACTGATTTATTAGCTCCAAATGAGACTGAGACATAAAATGATAGTTTTCTTCTCTGCATGTAACATGGAAACTAAAATGAGATAAATGAACACAAACACAATTATCATTAGAATGCAATTATCTTGGCTGATTCATCAGTTTATCGTGATTATCAGTGATTTAAGGAGCAAATATCCTAATTGCACTTTGAGCATCTTATATCAACACCCCTCCCGCTGATCATTTGGAATAAGTGAAATATTGGACTCTTCCTTAATGTAGGAAGGTTATTAAAGGAGACTATGATGGTGTAGACGCTCGTCTCATATCAGCTAATGCCTTTAATTTGACGGGTACAAGAACAATGCTCCAGATTTAAGGCAGTTCCATGTTTTATCCGAACAGAGCTTAACATCTTCCACATTGTTTCAGTCGCAGGGCGTTCCACGCATCGTGGTGCAGTCAGCCAGTGTTGAAGAGGACATGTGCAAACATCAGCAGCCAGTAAGTTCCTCCTTTAACCCAAACAGTGCTCATGTGTCTGTAGATGCCTGGCAGGAAGCACTTTCTGGATCACTACATTTCATAGTTAGTTTATGGGAAGCCAGATGGCGTTTATTAGACTAGTCCTGTGCGATCAGTTGAATTGAATCAAATGGGACTTTCCCACCACAGCTCTGTGACTTGCTTATATAACATTTACAGTGCTGTGAAAAAGTATTTGCCCGCTTTCCTTTCAGATTTAGTTATTGATTTTATCAAACTTTATTGGTTCAACAAACTTCAGTATCAGGCAAAGATAACCTGAGTAAATATAACAAGCAGTTTTTTTCAATAATATTATTTCATTTAAGCAAAAGTATCTGTCTAAAGCAGCCTGGCCAGATGTCAAACTCTAATCTCCCGCTAAGTGATTATTCCACCCTTGCTGGCAACAGCTGTGAGGGTCCACTCTTCTTTGCAGAATTTGAGGGTTTTCAAGCTTAACTGGCCTGCTTATTGCAGCTTCTCAATGAGATTTAAGTGCAGGCTTTGAATAGGCCACTAATAAATCCTTCATTTGTTTTTTTAGTTTTTTTTTTTTTTTTTTAGCAAAGGCCCTAACCCAAGGTCGAGCAGAATTCCTGGGTCCAACACTTAGGCAAACAGTCTTTTGGGCCACTCAAAAAACTGTCATTCAGGTTTTTTGAGTCATTCAGAGATGGACCTTCTGGTGTGCTTTGGATTATTGTCCTTCTGCGTAAACCAAGTGTGCTTGAGCTTAAGGTCACTGAAAACTGATGGTTGGATATTCCCCTTTAGGATTTTCTCCTAGAGAGGGACATTTGTGGTTCCATCAAATGCTGCACATTATCCAGGTCATTAAGCACCAAAACAGCCCCAGATCATCACCCTACAGCTACCTTGTTTGACTGCTGGAATCATGTTTTTTTCTAAAATGCTTTTAGTTTTTGTCCAGCAGTAACGGGAAGTATATTTTTCAAAAAGTTCCACTTTTGTCTTGTCAGTCCACAGATTTTTTTCCTAAAGGTCTTGTGGATCATCAGGATGTTTCTTGGTAAATGTGAGACTCTTATTTTGGTCAGCAGTGGTTTTGACCTTGGAACTCTCCCATTGATCCCATTTATGCCCAGTTTCTTTCTTATTGTTGAATCATGAACTCTGACCTTAGGTCAGGTGAGGCTTGCAGAGCTTTAGATGTTTTTCTGGGGTCGTTGATTGGTTATTGGACTAAGTTTGGTAGGCATAGCACTTCTGGGAAGGTTCACCAATTAATTGTTTTTCTCTTAAAATAACCAAACAAGATAAATGCATCATAGCTTTATGCCCACACTTAATGCTGGTTAAGATGCAGGTTCTGTCCATCAGTCAAAGTGTCCAGCTAACCCCACCCCTCCCCCTAACCCTTGCAAAATGCATGACGATAAAAGAATTGAATGTTGCCATTAATATAGAGCAGTGGTATGTTTTGTGAGATGTATGTAATCAGTGGTATTAAAGATATACATGGCATGTTATGGCAAAACAGGCATAAAAACAGGAAATACAAACACCAAATAAAGTTGTTTAGGTCCAAAGTAACTGAAAAGATCTGATGCAATTAAAGTTAAAATTAAAAATTTTTATCTCTCTTTCTATTATGGGGACACTTATGGACCAAATGCTCATTACCTGTGCCAGAAACTAGCGTGAGTCTGTATTTTCATTATGGGTAACGGTGCCAATGGTTTTCCTCAGGTTCCCACTGGAGAAATCAGTTCTGCAGATGTCCAAGCGGACATCCCCAGATCCGTCCCCCTCCCACCTCCCATCATCCCAAAGACGGAGGACTTCAGCTGTAGCTCAGTTAGCGACACCTCCAGTGGATACATGTCGTCCAACATATCCACCGCGAGGCTTTCAGACGTCTACACACTGAGCTGGGACCTGCCTACTTTGGAGCCAGATGAAGTGGAGGAAGATGAGAAAGTGATGGAGGAGTTCTCAGCTGAGAATCTAGGTTTAACCAAAGAAGTAGCTGCCCTGACTACTAACCAGCATTTATTCAAACAAAAGGAGACTCTGTTAGAGTCAAATCTAGGTGAACAAGAACCAAATCCATCTCTGTCAGTTGCTTCAAATGGTACAGAAGAAGCTGCTGCAAGAACAGAGGAGCAGTCAGGAAACCAGGCTAAACACAACCAAGACACAACTACTGATAGGACTGGACTAGAACCATCCAACAGTTCAGAGAATCACACTGATTCAGCGGCGGAACAAATCAATGAATGTGAACAGGGAGAATTCCAGAAAACAGATCCCACTGGACTCCACGGTTCTCCAACTAAACATCTAGATGTTACTGCTACAAATGAGGACAACCGTGAGCAGTTACTCACCAGTAAAACCCAACCATCTGACCAACAGGGTGAACATCTGGTTGAACCTATTGCTCCACAGCGCCAGGAAGAAGACCAAGCAGCTTCTGACAGTATTCAAGATCCAGCTCCAAATGTGACCCAAGCTCCGGCTGCTCAACCACATGAAGACTCTAGCCTTAAAGATTCACCCGAAGAGAAATCATCGTCCAAACCCTCAGATACAAACAGCAGCCTCATCCAATCCTCAGCCCTGGTTAAGGTCAGTCAGAAACCACCTGATTCTTCCACTAAAACTGCTACCGCTGCTGCTCAGCCCAAGTCCAGCTTATCAGCAGTCAACCCCTTCAAGATCCAGAAGGTCAGGTCTAAAGACCTCAGGTCTTTCCAGCAGATTGTGAGCGAAGACGGCAGTAAACCAGCACAAATCGAGCGTGTCGGCAGCCTCGGGACAGGACTCAACATCTCAGTGCCAGCGGAGAGCCTGGAAAGTATTTCGGACTTAGAGGAGGGTGACGAAACCGCTTCCGGCATTCTTCCTGACTGGTTGAAAGAAGGGGAGTTTGTCACTGTGGGGACCAATAAGAGTGGGACGGTGCGGTACGTGGGGCCCACAGATTTTGCTGAGGGTACCTGGGTTGGAGTTGAACTGGAGGTACCAGCAGGTGAGAAACTTGATCTGATGTTTAAGTTTCCCTTAAACTTACCTCATTATTGTTCCTGGGAATAATCCGTAATGGATCTCTGTTGGTCTGTTTTTAGGAAAGAACGATGGCTCGGTAGGTGGAAAGCACTATTTCCACTGTAACCCTGGTTACGGAGTGCTTGTAAGGCCTGACAGAATTACCCGTGGTGTTGCCAAACGACGTCGCCAACAGCAAAAGCGGCGTAGTGCCAACCTGTCTGGATCCAGTCCAAACCTGGCAGCTCTCACTGCTCTGGCAAAAGGTGAGACTGGACCGTCCAGACACGGCAGAGGAGAGAACCGCAAGTCATGGAACACTTGAAACGTGCTGATCTGATGTATGTAGGGACGTTTACTATAGGATTTAGTATCTAGGCCTTTGCTAGTGTGTAAAAGGCTGCAGTCACTCCACTGACAAATAGAGATTGAATGTTATGCAAATGTAAATGTTTTAGGTGGAGATTTGCATACAAATATTTAGCCTTCGAAAGCCTGAATGGCTCATGGGTCAGATGTTTAGAGGCTCATTGACAAGAGTTTCCTTTGTCAACAGTCGGGTACAAGGACTGAACTGAAGATGAGGGAAACTTTGAGAAACCCTGTAGAACAACTTCTCAGTTCAGAACAGGGCTGAAGTTTTTAACACTGGAATGAGACCACTGAATGACACTAATTTCAACTCTAATGCAAGTTTTTTTATATACTCCTTTTTCTTGTCTTTTAACAATATCACACTATATGCAGATGACAATGTATTTGGAGCATGTGGGTGGATGCTGCAGCTTGATTCCTGTGCCTTGACTACTGCTCAACACGTGTGCCTTGATCATGTACAACCATAATGTGTTCTACTGGAACTCTGAAAGTGTTGACCAATGACATCATTCTGCTTCTTGGATGACTCTTATTTTTATACAAATTTGCACTCTGATAACAAATTATAGTAATGCTGATACTTTAAATGGGTTTAATGTCTTCCTGCCAAGCATGTGTTAATTCTTTTAGGTTTGTTTTTTTTGTGTATGAAGATGCCTGGAGTGGGGAATTCAGGAAGAATTGTCTTTTCCCTAGTTTGTTTTTATAGATATGCATTTAAGTGGATCAATTTGACTGCTTTGGATATTTATTTATTTGAAAATAAAGACAAGCTGTTGATGTTTTATAGCTTCTCTTTTCTTCATTTGACTGAAAAGTTTAAAGAAATTCTGGAACCAGCAAGACGGGCACAGTCATTGATATAGCTTTATTCTCTTGTACATTTTATATATATATATATCATACTAAAATAAACACAAGTTAAAAAATGGACAAAGAAACTGTACAAAAAATGTTTATATACTACATCTTAATTACAGAACAGTCTACTGTCCAAAAAAGGCACTAAATTCTGAAATGGGCAATACAGTAATTTTGAACTCAACTATAAAGATTGATACAACAGCATTCAGTCTTCTTCTGAGTGACAGTTGGATGAACTGGGTGGCTTTTCACTTGAAGACATTGACAGACATGTAGCCACACCATGAGAGGACGCCTCCATTCTGGTAAATCTCCAAGTACTTTAACAGATCATGGCATGTCAAAAAGTTAGACGGACCATCTGAATACGGGTGGTGAGAAAAAACTAATTCTCTGAAGGCGCTCTGTGATATTCCTCAACCATTAAACTTGGTACAGAAGTATCACTGAAATCCATCAAGGCTGGGCTTTTATAAAGGTGTGTGTGAAGAAGCTGCACCCAATTGATTCTACACCAGCCTCATTATATAGAACTATATACTACACTGGACATTAACACCAGGCGGAGGTTTCATTTCAAGCTTAGTCGTCAATACTTAATCTTCATAAGGTGCATCATTGTTGGCCTTTTCATGAAACTGTTGCTCAGTCAGACGATGGAGATGGCTAAATGCTAAAATTAGAATAGAAAAATAAGGCCGGTAAAATGAAAAATCATTAACTATAAAGCATGTTTCATTTCAAAGCGTTTCATTCGTCTTTGTACATTACCATACAAAATGAGCATAAATACATATATTTTCATTTTTCTTTTTTTTTTTTACATTTCCTTTTAAAACCAGTTCTGAGTGACTGTTTTGCAGCTTCTGACAGACAGAAGGTGCCTAATTAGCTTTTCTAGACCAGAACCCAGCTTGGGGAGTTATGAGCATGAGACGGATATTTATAAAATAAAAGAAGTCAAACACTTTCAATGTTGCAACATGTAACCTGGTTCATCACCAACATCAAAAATCATTTTAGTGATGAGGAATCACAAGATATGTTTCGCTCAGTCCTGCCAGGAAGTTTTTTTTCTCATCAGTTCTCAAAAACCATTGGACAGTGGTGCTTATACCTGGTGTTCCAACTTTTTTATTCACTTATTTTGGGAAAAAGTGTAACCCTTTTCATGCCTCTGTGCTAAATATGAAGCTGGGATGTTAGCATAAAGGCTGGGAAGCGCACAGCTAGCCTGTCTTTGTCCAAAAATACCTTCTGGCTCTTTGTTTAGACTCTCGGCCCAAGATTAAGGGACATATGCAGCTGCATAGGCCTTGCCAAACCAACAGGGGGCCCCCAAGAGCAGTAAAACTTTCACAAATCAGGTTTAAATTATTTTTTTTACACGTTTTAGCGGTAATTCTACAAAACATGATCCTTTCACATCGGAAAGGTTGTACCCACAACAGTGTAGACAAACTAAAAATGTTTTTCTAAGTTAAATATTTTGTGGAGTAGGAGAACATCTAGCGTCACCTTCCTAGGAGGTAAAATCTAGGCACGCTTACAAAGCATACCAAGATTTCTCCGACTGTATCCATCTTAAAGAAACTCAGCGCACTTCCCCCTTTCTGGTGGTGTGCACTGCCAGTCAGCTGGCTGGAAGAACTCTCCTGTACTTTTTTCACAATCACACAAAAGAAATTCAATGTTTGAAAATATTTCTGGTTGCGAAAAACAGTCATGGTCTTAAAAACTAAAGGACAAACATCCATTATTCTTGAAGTAACGTCATTTAAAACCTACAACTGGCAATCTATGCTAATCAGGCTGGCTACCTCAGCAGATAGCCAACCATTACCCAGCTAATATTAGCTTGTTAGACTTGTGTGACTCCAGAAAGAGCAAAAGGTGGAATATTGCACACAACGCACTCTTAAAAAGTACAACTAAATTTAGCTGGAGTTTGTATATTTGTATTTAAGTTTTTGTGTCAAAATCCTAAATAAATGTCAAGCATTAGAACTATTCACTGTTTTAGCAGCTGTAGGTGTTGCGTTGCCTTGTATCATGTTATAGATTTGTTTAAAATGTGTAAGTACCATCATATCGAGGTATTTTCATACAAGGTGAGAAAGTTTCAAGCCTAGTGGAAGCATCACAAATACAGAAGGAAGGAACTCTATTATCAGGAAAACATGGAGGTCATGTGGAATATTAGTGTAGCAGTGGTTATTGATTGTGGGTCAGTTCTGAACTCAATACAGCCTTGGATCAGCACTGTTTTCATATTGGATAAAATATTAACTCATTGTTAATGTCCTACATTACCGAGGCCATCAAAGCAGTCCAAATTTCCCAACGAGCTATGGCTGACAAACTTGGAGCTGTGATGTGTAAATCCTGACAAATAAAATCCCAAGTATGTTTAAATATTTTGTAAACCTACAAATCTGGCTGATGACACTAATAGTGGGAGTATTTGCCGGGTTTGTTTCTATAGCAGAATATAGAACTTCTGCTCCAACTAAAGCATCCTTAATTTTCATGAGGAATTTTAATTAAATCCAAAACTTTTTAGGCCTAAATGGATCTGCTAAATGAATAAGTTAGCAAAGGTCTTTTGGCTCATGAAAAAAATTTAGCGTTTATGACTCTAAATGGTGCAACTCAGGGTTGCCAAGTTCAATTTGGGCAGAAAGAGAAACTGAGGAAAAGCTCGAGTCTCACTCAACAGGAGTGTGTTAGCGACCCTGTGTAACTTTTCAAATGCCAAGCTGAAATTAGGATATTGGTTTTATATGAAGGCTACATAGTAGTGCAATTGGTAGAACTGCTGCCCTGCAATGAGAACGTTCTCTGTTCAAATCCCAGCCTGGGGTCTTTCTGCATGGAGTTTGCATGTTTTCCCTGCATATCTGTGGGTTCTCTCCGCATACTCCAGCTTCCCCCAACAGTCCAAAAACATGACTTAAGTTAACTGGTTACCTTAAATCGCCCTTACGAAGGAGTATGTGTGCATGGTTTTTTGTCCTGTGTGACTGATGGACTGGCGACCTGTCCAGTGTACCCTGCCTCACGCGGGTATTGAGCTCTTCAAATGAAGTCAGTTGTGTTTCTGAAGTTATTTTAAATAAGTTTGCTAACAGGCATATTAGCATACAATGGCTTAACTTATCAAACCTGATTATGGGGTCCATCGTTAAATACAATTTTTACTATTTCAACATTGTTTATTCTCAAGTGTTCTCCCACCTGAACAAGCCAACATGGCGCCATGGTGCAGCTAGTGATGGATCCCGACGATTAGCGGCTACTGTGGAGCTGTTCTTGCAAACCTATTTCTGACATCCAATAAATACGCAAACTGTCATCAACCCTGATGTGGAGGAACTTTAGCACTCCTTTCTGCCCTTCGGCCAAACCAAATGTTTATGATCTTCACAGGTACCAACAGCACTTTTTGGACAATGCTAGGCTAGCAGATTTCCCTGATTAAACAAAACCCAGCTCCGTCCAAATCCATAGCATTCGGGCAGGATAGCAGTATTGATGTTTTCATTGAACTTGTTGGGAAACAAAATGTTGCATAAACGTCTTTGGGCTGTGCAACTTCTAGTCAAAATATAATCCATTATAAGCGGAGAAGAAGCTGGGCTCATCTAAACTGATGTTTGTTTTAGATGCTGATGGTTTTAGAGAACTTTTATTCAGGAGAGAAAAAAAAACACTAAGTGTCTGATTCCCTTCATTGCTTCCCTTTGAGGTTAATTATAGATGAAATAAGAAAAAAGTTTCCATAGTTCTTTGATAATCATCTCCAGTGTGGATACGGTCTAATTTGATACTTGTATAAAAAAAAAGCACATAGCTTACATTATTATTATTATTATAATAATGAAGAGGCAGCGTCACAGAAGTAAATAGCTTAGGGGTATATCATGTGTGCCTGCCAATACCTACCATTACTGATACAGGCCTGCTGTAGTGTCAAGCCTACAATGGCCTGAGAGGCTTCACTGAACATGAGGACCAAAAACATGGAGACACCAGAGGAGTTAGCAGCAATCACTCTGGATTCACTGAAACACCGCTCTCAGATGTGCCCCAGCACAGAGCCAGTTCCTTTGGCATAGATGATGTGGAAAACAGAGAGACCGTTCCCTTATTGGACAGCCGAGGGAGGCGGATTTATCCTCACCAACTGCGGGGAGATTACTATAAATGACAAGAAAAACCGCTAGAATCTCCGCTAAAAGAAACAGAGGGAGAACAAACTGCTGCTGGATGCAAACATTAAAACATTAACACCCGGCCCCCTCATCTGTACAGGTTGTTATTTTGTTCCTGCGCTCTAGGAAAATAAAAACCAGCTGTGTTTGTCAAGTTAAGGCTACTTCCTTGCAACAGACATTCTGCAAAGTTGGTCTGGTGTCGATCCAATGTAGGCAGCTCAACCGCGAGGAAAGGACAACTTCCACTGAGGAATGACGACTACAGAGGGTAAAGACTGACTGGACTGTTGTGTGTTCCTGTGCCACTCCTGCCAACCGCCTCGCAGCCAGAGAGGAAGAGGGAGCACTCTTCATCAGCGTCCCCGGGGTGGATGGCTCTGGCCTCCTCTTCTGATGCTCTGCACTATGACGTGGTGGGTTTGAGGGTGCAAGTAATTAGGTAGGTAGCGTGTCATGAGGTGAGAGTGATTGAGAACCATTAGAACCTTATATGTATATTCAATATATATTTACAGTGCGTCGTTTTTCTGAGGTTGAGGTGAGAGACTGAGAATCTGCTCAGATGACCAGGCTGCTGAGGGAAGGAAGAGAAGAGAAAACTGAAGAGGTATCCTGTGCTGGAAAGGGAGAAGAGTTCCTGGGAGACCCGGTCCCAGAGAGGAGCCACCTTTAGGTGGGAGGTTCACAACTAGCGCCGCCTCCTTCTTCTTTTACAAAGCCTACAGAAACCATACCTGCCAGCTGTGTCAATATATTGAGTAAAATAGGGTGGGGGTTGTTATTGTCTACATGGACATTCTGGAAGGAGGGGAGCGGATTCTGAAGGTTTTTACTAAGTAGGATTATTTTGGTCTATTGTTCCCCCCCCCCCCCAAAATCATCATCGTCATCTTTGTTCCCTCACTCCGTCCCAGTTCCTGAGCAGTTCATTCGTCCTCCAGGGACTCCGTCTTGATGTCGTTGGGCACGCCTCCGGTTCTGGACAGTGCCAAGATGGTGTGGTTGACAGCGGCCATCTCCACGGCCAGAGAGATGGGGTCCTGGTGCTCGTTGTGAGCTGCGCTGTCATCCTGCAAGCGGGACAAAAATAATCCCCTCTAGGTGAACTTGAGAGCACAAAGTAACGTTTCAGTAACATTGCAAGGATACCTCATAATAGACACTTCATATGCTGCCCTACTTTGCTGAGGACTAGAGTCAATCCATTTATATGAGCACAATAGGTTCTACACACTGTGTCACTCCCGGAAACCCGATTCTGACATGCAACTGTATTCATATCAGTTAACCTTTTCAATGTTTGCCACATTATATCTACAATTATTACTGCACTTTATTGGGATTTAATGTGATAGACCAACACAAAGCAGAGCTGAATTAGGAAGCAGAAGGAAAACAAGACCATTTTCCACTGTGAGGATGGAGCGTTTAGGGTGGTGTGTAGTGATTTCTGCCACATAATGTTTGTATGTAGGCCAAAAAGTTCCATTTTGTTCTCATCTGACCAGAACACCACCTTCCATGGGTTTGCTGTGTCCCATACATGCCTTGTGGGAAAGTGCAAATAGGACTTCTTATAGCTTTCTTGCCACTCTTACATAAAGCCCAGATTAGTGGAATACAGGACTAATAGTCGTCCTTTCAACAAATTCAACCATCTGAGCTGTGGATCATTGTCGCTTCTGATTAATATTCCCTTTCTCAGCCTGTCAGTTTAGGTTGACAGCCATTTCTTTTTTAGTTTTACAGTTGTGCCATCCTCCATGTTTAGATGGATTGAACAGAACTCGGATGTTCAAACCTTGGGATATTGTTTGAGAACCTAACCCTGCTATAAACTTCTCCCCAACTTCCTCTCTGGCCTGTCTGCTGTGTTCGCTAGTCTCTATGATGCTGTTTGTTCACTTATTATTCTCCAACAAACCTCTGAGGCCTTCACAGAACATCTAGATTTATTCCCAGAATTCACTTGTGTGTAATTTAACCTAATTAGATGAATTCTGTAGGTAACTGGTGGCACTGATTTTATCAGATTAAAATGTAACAAATACAAATAAATGCATGTCACATTTTTTTTTATATCCGTTTAAAAAAATGAACTCTTTCATCACTTTCTAGCATCTATCCACATCTGTGTTGATCCATCACATAAAACCCCAAAATACATTCAGGTTTGTGGTTAAAATGTAAAATAAATAAATAAATAACGAGGTGGGAATAGTTTTCCAACACTGTATATCGGAGCTCTGATCTAAGCTCCGATCATGGACCAAATTAATATTGTGGCATTAAGAAATTGTATTTATGAACATTTACAGATTTAGGCAGGCAGAAGTTCACCTTTACCCATTTTGTAAACAGAGTAAGAAAGAAAATCCTAATCTTATTCAATCTCAGTTTTACTTGAATAGTTAAGGGGTGTAATGACACGTGTTCATTTTAAACTGACTCAGAAGAGGGTTAGCATGTATGTTTGCTTTTTTTTTCTTAAGACCCACAACAGAAAATGTTCAGCAGTACGTTCAGCTACTTACTAGAGCAGTCCACACCAAAGCAATGCAAAATAGTCTAGGTCATATGAAGAATACTTTATGTATTTTTTTTATATATTTTCTAAAATTTTGGTAAAATATGCAATGTTCTACAACGAACATGAAAATCTGAATCAGATTGTCGGCGGAAAATTCACGTTCACGTGCGTAAGTTTCACAGATATATCCAGTAATACATTAATCCGTTTTAAGGTGGTCTTTATTGAACATTAGGACAGCTATTAATGAGACAGCGGGCCACGCCTGCACAAAACTCCCTTTAACTAGTTAACATTACTAACAGGCTCGAGGCAGCTTGACGTGGGGGACAGCACCACCTGCTGCTTGTCATTCTCCCAACTGTACGACCACCATCATAACATGACAGTGAGAGATTTACAGAGCACAGAGGAGCGAACTGAACTGCTGCAAAAATCACAGGCTCAAGTAACAGTAATGTTGTTATAATATTTTTCCATAATAATAAATGGGCTACGGGATTTTAGAAGCGCTCCTCAGGTGGCAGCTTGTTACAGCAGCTCCTGCTAAGGACTAGAACGGTGAACACTTTTTCTGTACCTTGGTATTAAACCATTACTACTGGGCAGTTACATCTCTCTGGGATGGAACTGTACAGTTTCATGCTGAAGGTATAAATACGATTCTCCAACTGGATGATGGCGTCTCGTTTTTTAACCCTATTCATTTAACGTAACACCGAAGTTTCTCCTAGGGGGACAAACAAAGGAATTCTTATTCTTATGAAGATGTTGCATTCTAGACGGATAAATTGTGATGGGTGTGCATGGAGCTATGTGGCATTTCTTATCCTCTCAGCCTTCCAATCAGGGAAGTTTTCCTCGACATTTTCGTCTTCACAGCTTTCTGTCTGAGCAGAACATTCTCCTCTGTTTGACAGCGTTAAATTGGTCCGGCTGGACAGTTTAATATTTAGTTCTGTACCTGAATCGGGCTCAGTGTCAGACACAGACACGCTAGCAGCCAGATTGTTTCACCAAAATGACGTCACATAGCAATAGCCGTATACCTTAGAAACAGGAATTCTGATTTTCGACTCTGCCTCCGAGCTCCGTTTAGCAGGTGGAAAGTTGTAGTTCGTAATGTTTTTTCTAACAGTTGTGCATAACTGGATCAGAATCTTGATTAAGACATTGTATTAATGCAAACTATTTTTGTTCGTTTCCTTCATTTGACCTCCCTGCTTGTTTTTGAGCAGCACAGTGCCAAGTGGTGTCCAGTTCCAGAGCAAATTGTTGATATATTGAAAGCCACCAGATCACAATAAGGCCACCTGGCTGCCAGTGTCTGAAAATGTTGCCAAATGCACTACCTGATGCTTAACAGCGCCTGGAACATAAGAAGTGCCGACTGGTAGTGTCCATGTGAGTAATGACCACTTCGCATTCTGTCAGAGTTTAGTTCTGATTCAGTTCTGCTTTTTATTATTTTTGCATGTGGTTAAAACCAAAATAATAGAAACAAACACTGCTTGTTTCATTCTGAACCATTTTCATGATGCGGGAGATGCCATTTGGTTTTGGACTGGTTAGTTAGGTCACAGCTTAGCCCAAACTGCATGAAAAATGTGGAGTTTTATCATTTTAAAGTAGCAGTAAACACATCCTGCCAGCCTGGAAGGGTTCGGTTTTCCCGTCTCTGTAAGGTTTATAGTGTGTTTAAATAAGCTAACAGATAGCAAGTCGTTTTCCCCCTTTCTGTTGTTGTGCTAAACTGTGACCTCAGAAATCAGACTGCGTACCAATACAGCCCTAATCTAGATTCGGTTATTTTTAGCCCCATTTTATTGCAGTTTAGACTCATTTCAAATTTGACTGTAATCGCTGTATTTCATGTACCTTTTTCTTTGAGCCAATCAGGTTTCAGCATTCGTTGCCTCCCTCATGCTCCTGTTGTATGAGGACACCAGTGAATCTAGCACCTATTTGCCCATAGTGCCACATCACTGTTTCTGTTACCTGTGTTGGTGAGGTGGGCTCCAGGCGATAAAGGCCAAACGGTCGGCTCAGAGGTCTCTTGTCAAAATATGGGAGATCACAGGCCTGAAAGAGGGGAGCTGCCTTAGTTGTGTTTCCATTTCATACAAAAAAAGAGAGACTTTTTAATGAGGACAATGCATCAGAGTGAAGCAAGTGTGCTTTTTCTATATTTAGTGAAAGCTGACGACAGAGTTTCACAAGGCAAGCAGCAGTTATAACGCTGCAGCTCATCTTCTTATATTCAAGCAGGAGAACACACAATCTGCTCCCTAATACACCGAGGCTAATGGGGGACGTGCTGTGATGCTTTAGCACCTGGACTGATCGACACATAAAAATAGCTTTTGCAGTTTCTCAACAACTGCTCAGCTGTGTGTGTGTGTGTGTGTGTGTGTGTGTCCCATTCTACCTGCTCCGAGAAGTCATTCCCATCAATGTCGTCACTGTTGGAGTGTCCACCTGGACTCTGGACGTCTATCCCGTGGCTCTCCAGGATTGTTGCTTCTTGGAGAAAGAGGATGGACCATCAGTTTTATGATGACCAGTTTATCAAACATTAGGCATTAAATCCTAAATATGCCATTATCTAGACCACAAATGCTCTGCCACCTAGTAACACCCTGAATACCAATATTAGCTCGTCTCTTGATCTCTTTGCGACGGTTCGCAAACCAGTTGTACACTTTCAAGGAGGTCACCCTCTCCAGATCAGACAGCTTCTTCCCTGTGGGATCATACACAGAACACACAGTCAAGGCCTTGCTTTAACATGTCTCTTCCTAATTAATGGAAATATGTTTTCCGGATTCCAGAGTCTAACTACAGAGAACGCTGTTGAAAACAAACACTGCAGCATATTTCATGCCCGTTACGACTGTATGACCTACAGTGACGACCAAATTCCCTCTAAAAAATGAACTGAAGCATTTATTTTTTATTTACACTGTACTTTAAATTGATCAGTTTCTGGGAGCGTCTAATTTGCAATCGCTGACTGGCGTGATGTCACACAGAGGCCCAGTTCTTTTAGCCACTTTTCAAAGTAGGAAAGACAAGAACACATGTTATTTAATAAAAGTGTTGATCTTCATGACTCAGGAATTGGCTACTCACCTAAACTTCCCATATCTACAGCCAGAACAATACATAGATAAATGAAGGCTGTTCAGTGCCGATTCTGTGCCAAACCTTTTGAAACAATGACCCAAAACTTCCTGTTTGGTTTTAACAGACATTCTTTCTTTCTCAGTTCAGACATGTGGAGAACATAAGCAGAGCTTGATGAACTTTCCTGCAGCTCCTGCCATGTTGCCTTTGGCCTCTTGGCAGCCCAGGTTCTAAACGTTTAATCATTTTAGAGGAACATCCACTTTTTGTCATCTCCCTGTATGCAATCATCGAAGACCGTCTTCACTGTGCCATTGCATTGTTCTTCTGAATGACACCTTTGAACAATGAGATTCTTCCGATTGGTTGGCTAAAGGATATGTGGAAAAGTTCTGTTCGGACGGCTGAACATTTCAGACGAATCAGATTCACTAATTGATGGCAGGTGTGAACTAAGGACAACAGGATGAAGGAACAGCCGTTCTCAGAGTATAAAAGGTGTTCATGTTTAGGATAGTTTACTGAATCAGCCAGGTCTGAACCAGGTCTGAACTGGGCCACAGACAGTAGATAAAGGGGATGGGTTTTATAATAAAGTGTACCAATATTTGCATAATACTGTAGTGTGTCACCAGCATTTGAAGCTATTAAACATTAGTTCTCCAGTGGGAACTTGTTGGTGTAGTTTACCTGGTTTCTGAATAACAGCATTGCAGGCGTTGGCTATCTCCTCTCTTTTGGCTTCATCTGGATACTGGTTGTCATTAAAGTAACTGTGAACAACAACAGTCATTTAATTTCACAACACAGGGACAATGTCAACAAACTGGAGCTACTGTATGTTTGATATTGCAGCTACTGACAGTTGTGGGCTTTATTTCATCATTGTCCAAACTGCCTTTACTCCTCGAGGAAATAACCACAGTTATGAAACAAAGCCCTGTCTGCCCCCCTTCCATCCTCACCTCTCCATCACAGCCAGGCACTCTTTTCTCCAAGTGAAGCGGCTTCCCCGACGCAGCCGGAAGGTTCCGGGAGCGGTGGTGAGGGGCGGTGGGGTTTGCCTCCACTCCATCTCCTCCAGGGGCAGCGGAGCTGGCCGCATGTTTAGAGTTGCACCTGGAGCGGCAGAACCACTGATCAGTTACAACTGAACACGCGTCACAGAGCGAGGAGCCGCAGTCTGTCTGCAGGTGTGTTCGTGGTCAGGAGACACAAACTGAAATCAAGTGTGGCGCTGAGGGAGGGTGATGCGTTTCTAACCATATTGACAGTTGGATTTGTTCTCATAAACTGAAGTGATGCCTGCATCATCAAAGGATGTAATCGAGCCACACAGCACAGGTTAGCAGGATCTGGGCATTGGTACTTTAAGTTAGCTGTGATGGAGGAGTACGCACTAATCTGGTTGGCAGGGCTCCACCATAGAGAACAAGGAACGGGACGTCTGCTGCAAGGCTATAGGTTGACGCAGCGCTACCATGTGTGCACGTGTTTCAATTTTAATAAGCTGGAATTCATGAATAAGAGTACACAACATAAGCTATCCGAATGAGGACCTGTGTGCGGACGTAACGGACCAAATTCCAGATCACTCTCAGATGTATGATAAAGCATGTCCTGTTCAGTGTTAAAAAGTATCGCTGTTTGTCAGTACTGAAACTTCTTCAACCTTACAGTTCTAATGTAACATTTAACAGAGATTAAACACCCACTACAGTTAGTTGAAGGTTTTAAGTGCCAAATTTACAGACTATTATCTTTGAACTAAAACAAGCGTAAGAAACTTATCAGCTAGTTAATTAGCCACCCACTGGTAGACATGCTGCAGGTAACTTTTTTAAACTCTAGTGGGCATGCTGTTACCTTAATAAGAGGGATGGGTGCTACTCCTTTAGTTTCCACGCCATAACTTTGGTACAAATTCATCTGTTAGGGGAAGAGTGTAGTCATATATTATTTCAGCCAGCTGGTTGGCAGAGCGCAGCTGGTTAGCGAGAGGCAGCGTTGCATTACTCTAGTCATTGTAGCACTTCTGTTTAACAGGACTTTAAACCAGAGGAACGGCCCAATGGAAAGTTTTAGTGGTTGGAAACAACTTTTTAAAACCTTGGTATAATTTTACACCAGAAGCCTGTCCACGTCAAGATGCATTCACTGTTTCCCAATCTTGCCATTTATCTTGGTGTGTGAAATATAACCAGTGGTCTAAATCTTTGAACTCCGTTTGTCACCACTTTGTTCAGTGTGTGTGTATTTGGAAAGAAGGTGTAGAATTCACAGTACTCTTCTATATCAGGACAGGGTACATTACTTTTGCCATGACGTCATCTTTTATTCCATATTGAAGGGTCAACTTATGAATATGGGTATTATATGCTCCCTAACAGACTTAATAAGTAGGTGTTAGTTAGTGTTCCCTGCCACTGGACTCACTTCAAGCCGTCAGCATCTGGAGGAGAGTGAAACTTCATCGGTGCAGATAGAGCATCTGCATACATATTTGAGCAGTACTTGCGCATATTTGCAGCATATGGTCTCAGAGTTGCAACTCTCACCAAGAGGATTTTTTTCAACATAATTATGCATATGCAATTGCAGCACATGCATAAATAAAATATCATATTTTCATATGCTACAGTGTCAAAGAGATAAGAAGGTAATACTGGAGTACTTTTTGTCTTAAGGCCTCACATCTGCCTTAAAAAGCATTTTACATGAACTGCCCCTTAAACATGATCTGAGACTTTACTACCCAAAGACAAAAAACTAGCCCCTAAGAAAGAAATTCTAGGTTGTACACTGCTCCAAAGATTAAAGAAATACTTTGAAAACATATTAGATCTCAATTGGAGGAAAACAAATCATGCTGTATATCCATGCTGATATGGAATGGGTAATGCTGCATCCTGGAATCTCCTCCATGCTCCTGAGACTGTGCTGGACACCGATTAACAACCCCCTCTATAATACTTAACTGGCCAGATCAATATTGCAGAAGTTTCACCGACTAGATATTATGCCCTGATTAAGAAGCTTTTCTTTCATTTTTGGGGCAGTGTATTAAGACCTTTAAAATTGTCTTGTATTGTTCAACCTTGGCCCTCCTCAAAAAACAAAAGCAAAGAGAAAATAGGTGAGTTTTAGAAGTGCAGCCATCATGGTATTCCCTCATATCCTCCTGTTGGACCTTCTTTGATGTAAATATTTTCCACACCACTTAAGCACCTAATCTTGACGTGTGCAAACAGTTATCACAGACTTACCACAGCTTTGTTTTTAAAACAAGTATTCATGTGAGTCTGCTAACATCTAGGAAATCACATCTTGTTGAGGTAAGCTCTGCCAGACATCTCTGTGCTGCATTTACAGCGAGATGCTGACTACTTCAGCTCATCTTACTAACAGCGTCATGAGAAACAGAGACTAAGCTTTCCAGGCTAATGCTGCCTTGGAAAAGCCTAGAATCAAACTCTGCTTCCACAATTTCCTCAACATCTCTTCACATGATTCATGTGAAATCTGTGCCATTCTTTTGAGGCTCTTAAGAAGTTTCATGTACCTGGTGTGGTTTTCTCCAGGATGTACCAGCGGTAAAACGCCCTCTTCTTCTGCTCGCTCAGGTCGGAGCCGTGCTGCAGCAACCAATGGGAGATCCGGCTCTGGCTGATGCCTGGAAAGCAAAGCAGCCGCACACTGAATTACAGCAAGCAGGCGCCGAGCACAAGAACAATGCGCCGATAATTATAAGGAAAGACCCAAGAGGCACAGAAGGGGAATATGAGTGGGGGTGAAGTGTTCTCACTCCGTCTCCAATCACATAGACAGAGTTCAACATCTCCACTTATTTACAAAGAATACTTCTTATTTCAAATCATTTCAGTTACTTTTCACATTGTAGACACCTTATGGACAGGAAAGTAATGTTTTATCCAGACACCACACTTTCATGACCTGTTAACACAATATGGAAGACACGTGAGAAAACCTGGACTAGATTTCACCAGAGCAGTACATGTTGGAGCCAAATTGTGACTCTCCTCCTTCACAAGTAGGTCTCAAAGATTTCCACAAATGAAAAGCCATTTATCAATATGCTGAATGATAAATCTTCAACAGAGTGTGGGTTTATCACGTGCTGCTAACCTGTTACTTGAGCCACAACTGCCTGAGAGATCCTCCTGTTCCCCAGGAAAGCTTTGATCTCTTCTTTCGCCAGACTGCTGTCCCTTCTGCAAACACAAAGCAACACAGCAATGCTGTCACACTGTATAAAACAGTAGAGCAGGCATTTAATAAAAGCTTTTCTTGCCATTTGTCATAACCCATGAAGGAAACCTAGAGGACGATGTTCTGGCAAAAACTGCACATGACCCTGAACACACCATCCCCATGATGAAACATGGTGCAGGCAGGATCATGCTGTGAGAATGCCAGTTATCGCCAGGAATGGGAAAACAGGTCAGAGACGAGTGGAGCTAAATTCAGGGCAATCCGGGATCAAAACCTTGTAGAGGCTGCAAAAGGCATTCAGACTCGGGCAGATGTTCACCTTCCAGTAGGACAACCACCTTAAACATACAGCCAGAGCAACAACAGAATGGTTTAGATCAAAGCATGTTCATGAGTCAGAATGGCCCAGTCAAAGTCTACACTGAGAATGATTAATAGATGTTCACAGGTCCATCCAATCTGAGCTGGAGTTGTTTGTATGAATACTTTTCAGAAGGCCTCATGGCTGCCATTCATGGGGAAACTATTAAAGCTTCCCTTTTTTATTCAGAGCATTTTTAAAAACGGCTTTACCAACAGGTTTACTTGTTCTTTTATAACCACATAACCAGCGCCGCATTTCACAGGAACACAAAGGCAGCCACTATACAGATGGAGGCACAATCAATGTTCATTTTCAAAATGTCTTCAAGGGGGCATGTTTTCACAGACTCTGACCTTAATGGGCAGCAAAAAATAAAAACATGCAGAGACTTGCAGGAATGGAGGATGTGCAGTCACACAGCATACCCACCCTGCTTTCTGGTTGCAGACCAAATCCCCTCCCTCGCACAAATAAATGCATGCATACATACGTATACACACACACACACACACACAAATACACAAGCTTAATACCGTCTTGGCCTGATTCCCCTCAGGGACAGAATGTGCTCCACGTTTGGTGAATTTATCCATAATAACGTGTAGAAAGTTAATTTTTCCCACAGGAAAGCCCCCACCCAGCTTCAACCGCAGTTACACGACCAGTACTCCAGACTCCACGCCTCTTAAGTCCTGCGGGCTCCGTTGGCATAGTTCTGAAATGAGAATGCGTCATGACTCTTGACATCCAGCATCGATATCCTCCACATCAGCCTCTTGCGGTGCAGCTAAAATTAGAGCTTGAAAACGCTGCTTGTATTGACACCAGCGAATCAATGTAGCACAAGCTGCCGTACAAGAGGGAGGGAAGGGGGGGCTCAAAGGCCAAACCCCTGCAGAGGAGGAGAAAGAGGAAGGAGAAGGGCGCCGTGGCACTGTTGACAATTAACCCACCCTCACCCTGCTCGATGTGTTGCAGAGAAGACATTTCCCAACTCCTGGATTCATCTCTACATCTAATGCGGAGCTGTGAATGAGTGATGGGACGGAAAGATCAGCGCTGAGGAGCCTGATGGTCCAGGACAGCCTGCAGCCGTGTGAGGAGAGGGATAGGGTGTGAAGTGCTCCGCAGGAAGCAGGAAATGGCTAACACGTGTACCATGACAGATTAGGAGCACTGAACCTGTCAGGCTAAAACAGACGTAATGAACCACTCAGTTTGTCATAGGATGTTACTAAATGTGCTTTCATGTATCGCTCCCTGCTAGATGCAGGGCACAATCCTCCCTTATGCAACCCACAGCTTCGTTTTTTTTCCAACCTGTATAAAAGCCCAACCAGTTAAATGGTTTCTGTTGCTCCTCTTGTGCTCCGCTGCATTTTTAAGTCTCTGAGGCAGAAACCTGGAACTATTTACAATGAGTTTTAACTTGTTTCACTAATATTTAATTAGTGCTCAAGACTCCACTTGCATATAGCTGAACCTCCTCAGAGAAGGCAGACCTTGTCAAAATGTAACAACATGGCCCAGATAGGCCTCGCAGGAACTACGACCAGGAACCGCGTGGTCCGTTTTAGTGACTCCAGCTACTGTAACCCAGCAGGAACGTGACCTTTTTTTGCTGACAAATCATCTCCAGACACCATGGATTCCAACGCCGCCGCCATAATGTTACGGCTTAAAGATTATCTGGATCGTTCACTGCCTTGCAATAGTTTTCATACCTCTTTTGTCACGTTACAACTGGAAACTATAAGGGATTTTTGTAATAAACCAACACAAAGTATTGAATAATTGGGAAACGGAAGGAAAAATAAAAGATGCGTGGTTTCTAAAATAGTGCACGCATCAAGATCTGAAAGGGTTGGTCTGCATTTCTTTTCAAAAACCCCTTTATTCTGATACATGGAAGAAGAAGCTCTGGTCAGATGAGACAGAATGTGAACTTCATGGACCTAAATATGAAACTCGAAAATAATAGCAGTCCAGCTAGACCAACCAGGTTAAATCACTGTTTTTGGTACGAATCATGTTAGCACATCACAAATAATTTACTAGTAGGTGTAGTAGAGTCATAGAAAACCAACATTCATTATATACATGCTCCTGGGTCTGTGTAATTGAATTGATTGAAAGAGGCGTGTTCGATATTGTAGCAGTGTGGAGGTCAATTACTGAGGTCATCGATCAGGTGGCCATTATTTAAGGATGACACCAGCACATGTTCATGCATTTCTCTCTGAAAACCTGACAAATATAGGTTGTTCCGGTGATTGTTCAGAAGAACAGCGAACTTTGATTAAGACGCCGACTGGAGAGGGGAAAACGTATAAAGAAGTGCAGAAAACGGTGGGCTGCTCATCTGAAATGATCTCCAATGTCTTAAAATGGAAGCAAAACCAGAGAGACGTAGAAGAAAATGAAAGACTACCGTTAGAATGAATCGAAGAATAGCCAGAACGGCAAAGACTGAGACAATGATCATCTCCAGGGCGATCCAAGAAGGTCGAAGTTAACTCTGAGTACTGTGACAATTAAATATGCCTGTATGAAGTTAATCTATGGGCAAGAAGCACCCGCAAAGTCCTCTTCACCAAAACACGTTAAGAGGAGAGAATTTACCAAAAAACAAACACATCAACTGGCCTAAACAGAAAAGGAGAAATATCTTTGGGATAAGATGAAGGTATAAGTGTTTTTTGGGGGGTTCCAAGGGCCACAGTTTGTCAGACGACTCCCAAACACTGAACTGAAGCCATTCTGAGGCAGAACCAAGACATGCAGAGGAACTGAGGAATGTTGTCCAGTCATCCTGAGCTGGAACAGAAGCTGGATGACTCCACACATGTGAAGTAGTTCTCAGAAACAAACATTTGTTGCTTTCTACAGTAAATCTTTGAGCTTGGAAAGAAAAATGCAAACACTACTATTTTATTGAACAGCCCAATGCTCATTTTTCCAAATTTTCTGTGATGTGAAAAAAGATTAATGCATTTTTCTTCATGGTTTAATTGAGAATATTACGTACAGTTCTTCCAGTACACTTCACTCCCATTTTTAAACTCACTATTATTTTAAATGCAACTGTACAGAAAGAGCTACAATGGAACGGTTTATTTCAAAGTATATTTATGTGTTAGAATGGCCCAGTCAAAGCACGGGCCAAAATGCAATCGGGATTTCGAGGCAGGAGTTTAAAACTTATGCTCAGAGGCCCAGCAGCCTGAGATTGAGCTGTTTTGTAAAGAATAGACAGAAGATCCATCTATAGATTTTAAAAGCTGGGACAGATGCACTTTTCAGATTTTTTCTTCAACCGTGTATCCTTTTTCTTCCACCTCACCATTATAAAAACCACACTGTGTTGATTTATTACATAAAATGGGAAGAAAATACACAGAAGGTGAAGCCGTATAAATACTTTTACAACACACTGTTTTGTTAAATCTGGAGATCAGAAACTGGATTTCTGCTTTCCAACACGAGGCTGTGGAGCATCTTCATTAAAAGATGGGGCAAAAAATGATTTACATGAAAAACGAATTAATCCTGTCAGCTTTTAAACACAATGACAGGTTTTATCGAAATGAAACACTGGGACAAAAGAAACAGAAACCTAAGGATTTCTGCACATCTTTATCAGCAGTGCTGATAACTGAGCAAGGAGTAGTTTATCTATCATCAAGCAGATATAACCAAAGTCTTGAGACTTTGAATGTTACGACCCTGACAGAAACCACTGATGGATTCTTTTCTTTGTATATTTTCCACTCAAATTAATCTTCAGTTATTGGCTGAGCCTGATGACAGAAGCTTTATCCAGGTGTTGTTGTTTCATAATACACGTCGTTAGATCCTGGCAGAAGGCACACATGGGAAGTAGAGATCCACGGAGAATCGCTACTAGCCACTAACCGGATGGTTTTCAGCTTGACCTATGACCAATCAGTCAGAAATGTAAAATTTGAAGACAGTGAACGCACCATAGCTAAATGTGCCTTCCCACACCCTTCACCATGGCAGGAAGCTGACTGAAACCAGCTGCTTTCAATGTCTGTAAGACATTTTGTCAGAGGAGTAAGAAACTAAAAAGGAAATAATTTGCTGTCTCAGCTATTCAAGCTCCTATAGGAGAGCTAGACTTCGGCGAGTGATGGTTCACCATGTCACATTTTGCTGTTTTGTCGTCAGCTTTTCCAGGTATAAAAAGGAACCATCTGCCACAGCTGTGGGCCGTTCCCTGCATTGCTGCGTGGGAAGCTTGACCCGAAGTCAGCTTCAGAAGATATCAGGAGGGCTGAACGGATTACAGCCCAGTTGCTCTGTTTGGTTCTTCTGGGGTGTCTAGTTCAGTCATGGTGCATTTGGAAATGTTGGAAATCTCAGAGTTAAGGATCTATATTGGAGAAGGTTCACACAGAGACTCCTTATGCTAACCATGCTAATGGCTAATATAAGATGCCACAGACAGCTAAAAATAGCAAAATCTGCTCTTGCAGTGACTGTGCTTTCTCTCTCTCTCACACATCCATGTTTTACTTTCTTTATGAGGGCCTTTCAGTGACTCCATGACTTTCATTCATTTCTATGGCCTAACCTTGACCTTCCACCTAACCATTACCAGTGCATAACTAACCCTAACCTAAACTCAACTCACACCTTAGTCCTAAAACTAACCCCAACCCAAGATAGAACCCAAGAAGAAAATACGAAAAATGGTTCTCACTCAGCAGCAAGTACAAGCACACACACACACACACACACACAGTGACATCAACTCTGCTCCTCTTACAAATCAGCTCTTGTGGGACGGCTAGAAAGAAATACTTCCATTTCTAAAAGAGAAATCAACATCTGCTAAAAATCGGTAACAGTTGGTCAAAGCCTAACAGAAATCTCTGGTTGGTGCATCTCTACGTCTCTGGAATCTGCTTAATACAGACACCATCCGCAGACAGAACCGTATTAACGTTGAAGCAACTTTTCACTGAGCCTGTTGCCTCAGCTTTGTGCTTCCAAGTTCAGGAACGAATTTTGAGAAAAACATATTGTGTTCCAACAGCAGCTGCACACAATCCAGATTCAACACAGTTCCAGCTCAGCAACCCTGAAAGAAAATGTGCTTCTCTTCTGTTCATCATAAACAGTCAAGCCAATAAAGAAGAGCCGTCAATTCCAAGCTATTCATAATGAAAACGCACCCTGCGTGGAAGCAAGGCAAAGAAAAGGGCTTTATGTGTGTGTTCCTGCTTTAAACACATGAGAGTAGCTACTACAGGTTCAAAGGAAATGAAGGGTCTAAATCTCTAAAGCACAGACTGGAGAGAAATCCTTTACGGCCGGCCATACGACAATAACCTCCGCTAATATTCCATCAAGGTCTGAGAGAAAGTTTGCAGATTGCAAAGTAAACCCAAGCTTTCTCTGCTGCCACTCACCTCATCAGCTCCTCCACCTTATCATCGATGTCCAGGTCTTCTTCTGCAGCTTCAAACCCAAACGCTCGCGACGCTGCTGCACTGTTCACCGGATACCGCGGCGGAGACACTTTTCCATTGGGCGTAGCTGCCAGACTGTCCCGGCCGTTCTGAGACAGCGCCACCAGTGACACTGGCGATGGAAGGACAGCCGAGGGTGGCGGCGGTCCTGGAGGCGGGGAGGTGTCGTAGCTGTTGCTGGGAGATGGGGACAGTCTCCCGCCACTGTTGAACTGCGTTTGCGTGGCCGTGGAGACTTTGGAAGTGGTGGATGAGGCGGCAGCGGAGTGATCGCCGCCTTCGCCCCCGTTGCTACCGTTGCACGACGCCGAGGAGGTGGTGGTGGTTGCCGAGGCAGTGGTGTTACTGATGAAGGATGTGGCGGTTGTATTGGAGGCAGAGTTGTTGGTGCAGCTGTTCGCCCCGCCTACGAGGTAGGTGGACGAGGAGGAGGAGGAGGAAGAGGTGCGGCGGCCAAACTTGTCACCGTGCTCCCGGTCCAGCCGGTCCAGAGTGTCGAGCGCGTGCAGGATCTCCTGCTTTGTCATCCCGGTGCGACGCAGCCGCTGCAGCAGATCTATCTGCTCGATGGTGAAGCGCGGCTCCTCGCTGAAGTCAGACATCCTGCTGTTGGGCAGGACACAAAAACACACAGTTGAGAAGGAAACCAGAAACAGGAAATGCAGACGGGACGTTTAGGGAACTCAGAGGCAGAAAATGTGGAAGCACAGAGGAAATAAGAGGATTAGGCAGCAAAGAGGAAGAAACAGTTTCATCATAGGGAGAAAAATGAGAATGATGGAGGAGGAGTTTAAGCAAAAATGTATAAAGGGTGGAAAAAGGAAAAAAAACAGGAAAAAAGAAGCAGGAGATAAAGACAGGAGCAAGATAAAGAAGTGTGAAAGAAAAAGAAAGGGAGGGGCAAGGCATAAAAATCAGCTATTTTTGGGAAGCAGAAGGCAACACGCACAGACTGCCAGAGTCACCTTGACAGCTGATGCTATCTTAACATTCAGACTGTCGTTCTTTAAGAGCTACTCTATAATCCCCACGCTGCACGCCACCCACGCTGGATGTTTTTCATAAGCAATTTGCTGTACTCAAAATCGATGCCTCTGGAAACAGACTGCGGCAGATTTTTCCATTTTCGCTGCCAGCTCAGCCTATGTTGATATGATGACTGCTTGCGTTACTCTGGAAAACCTACAGGACGGAAAAAGACAAACGCATTTGGAGCGAAAAGGCATTTATTTCTGTTATGGTGGAGGTCACTGATAAAAAGAGTGTGTAGCTAAAGTATTCATACCCCGTTTTATTGGGATTGTTTGTGATAAATCAACACCGCACAGTTATAAAGTGGAAGGAAAAGGATCCATCGTTTCCACATTCTTTACTTAAACACTGAAATGTTTTATGCATTTGAATTCAGTCCCCTTTACTCTGATAGCCCTAAATAAAGCCCAGTTAAACCAACGGCCTTCAGAAGTCACCTACGTTAAGAGTTCAGCCAAGACATGGCCGTCCACCCAAACCAACAGGCTGGGTAAGGACACCACTAAATCAAAAGCAGGCCAAAGGCCCATGGTAACTCTGGAGGAGCCACAAAACTCCACAGCTCAGGTGTGAGAATCTGTTGGTAGGACTAATACGGTGCACTGAACACAAACTCAATAAGAACTTCCTCCTGAAGTCAGAATTCCAGCTGGGAAATCTTGAGGTCCATACTCATGGCTGCTGCATTTAGGATAAGCAGGGAAAACTTCAGGGATAAATTATTTATTAGGACTTCTTACAGTTTATAGCTCACTTCCCTGAAAGTCCTCATCAACCTCTATTTGTGAACATTTCTGTAAAGCTTGATTGGTTTTGAAATATTTTTTTAGGGCTTGTATTGCAAACATTAGCTAGCAAAACAGCAGATAGCAGATCCCACCTGCTACTGGAACGTGCAAAATCCACCGTCAAATCTAGCCTTGATGGAAGACCAGCACAAGAAAAAAAAGCCACTGTTGAATGAAATCCAAGTGAGGTCCTGTTTGGAGCAATCTATAACAGGGACACAGCAGACATACCCTAGACACACACACCTCCCCGGATAAACCTGTGGTGGCAGTATCATGCTGTGTGAACCCGTTCATTAAGTACAAACAGGGCATGCAATGGAATGGTTTGGATCAAAGCATGTTGGTCTGTTCACACGTGAATCTAATTGGAAATCTATGGTAGGACCTGCAGATAGATTTTCACAGAAGCTTTCCATCTAATCTGGATGAGCTTCAGCTATTCTGCAACACTTCATGTTGGTCTATCGCATAAAATCCCAATAAAATACATTAAAGTTTGTGGTTGGAACATGATAAAAATGCAGAGACGGTTCAAGAGGTGTGAATGCTTCTGCAAGCCGTTGTAAGGCTTGTATTGAAGGTGGGGGTATCATTTACTGCTTTTCAGACATGCAGAGGGTCCCTTCTTTGGGAAACAATAACTAAATCATTTCCAAAACTCAAAGCAAGCTCCTGTAGCTTTAAATCACCACAAACAGCTTCCAAGATTGCAAAATATTTCATGATTCAGAGAGATGGACGACTCATAGAACATCATTCTCTTTAGCAGATAAATCAAGTGATTTGTTGTTTCAACAAACATGCAGATTTTGAATAACTAGGCATCCTGATTAACCATTAACCAAAGTAACTATTCACTTGAGCCATGCTGGTATTTCTAGTCAAAACAGAAGTACGGTCAGCAGAAACAAACTTCATGCGAAATAATTTAGCTTAAAAGGAAAATATTGGATCAGATTGAGCTCTGTGACAAACGCTGGGCAGTTCAGTTCTGCCCAGCTCTGCATTTTCTGTCATTGAGGACTAGGAGTCTCCAAGGTGTAAGCATTAAAATAGATGTAAAGCTGTCATATGATTTGCAACCTCTGATTCGGTGCTCTCAAAGTTATTGGGGCCGCATTTCACGGTTTCTCGCTTAAAATACACAATGCTTTGGTCAAACCTGAACAATATTACTCTATAAAGCACGAAGATTCTTTAAAACCTGTTCGAGATTGATGGGATCTTTATTTTATTTGTGGAAAAGAAAAAAGCTTAGATAGTAATGGACTGATTTGACATGGCCACGAACTAGCTGCATAAATCATTTTAATTTAATTAATAAATAGTTGTTTTGCGTTGTTTTTCGTAGTGTTCCACCTTTAAGTATCTGCACCTAAATAGAACAGCAGCATAATAAAAACAGAAAAAAGGTTTCCATCATGGCTTTTGGATCAGTGGTCACCATCTGAACTCCCTACCCTCCCCTCTAAACTTTCTGGATGCGCCCCTGTTTATGATAGATAATAATGCAAGCTTCCGCCGGAATAAACCTCACTGCGAGCTGCCCATGACGTTTCTACACCTAATATACAAGCTGTGTGCATCAGACCTGCCGGACCACCTTCCTAATGTTCTGTCCGAAGCGAGCCCGGTTCGTGGTGCCCCTTCCATCCATCCATCCATGTGTTTTTGTTTTGCTGACTATGTGGCCCGCTCTGACAGCACCGATGAGTTGCTCTGAACGTCGGAGCTGCAGGCTCGCCGCCCCGGCGATGATGCCAGTTTTCACGCCCTTTGCCCAGAAGCTAAACACGAGAAATTGTTTCCGTACCATACGAGCCATAAGCAGCCAAACACCAAATCAGACACATTGCGACGCTTTCTGCACATTCCGACTTTACTTCATTTAAGCAGCCCTGTTTCTGAATTGGTCCCGACAACAGCCCCCTGGCACCACAGAAGCCCACAGCCAACTCAATCCGGGTTATTTCGGTCGCAGCGAGGATATGAAGTGATTAGCATAAAGTGCTAGCCGTGCCAAAGCCGCTCCTAGCTCCCGTTAGTTAGCAGCTGTCGCTGGCTAGCGAGCGTTACATTTTAATAATATCGCTTTCACTGTGTTGGAGACAGCAAAGTACACGACTTACCTCGGTTCAAATAGTCCACTTCACCATTTAACTTTAAAAGTAAAGCACAAGCCAACCGGTGTCTTTTACTCCTGCCGAACAATAGCGCAGTTAGACGGCAGTGCCCTGCACAACCTTTTCCAAGGATTTCTAATCAGAGGCGAATTATTTGCCTCTCCGCTTTGTCTGTCTGACAACAGCCATATTGACAACTAACACCTCCGAGGAGCGCAGAGGGAACTGTAGTTTTACTCCCACAAAGGCCTTTATAACACGCGGCGGGGTTCTCCATGGTAAAGACTACAAATCCCTGTAAGGAGAGCGAGGGGGAGCTGATGGCTCGCGGATCTTCAGCTGTCACATCAGAAGCAGTGGAGGTGCAGCTTTTAATGCGACCAACACCAGGCACCACCCACCAGCAGCCAGGAGGAAAGCTGCTGGACTGATAACCGCAACATGTACTCCACCAAAAATCAGTTGTTGCCTAAAATAAAAGCTAAAGGACATTCAGTGATGTGGTGTAATAATGCCAATCAGTCCTTGGAGAACTATTGTAATACATACTAGAGAAGATGTACCTGGGCTCCCTTGATATTAACAATATTATTTTAGCCTACATAAATTAATGTTGGTAATTATATTCATACAACAAATTCCTGCTCATATGCGCTTTACATGAAGAAGAAAGTCTAGGAGCCAAAATAAATAATCATACAAGTTTTATGATATATGATCAAATTGATTGTGCTATTTCTTGATTATGTTCTTTTCATTTCCTCTGCTGTTTTATGAGTAATGACCGTGTGGAATCTGTTGTATGATTTTGTGAATAATTTTAAGAACTGCATAAAGAAGAGATCATATTTATGTCCTGATAAGTAAAACCCTAACCCTCTTTTTTCATGACTGTATTAACCAGCATCTTTTTTCATGATTACAAACAGACTTGTAGATTTTTTCATAATCTAACTTATCATTTTAATAGAGTTTGCATTGTAAATAAATAGGGGAGGTAGATGGTTATCCAGAGAAAGCAGAAAAAAGGAAAGTACACAAGATGGTAGGCCATAATAAATGTCATATCATTCATAATTAAATTATGGAGCCTTTTCAAGTTTGATGTAGGGCTGCCAAGTCTAGTCAACACAATCAATGACTTCTCTTTAATAATCCATTAACATCATATTTTTTTAGAATGTTATCTTTTTTATTTTTTCAACATTAACAAAGGTTAAAACTGTTTACCCTCAGATGGCTCAATGTGGGTAGAGTCCCCTGGCTAGGTTCAAATGTGTCCCTGTAGTGTCGTCCACTGTGTCCGTCATTTGAGTTTGGCTACAGTCATTAGTCAGCTTCATCTGATGTTCAATTTCAAAGCAAACATGAAAGATAAAGCGTCTGTCAAAGAAACCAAATTGCACAATTGTTTTCAGAGTTCTCAAGTAGTCTACAATGTGTGAGTACTTCAAGTTACGTAGGGGATGATAAATGGAGGAATTAGGCATTGTGCCAAATTTGACTTGTTTATCTCATTTTGAATATCAGGTTTTTCTTATTTGTCAGAGAGTTCAGAGCTTATGATGTGCAAATTTAAAAAAATTAACAACCAGGTATCACCTGCTGATTAATACAAAGCCTGAAATTTATCATAGTCTATTGTTTCACTGATTTTACCACAGCACACAGGCAGCTCTGGTATGTTTATTTCAGCGAAATAGTCAAAGGTTGTTTTGTTTTCCAATTTTACCAGTGCATTTAAATGGGATATCCACACAGTTTTTGGACTGGGCCATATGGCATTAGACAGTGAGGCAGACAGTATAACTTATCTGTCAGCTGCACCTTAAACAAGTTTTCTATTGCTTTTATGCATGTGCAGGCAATGGAGAGTTGCTGCCTCCTGCTTAAACAGTCAGACTATTTTACTTGCTTTGTATGGGACTAGCATAAATTAAGACGTTTTCCTGCATTTTGATTGGCTGGGGAGCAGCAGAAGCCCAGGGCGCCTTTCATGCAAGAACCACCACTGCATAGTCGACAGTGTTGATTTAAAAGGTGAGCAAACCATGCCTACCTAAAGCACTAATCCATTTGCCAGATGACAAATGGTGCACATGCAGTTGAAAAATAACCTTCAGGGAGTCTTTATAGAATTTTCCCTAAAGGATTACTTAAAAGTTGTTGCAACATTTATAGTGTGTGTCAGGGTTTGTGGTTGGTTGGGACCTGGATGCAGACAAATGCTTGGAAGCCACATAGTCTTAAAAGTCTTCTTATTTTAATCTCAAATAAAAAATATGTCTTACACGAGGAACCAGAGCTGGAGACACAGGAAGATAATAGGAGGAACCAACAGGGAACAAGTGAAACCGGTAAGCTTTTATACAGAGGGAAGTGAGTAGGGAGACAATGGGAAGGAGAGGCAGGTAATCAGGGTGAGTACTGACAGGTGTGGTGATCAGGTGTAGGGAACTGAGGGAATTAGGTTACTATGGCTACGGGGGAACTGAGATACGGAAACATGAGGAGAGACTAAACTAAACAAACTTAGGGAAACAGACCTGAAAGCAAACACTAACTAGGCAAAGCAGGGAACAAGAAACTAAACCAAAACATAAGCTAACATAAATAGTAACTCTAGAAGGAACTAAATCTAAGGACATGGAAACAACTAAAGTAAACAAGCACAAGAATACTAAATGAGAAACTAAAACTAAATAAAACCAAAGAGGGGAAATAACCATAAGGAACAAACAAAACAGAACTAAACTAAATAACAGACTTGGGGAAGAAAATGGATCTAAAGTAAACACACAAGCACAAGGATCTAAACAAATATTAACTAGACAAAAGTAAACTACTAATCAAATGAACAGAGAAAACCTCTAACGGCAAAGTAAACAAAAACAAAGACCAAAATGGCAGGTCCTGACATTGTGACCTTCAGGAAACACTTCCAAAAGGCTCTCTAAAAGTGAAAATAATAATAACAACTGGTACCTTTCAGAGAACATTTCTAAAATGTTCCCCAAAAGTTTCCAAAATGTTGGTGTTTGCTGGGTAGTGAAACATGTCATCACCTGCCGCAAGGTTAAAAAAAAGGTTGGTAGATGGATGACCTATCTATCTAAACTGACAGGCTGGGCAAGGAGAGCATTGATCAAGGAGCAGCCAAGAGGCCCATGGTCACTCTGGAGGAGCTGCAGAGATCCACAGCTCAGGTAGGGGAATTTATCGATAGGACAACTGTTAACCGTACACCCAACAAATCTGGCCTTCAAGGAAGAGTGGTGATAAGAAAGTCACAGATGGATGGATGGATGTTGACAGAAAGACAAATAAAATTTAGTTTGTACTTTGCCACAAACCATACAGTACAAAGGAAAGCATGTGGAAAAACCTTTTGGGTTACATGAAAAATACTGTGTTTCCAAAAAACTAACACAGCACATCCCCTTGAAAACACAATCTACACCATAAAACATGGTGGTGGTAGCGTCATGCTGTGCGAATGTATTTCTCTAGTTGTGACAGCAAAGTTGATGGATGGACCTAATACAGGACAATCCGGGTAGAAAACCTCTGACATTTTCAAAATAAAAATGGAGCATAATTCAATTTGACCAAATTCTAGGAAAAGAGGGGAAGATCTGCTGCGCATGGTAAAACATTTAAAACAGATGCCAGTCTTGCAAGCACATTCTGCTTTACATTTTCTGACTTCTTGCAAAAGCAAATTTCCCGTATCTCATTATTGATGATAATGGATGTTTGTGGCAGGTGGAGACTAATGAGGTAAAAGTATAATCAGCATTCAGAGAAATGCTTTTTGCCTTAAAGAACAAAAAAAGAAGCAAAATCAGAGATGACGTACAGCTACAGTATGGTACATCAGCTAAATAATAAAACAGGTCTGAACTAAATGCAGAATTTTTAAATGAAGTAAAATAAAGAACATAGATGAGTCCCATCAATGTTCTATTGCAATTGTCAGGTGACTTAGGAGCTTCTTATAAAGTTCTGATGTTTTTCAAACATATTTTTTAGTTTTGCTATGGATGTGCAAAGACTAGGCTGCTGACCCTGCTGTTCAGCAGCAAGAAGGTCAGTAATAAGAACAAATTAAGCAAGGCTTAATCCTGGTGGGTCCAGAAACCCGGTGGCTAACCTAGCATGTGCATAAATCGGACACTGCAACTGAAAAACAGAGGTCACTCGTGTTAACCATTAAGATTTTTCAGCCAGTACCTATTTTGCATTTGGAGAGGTGCAGTTGAAGTTTTTTTTTTTATTCTATTTTCTGCCTTGCAGTTACGCAAGCTTTTACTGCATATGCTTTTCCATCTAGTCAAAGGAATGGCAGAAAGAAACTTTTGATTTGAAAACAGCCACCAAGCTAACAAACACAAGACCACAGTTTGTCTGAACTGATGTCCTGTACTGTAGGTGTATTTTTCTAAAGCAATATCATGCATGGAGGATCCAGTAAGGGTGCTACTAATGCCAGGTCCTTACAACATGTCAGATAGTCGGACTCATTTAGAAAAATGGGAGCTGCAAATAAGCTGATGAGGGAATTTTATGGCATTAAAGATGCTGTCATATAATTACAAAGTGCTGTGAAAAGTATTTACTCCCTTAAACTTTTTTCTCTTCTTGCCTTTTTTGTCATAATTACAGCCACTTTAAATCATGAATGAACTGTAAAAAACACATTTGTTGGTTAAATTTCACTAGCCACACTGATTACAGCCTGCACTGTGGAATCAAGAAATCCCTTAAACAGGACCTGCCTGACAACATGAAGAAGGCTGAAATATCCACCACAATATGTCCTGATCTAAACAAAATCATATACAAACAAACATATTCTATGTCATATTTCAGTCTGGAAAGGGTTACAAACCTTTTTTAGGACTTTCAGTAAACCACAGTAAGAGCTATTATGCACAAATGTAGAAAACATTGAACAGTGATGAACTCAGGAGGGGTCTGCCTACCAAGATTACTCCAAGAGCCTATTAATGACTTCTAGGAGGTCACAAAAGAACCCAGATCAACATCTGAAGCACTGCAGGTCTCACTTTCCTCAGTTGGTGTTCATGATTTAAAAGCAAGAAAGAGACTGGGCAACAACGGGTGAGTTCTAAGGGGAAAACCTCTGCTGACAAAAATAACAGAAAGGCCCTTCTCACACTTCAAAAAAACCCTCAAAACCTTCTTTAAAAAACAGAACATCATAACACAGTCAAACATGGTGGTGGTAGTGTAATGGTCTGGGACTCCTTTGCTGTTCCAGGACCTGGGTGACTTGCCCTAACTAATGCAGCCAGGAAATCTGCTCTTTACCAGAAAAAAACAATGATGATGAATTTCCAGCCATCAGTGTGTGACCTAAAGCTGAAGGGCAATTGGGTTAAGGTCTTGGTTTCAAGATTTGGAGTGGCTTACTTAAAGTCTGGAGAAAAATCAATCTAGGCTGTTCCTGCCCCAAAACTCTCCAATATAGCTGAATTAAAAGCTTTCTTTTAAGCTTTTTTAGGTGAGTGGACCAAAATTCATCTGCATTGATGTAAACGTATAGCCAGTTATCACCAATGCTTGATGACAGTAGTTGCTGCCCAACCAGTTATTAGGTTTATTATGTCAAGTTTTCACATAGGGTCAGGGTGAATGGGAAAGCTTTTCCCTTTAATAAAAAAATCATTTGAAAACTGTGCTATGTATTTCTTCGGGTTACCTTTCTGTGATATTGAAATATGCTTGATGATCTGAATCATGTGAAGTTTAACTAAAAAGCAAATACAGAAGAAATCTGTTAGGGGGCAAAAAACAATCTTGACACTATATCTTGGTAATGTGTTAATAATTTGCAGTCCTGTAGTCATACTGCCCTCATGTGACAACTGTTCGGTTGCCAAGCATGTACAGTACAGTACATTTAAATTTAAATGTGATGACTTTGATTTGAGCATTTATGTGATTTTGAAAAATAAAGCATTTCCTTTTTGAGTTGGGACATATTTACCTCTAAAGTGAAAGTATTTAAAGATAGGCTGGAGGAAACCAACAGGGTTGCTTTTCTGAACGTTTTCATTTTTTAACAACTTTCATCCATTTACAGTTTTTATTCAATATTAACTATAAGATACATATCAAATATGTCCTTCTGTCAAAAGTATTTTCTTCATGGAACAACTTTATTGCTCACTAGGAGATAAGAAGCTAAAGTGTCCCCTTCCTAGTGCCCTTCCCAGTTCCCTACAGCCCTCCAGAAACCTTCCAGTTCTGCTTCCAGTGCCGACCAGACCTGAGTGCGCAGCTGCCCTCCCAACATGGTTTGATGCTTGAACGGTGGGAACTTAAACATCCGGTAAAAACTGGACGACCAGGAATACTTTCCCTATCTCAGTTCTGGGACCGTCAATGTGTTCGGCTTTCAGAGCCTGCGGCTGTCCGTGTGAGTATGCAGCTCGGCGGTGAAAGGCGCCGCAGAAAAGCCGCTCCTGCTCTGCCTGCAGCCAGCTGTTTTGGTCAGCGGTTAGCTGGCTAGCAGCGTCACTCAGCTAACATAAACGCAGCTAGCGACGTGCGGGTAAACACAAGCTCCGGGCTGTTTAAGCTGAAATGGCGCTAATATTCAGAGTTGGGTGGCAGGAGATTGTTTCTGAATGTGAGGTGTCCCGAGTTCCTGTGAGTTTCATTGGAAACAAGCCAGCAGGCTAGCTTCGACTGGGTCAGCTGGGATTTGACATAAGGCCGAAGCTTCAAAGATAACATCATAACTGGCACAAATTAGATACAAATAAGCTCCAGGCTAAAAAAAACCAACAACACACAACTAAGAGCTAACTCTTTGAAGGTAAAGCCCACTGTTTGCATGTATTTATTCTGAGCAGTGTTAACCAGAGTGGCAAAAACATTAAGAACAGTTGATAGAGCGAGTTAAACATCTACTATAACAAGGCTGGAGCTGCAGACACATTATGAGGATAGACTGCATTATCTGAACACCTGCTTGAGGGAGCAGGAGGTATTTCCTGAAAAAACTCAAGTCTGTTCTCAATATTACCTGGGATTATCGCAAATCAATTCATTATTTCATAATTATCTTCCACATTTTAACAGCTCAGACTGGATTTCTTTTTCATTAATGAGTTTTTGTGGTATTTGTTTGTGGTGGAACCAGCTGATCCTCATAACATCACAGGAACATGACCAGAAGCTCACAGGCCAGCTAGAAAATGAAAAACAAAGTATTTTGGTGGGTTATTCTAACAGGCTCAGATAGATGGTATTATATGAATCTGGACACATTTCCAAGTTTAGCTGCCCCTGGCCTCCTGAACCCTGTGAGAAGGGATATACAAATAAGGTTTTCTGGGTCTTTACCAATTGTCTGTTTTTTTCTTTGTGGTCTCATCTACCATTTCCAATTTTCACTGATTAGGCTGTCATTTTTTCTCAAAAGAAGTAAAAGGCTTAAAATGACAACTTAAGATTATATACATGGGTTGAGCTTCTTTTATTGAAGTAGCAAGATAACAGTACTATCCCTTCTTATGTATCAAAGCCCAGGCCCCTACGTTTTGTCAGATCTTTTTTATTAAACTCAAAGAATTGATTGGTGCATCTTGAACTGCTACATTGGAAACTTTAAAAACATCTTTTTTATGAGTTTGCTATATTTTTCTGTGTTTGTATGATTTTTTTTCGCTTATCAGAAGAAACATTCGGTTAGACGCTGCCAGGGGAGCTCATCCTACTGCAAGTATTTACTGTAAGCATACAAAACACTCTGAGTGTTAAATGTAAACCTAGACTATAGTGTGAGCATGTAACGGATGCAGAGCATAAACCCCTCGTTGCCATGAGATGATTTTAAAAGTTGAAGGCATTAGATGTGCAAACAATAGCCTGAGGATATGCTTTTCTATCCTCAGCAATCCTCTGCCTCATGCTTGTGCGTTTCGGAAGAAGCCACTAGGGGGCGCTCTTACAACTGTTATTCCCTCCTCTCCACTCAGCAGCCCACAGGCCCTGCAGTGCTTCCTCTTGGGATTTATTGATATTGAACCCAACATGTCCATCAACACGAAAACATCGTTTACAGCGCTGGTAATAACTGAGTGATGATGTGAGGGAAGAGACTCCTGTTTTAGCTTGAGATGATTTCTGTGGTTGAGATGTGTGTGTGTGTGTGTGTGTGGTCTTTAAGCTGTTGTGGAAGTGTTGTTCCAGAAACGGTACATCTGCATTGTGCTTTGCCTAATTTCTTTCCGCAGTTATTATTCAAAGCTGTTCAGCAAAGTAAAAAGCTCGTGATCTCAAAGCAGTTTGCTTTTAATTCTCTGCAATTTAGAAAGGAAGTGTTATCTTGAAGAGAGCCTGGCCTGTCTCCCCCCCCCAACATGTGTTTGAATTCCTCATGCTGGCCTCCCAGTCCTCACAAACAACTGGCCAGGACAGCTGTCTGTAACAGCTGCTTGCTATCTCATTCTGGCTTCTGTCTGCATCTGGGCAAGTTTCCTCCATGGCGCTGACCTTCTACAAGGCAATCTTTCTGTTTGTAAACTGGCCTTGATGTTATTTCTGTCGCCGTTTTAGCAAATTGTGCACCTGATCTAGTGTGTATGTGCATTCTTGTTTGTTTTATCTTGTATTTTTGATGTTCGGGGTAAAACCCTGCTGTTCTCTTTAGCTCACAACTCTGGTATTTGTTCTCATTGTCACGAAATTCATCCCATATGTCTTCTGATCTTTAATAACTTGCCCTGAATACGTACTTATCTGGTATTCTGATAATAAGCAGCATTTCTTGCAGATTCTTCCTTCTGGCTTGTAGTTGGAGGAAGAAATGTCTGAGTTGTGACGTTAAAGGAAATGATTGCACTGAAAAACTAAAAGGTGGGGGAAGATGAGATAATGAAAAAGGTAGCAAGATTTTTAAACAGATCAGTTGAAATCAAGTGAATTCATTGTCACTTCATTATTTAATGTTGCACAACATAACAGTATGCTGTGTGTCTGAGACCTAGAACAGATCAGCGTAAGAGAAATCATGAAATGGGTTAAAGAAAACACTGATAAATGAAAAAGCGATGGACAGATCAGGCATTTCTTCGCTGTTTTCTTTTAGGCCGACCTATTGACCCCGATTTGACCGATTTCTAATGACCATCACACACATGAGAGAGAAAATAATGATAATGTAAGATACGACGGATGTGCTGCAGGTTCTTTGATAGTCAGTCATTTTGAACCCAACAGACGGTTAAGGGATTACGAGATTATCCCCATTTATGCACTAGAACGTAAGTCCCTAACCTTTCTGATTTTCCATTACAATCAGAAAAAGTACATCAAAGTAAATGCTGCTGGTTGATGCATTTAAAGATGGTAGGAGTTCTGAATTTAAATGTATAATTAATTAAACATATTTAATTGTATTAAACCTGCCGATCACGGATCAGAGCCGATCAAGGGAAAATGGTTTGATTCCTATGTCTTGCTGATAACTTGGCGCATCTCTGAGAATTATGGTGTAAATCTGGACACGAGTATACTTGCCTCTGGCCTCTTGAACCTAATAAGAAATGCACTATTCAGACTTTTCCTGGTGAAGTGAGTTCCAGTTTTCTTTGACGTCTGAGCTGCCTTTTCCAGTTTCAAGAAAGCAAAGTAATCGTTGGAAAGCTTACTTTCATTCCGAAGGGAAACTAGACGTGAAATTCAGTTCAATTCAATTTATTTATATAGCGCCAATTCACAACACATGTCGTCTCAAGGCACTTCACAAAAGTCAGGTTCATACATTACAATTAATCCAAATCATTGAACAGTGCAGTCAGATTCTGTTATTTATTCAAATTAGATAAAAAGTTTTTCTATCTAAGAAAACTCAGCAGATTGCATCCAGTCAGTGACTTGCAGCATTCACTCCTCCTGGATGAGCATGTAGAGACAGTGGACAGAATCAGAATCAGAATCAGAATCAGAATCAGCTTTATTGCCAAAGTTTGTACATACAAACAAGGAATTTGACTCCGGTACACTTTGCTCTTTGGTTTTTGTTTTTGCACTACAGAATATACATATTTACAATGTACAATATACACATATATAAATAAAAAGGTGCATTTGCAACAACTGTATGCTGTTGTTTTTGTATTTTATTGAATGTTCAACAGAGAAACAGCCTGAGGGAAGAAACTGTCTCTGTGGCGGCTGGTTTTTGTCAACAGGGCTCTGTAGCGTCGCCCTGAAGGCAGAACTCTAAACAGTTTATGTGCAGGGTGTGTGGGGGCTGCAGAGATTTTGGCAGCTCTTTTTTCCTGACCCTAGACCTGTATAAGTCCTGGATGGAGGGAAGGTCAGCCCTGATGATTCTCTCTGCAGTCCTGATTGTTCGTTGCAGTCTGGACCTGTCCTGTTTTGTGGATGAACCGAACCACACTGAGATGGATGAAGACAGGACAGACTGAATGATGGCAGTGTAGAAGATGACCAGCAGCTCCTGTGGAAGGTTGTACTTCTTAAGTTGCCTCAGGAAGTACAGTCTCTGCTGGGCCTTCTTTCGAACAGTGTCTATGTGTGAAGACCATCTCAGGTCCTCAGAGATGGTGGTTCCTAAGAACCTGAAGTGATCCACAGCCGACACGGTGTTGTTGAGGATGGTGAGGGGGGTGTATGGAGGTGGTGTTTTCCGAAAGTCCACCACCATCTCCACAGTCTTGAGTGGGTTTAGTTTCAGGTAGTTCTGACTACACCAGTGTATCAGGCGATCCACCTCCTGCCTGTATGTAGACTCATCACCGTCCTGGATCAGTCCAATGACAGTGGTGTCATCTGCAAACTTCAGAAGTTTCACAGACGAGTCCGCTGAGGTGCAGTCATTTGTGTACAGGGAGAAGAGGAGTGGGGATAGAACACACCCCTGGGGGGCACCAGTACTTATTGATCTGGTACGGGAGAGGATGCTCCCCAGTCTCACCTGCTGCTGTCGGTCCGTCAGGAAGCTGTTGATCCACTGACAGGTGGAGGCTGGGACGTTGAGCTGAGTGAGCTTCTGGTGGAGGATGTCTGGTATGATGGTGTTGAAGGCCGAGCTGAAGTCTACAAACAGGATCCTGGCGTAGGTCCCTGGGCGGTCGAGGTGTTGCAGGATGAAGTGTAGACCTAAGTTAACAGCATCATCTGCCGACCTGTTTGCTCGGTAAGCGACAGTCACTGGCGTTGACTTTGCAGCAATCACTCATACTGAGCATGCATGTAGCGACAGTGGAGAGGAAAAACTCCCTTTTAACAGGAAGAAACCTCCAGCAGAACCAGAACCAGGCTCAGTGTGAGCGGCCATCTGCCACGACCGACTGGGGGTTAGAGAGAACAGAGCAGAGACACAAAGAGAACAAAGAAGCACTGATCCAGGAGTACTTTCTATGGGAAGGAAAAGTAAATGTTAGTGGATGTAGCTCCTTTAGTCGTTTCACCTAGAAAGAAAGAACAGATAAACTCTGAGCCAGTTTTCAAGTTTAGAGTCTGAAGAGAGCACATAGAGTTAGTCACAGTAAAAGCTCAGTCAGTAGCCATGTCTAGGAGAGAGAAAGGGTTAAACACTGAAAGACAGGGCCATGTGGATCATCGGTAGAGGGTGAGCATTAAGTTGTTGCCAGCAGAAGCTTGGAGGATTCCCCTCTCCAGAAAGGTGTCACACCACATAATACTACAACAATTGTAGATGGTTCAAGGTTGACATAGATATACAGTAACACCTTTGACAAAAAAAGCCTTAAAACAAATTAATCATGTAAATTCAAACGTATAATCTCACGCTTAATTTAGAAAAATCCAATGTTTAAGTACCTTCAGAAGGTGAAAAAGACCAATGTTAAAAGAAAAATAGATTTATAAAAGAGAAATTACAAGTGGCACTTTCATTGACTGCCTCTAGCAATTCCTGTGAAATAAACTTTCCTTTCTTAGGTTGATCAGAGTGTCTCGGAAGACTCTGGATAAGTAATCTTTTTCCCTGGGGTGTAAATATGACATGACACAGAGACACGTGTCACCTATTCACACTTCAAAGTGATAAAACCCCACCAGGATTTTAACTGTAATTATGTGCTTTGGTCATATGAGACTAAAATGAAGCTTTTCTGCAGCTAACATGTCAGGTGGGTTTAGAGTCAAAGTAAAGCACCTTGCGCTACACTTCCTGGCAAAAAATACATGTAAATGAAACATTTTTTATTCATTCACTTTCAAAGTTTTCAGAGTTAATTAAGGTGCCTAGTAACCTTTAATTAGTAATCCATTAACTAAGGCCTGTTTTTATGTGGAAAAGTACATAACCTTCAGTGTTAAGTATGGTAGAGGACATGTGATGCTATGTGTCTGCTTCTCTTAAAAATGCTCTGAAAAACCTTGTGGAAGTGCATTGAAAAATGAACTCCTTACCAGGACCAGGACATTTTAAATAAAAATCTGGTGTCATCTGGCAGAAAATCAGAAATGGAACATCATGGGATCTTTTAGCAGGATAATGATCCACAACATGTGACAAATCAACACAGAAATGATTAATCAGACACAAAATAAGGCTTCTTCCGTCTCAGTCTGAGGTCTTAAATCTTGTACAAAACTCTTGAGCTGAAGAGAAGAGAGTACTTTAGAATCAGAATTAGCAGTTTTTACACACTAGCTAGGAATTTTACTCCAGTACATTTTGCTCTTAGTAAAGATTTTTTTTTCAATATAAATGGAAATAAAAGACTGACATAAAATATGTCTTTAAAATTTGAGAGAACCTAGAACTCTGGATAATCTAGCGAGATTTTGCAAAGAGGAACGATCAAATGATCTCTTTTTATGCTCCGACCTTGAGACTATTGGCTAAAAAATATTACACAAAGTATTAAAAGTAGGGGAGACAGTAAGGTGGCACTGATGATTTTATTTTAAAAAACAGTTTTCTCTTTAAAACATTTTCCTTAAATTATTCAATAAAATTAAAGGCTAAACTTGTTGGTGTGAGATTATGCTACTTCAATAAAATATGAACTTAAACCACTGGACTCAAATACCTGTGTCGGCTCAAGTCAACACAGTCATATTTAACTTGCTTAAGTTACTAAGTCGGGTAAATATAACATAGAAAGTCTTTAAGTTAAGTTATTTTTTTGGAATTCATCTAAATCTTAACAGGATAATAGTCTTGTTAATGGTAAGTAATTATTTAAGTACCAGGCGTTTAGGCTGTCTATGCCTGTGATATATTTGGTGACACTTGTTGTTTAATGCAACATTAAATGTTTAGGAAGTAAAGAGGAGCTAAGGTCATTAAGAAACTCTAAGTCGTTCGTTGGCAAAATAGCTGATGTTGGCCAGAAGCAACTTTCCTAATAAAGCCTTAATGTCGGGATGGAAATAATGAATACTCATTATCTGAGGTTTATGTTTATTCTGCAGCCCTGGTCTGTTGGTTCTGCTTCTGGTGCTGTGGTACTGTTTGACTGATGGCAGCAGTTCAGAAGTTCATAGAGACTGTGAGAGGAGTCTCTGACAATGTTCTCATCGCTGCAGAGGCTCTGAAGCAGGACAGAGGATAGGGACATTTCAGTGACCTCTGCACCCCTCACTATCCTCTACAGGGCCCCCTTTACTGCCATGGCAACTAGAGTATTGTTTGACACACTTTTGATTGGCCGATCTGTCCGCGTGTGTGTGTAAGTATACCGAATAATTGTATTATTGTAATAAAGTGTGGGACAGCCTGGGAAACCTTGTTGAAGAAAGGTTTATTTTCCAATGCAAGTTGGTATCATTGTAAGAATCTGGGTTAAACCCTTTGGGTTTTTTACTGTACGTTTCCACACCCTGGAATTGCGGTAGACAGATTGAGCTCTCAGAAACCATGACGACATGAGTGACCTCTTGTTCCGTTGTTGACATCTTAGTTGTTGGTTTTGTAATTCATCCTGCCCTGCGCCTGGCGGCACAGGGTTAATCGTGTTGGGAGCTGGGTGCCACAAGAAGCATGACTGCACACTTGCTGTCTATAATTCAAACTGCAGCGCTGCTTTCTTTGATGTGGAGCAAAAGGACGCAGACACCGGTGGATCCTGTGGACCCCCGTGGCACCAGCATTACTAATCTCTGTCTGTCTTTGTGGAGACAAGAAACTGCTACAAAGCATGGATTTGTGTCGTCCGGTGCTGACAGCTTGGCTGGACGGCCTCGGAAAATTTCTGACGGGTTAGGGGAGGAGGGAGGGGGACAAAGCCTCTCGCTATCAGGCCTGTGAGGGACTGGGATTTAGATTTCTAGGAGCCAAACATTTTTGCTTTCACTAAGGATGAAATGCAGCCCAGGATTCAGATTTTGAAGTATCAGTTTTGTCCCGAGAATAGCAGGCTGGCTTCTCTTTGTCAAGATCATAAAAACCTGGATCAGCCAGTAAAATATGCAACATATTTCTTTTTTTTTCTTGTGACAAAGAATAAAGGAGATCAGAAATGTTAGGATAATAATAAGACAAGTAAGAGTGTGCCAAACATTGTTGGGGAGAATTCTCTCATCGCCATGTGGCTGACTGGCTGAATGAGCTGAGAGCGTTGGCGAATAAGGCTCCCTGTGTGATGTTATGGTTTAATTATGGTTTAATTATTACACCAGCTTCAAGTATAACATCCATCAGCAGAGATACTGGGACAGTTAAGATGAAAGCTGAGCCTCTCAGCCTAAACTCTCAGGTTT
Source organism: Crenichthys baileyi (assembly GCA_036173005.1). NCBI lineage: Eukaryota > Metazoa > Chordata > Actinopteri > Cyprinodontiformes > Goodeidae > Crenichthys > Crenichthys baileyi. The sequence goes on along the minus strand of JAHHUM010000413.1, from coordinate 142,120 downwards.
GAGAATGAAGTAGAAAGTTATGTGATGGTATGAAACATGCTGCTTTTGTCCTCAAAAAAATGCCGTCTTGGTTCATTTTGCGTCAGCTTTGGTAAACAAAACATCCTTAGACTGTTCTGAAAGGTCTTTAAATAAGCCAGTTAAGCTTGATATGTTTTCACACCCCAGATCAACCAAAGACAACATAAACAGATAAAGGTCATCTGTTTGTGTTGGTCAAATGTTGCGTCTTTGACTTGGACATAAACACCTAGAATTTTAATCTGGCCAAATTAAATAAGTCAGAAAGTCAAAACCAAAACAAGAAGGGGGAGAAGTTTGACAAGATCAGCTCTTTGGACCCTCACAGGCTTCTGCAGGAGCTCCAGTGTTCTCTTACGGCTTTAGGACAAGTGTGGACTGCTAAATCCTGTAGGTTTCTGTGGAAATGGGTTTAATGATGCTTGTTTGTTGGCCCAGTATTAAAATGCCAAACTATACAGAGCTTACATGTTAACTTACCTTGTTCAAGCTCGGATGGGATCCAGCAGCTATAAATGGGCCATACTAACCCAGCCCAACAGCATACAGCGCCTTGCAAAAGTATCCTAACTAATGTCCTTCACCACATTTTGTCATGTTCCGACCACAAAGCTCAGTATATTGTATTGAGATTTTATGAGGCAGACACATGCCAAGTAGGGCATAGTGTGGTTGTAAAGTGTGAGGAAGATATAACATGAGTTCCAAAAGATTTACTATCAAACCTGGCATCCCACAGCATGATGCTGCAAACACCAGGATCTCTACGGTGATGGCGTGTTCTGGGTGATGTGGAGCTTTAGCGACAGCACACGTTGCGTTTTGTATGGAGACCAAAATATTCCCTTTGAGTCTCATCTGACCAGAGCACCTTCCCCCACATGTTTGGTGTGTTCCCTAAATGGTGGTTGGTGAGAAACAGGACTTATAGCTTTCTTTCCTTCTTCCATGAATGTCAGATTTGTGCAGTGCATGGGTAATAGTCTTTCCCGTTGACAGATTCTCCCAACTGAGCGGTAGATCTCTGCAGCCCCTCCAGAGTTACTCGTCTGTGATTAATGCTCTCCTGGCCTGGCCTGGCCTGCCCTGGCCTGGCCTGGCCTGTCAGTTTACGTGGACGGCCATGTCTTGGCAGGTTTGCAGTTGAGCCACTCTTTCCGATGATGGATTGAGGAGAGCTCTGTTAGATTCTTGAGATATTTTTTAGAACTTAAATCTGCTTTTAGCTTCTCCACAATGTTCTCCTTGACCTGGCTGCTGTGAACCTTGGTCTTCATGATGTTTATTGTTCTCTAACAAACCTCTGAGTCCAGAAACAGAAAACTAATTAAGTGACTTCTGAAATGATTTGGTTGAACTGGATTTTATTTAGAGGTATTAGAGTAAAGGGGATTAAATACCAATGCACATCAGGATTTACAGATTGTTATTTGAAACTATGCATCATTTTCCCCTCCACTCTACAGTTGTGTGCTACTTTGTGTTGGTCTATTTAATCCAGTTAAAACTTGCGTTGGCTGCCATGATGTATGTTTTTTTCCCAGGGCTCTTCAGAAACCCAAGAGCACGACCTCTACACCAGTAAGACCTCAGTAGATCTCTGATGTCCCTGATGTTCAGACACGTTTCAGATGCCACTGGTGTTAGTCTGACGTTATTATCACAGCTGTTTAAAGATTTTCTGGCATGATATTTTTTGGCCTATAAATAAAGTGCTATCTTTTTTTAAACTGTCAAGTTTAGCCAGACTAGAAGTCAACTCTTGAAGAATTTTGACCTTTTTTTGGCCTGTATTTAACAGAAATGTCAAGTTGTTGTTTTGGTCTCGGTTCCTTTTATAGAAAGTAAATATATAATTAATATGATATAAGTAAGGCCGTTTAATGCCCAGCTTTCTGACTGATTATAGATGACATCGCACTAACTTGAGCCTCTGCAGACAGAAGCATGGATCCCACCACAGACCATCCGTCACATCAGCTCCTAACTCAACGTTTTAATAGAGCCCCTAATGGAAAGCAGGTGGACCGATAGGCTCTTTTTCCATCCAGTTCCTGGGCTTGAGATTAAAGAAATCGATTGATCCCTGGTGCTCCCTGAATACCAGATGTGAAATATTACTGGCTCTGGACGCTGTGCTTTCAGCTATTTGACTGAAAGAGGGCCCTGTGAGGGAAGACGTGCTCTGAGTAACGAACCACTTATCTCTGTTTTACATCGCCCCAGCAAAGATCTGGGCCGTATCACTGCTGGCACTACAGCTGTCACTGTTCAAATGTTAGATATTCTGACGGATACAAAAAAACCAACAGGTGTTGCGTATTAGGGCCTCTGCCCCCCTCTGACAAAGGGGCGAGGGGGGAGTTGTGGTCAATAGAGTTGTCAGAGTGGATCATTGTTATATATGGTTTTTAGGAGTATCCATTTTTCTTGAGGAGACGTAACAGACAGAAAGGGGGGGTGAATTAATGCGGTTCAGGTGGAATAATCCAAGAGACAGATCAGAAACATGGGAATCTCTTTGAACATTGATATTTTCTGTTTCTTCTCAGTATGTTCTGCTGGACTTCAGTGACCTTGACAATATTAACCACAGATGGCAAAAGATGTGCCACAGTCCTTATTGGTTTTGATTTTTTCTTTATTGCAGTGGTTAAAATATAACCAGGACATATCTGAGGAGTACAAGTAAAAGGATGAATGGTTCTCTTTTTTGGTTTTACAAAAGAAATCTGAGTCCTTTGAATACAATTCACTGCAAAACACTTCCTCCTGATGTTCACCTGTGTGTAATGTTTTCTCATTGTAATTAGACCTGTACAGTAGGTCTGAGAGATTTGTTGGCAAACACTGGTTAGCAAACAGTATCATGAACACAGAAGACGGGTCAGGGAGAAAGTTCTGGAGAAATGTAAGGCAGTTTCAGGTTCTATCTTTCAACTGTGTCAAAATGCAAAGAGTATGGTACAACTGCAAACCTACCAAAACATGACCGTCCACCTAAACTAACAGGAAGGCTGGTCACAGTTGATGGGGAGTTGGAAGAAAACCTGTTAAAGGATGCAAAAGAGCTTGAAACTGGGGCAGAGGTCCACTTTCCAGTGGTTAACAACCCTGAACATACAGCCAAACCAGCAATGGGATGGTTTCAATCCATGATTCTGATGACTAAATCCAATTGAGATTCTGTGGTAAGACCAGTAAAGTAACACTCACAGGTGCTCCCCATCCAGTTTGACTGAGCTTGAGGATTTAATGCAAATATAAATAGTCAAAGATTTTAGTCTCTTCGTGTGTGAAGCTGGTGGACATAAAGTTGTATAGCTGTAAGTGCAGCAGCAGGTTGTTCTACAAAGTATTGACTCAGGGAGGCTGAATGAAAATGCACAACAGACTTTTGTCAAGGGTGTGTGTCAAAATGTTTAAATTTGCTTTCCCTTGATAATTCTACACTACTTAGTGTTAGTTTATCCATTTAACCAGATAAAATACATTCAAATTCAATGCTATGCCCTGTACTGTGGTATGCATATCATCTCCACATTTTTTGCCTCACTGCATCTGTCCTTGCTTGTGTAGCTCTTCAAAACAAATCCCCACAGACGGTCCTGGTTCTCCCCCGCAGAGTGCGGCCTCATTAGGGTTTGTTGCCCAAACTGGAGAATGTTGTCAGGCAGAAGGAACAGCTCAGCCCACTCTCCCAGAGAACATGTTTCTTACCGAGGCCTGACCCTGGCGCTGTGGGTCTTGTCAAATCCTATTCGGCTCAAGTGCCTCCTAGTCATGGGCTCAGTTAACTCTGAACCAGTCTCACTGAGGCGGTCATGCAAAAAATGACTCAAGGTTTTGATAAATGGTGAAAGCTTGTTGAGAAAACAAAGAAGGCCCATATTACTATCACGAGCTGCACCAACATGTACCCTAACCTCCAGTTCTGGGGTTCCTGATAAATGTGAAGCCATATGCTGGGCATCTGAGGTTTTTGCCACAGGGTAAACACATCGGCTGCTCAACATTAAAATGGGTGAAAAAAGAGAATCGGCATGTTGCAATGGCCCGGTCTTAGTCCAGACCTCAGCTCAATTGGAATTCAGCAGAGGAACCTGAAGAGAAAACTGAGGATGAACTAGTGCCAGCAAAACCTCAGTGAACTTGAGACATGCTGTGATGAAGAGCAGGCCAAAATTTCTTCACATTCCTCTACGAGAGATTGATAAGGTCAAACAGAAGATGATTACTTTAAGTTATCTCTGCTAAAGGGTGTTCTTCAAGCTCTGAAAATACACCCTGGTCTTGCTTTTTCATGTGCTGAAATTAAATGGGACTCAGCTTCACTCTAATTTTACACATTAACTCATATTCTCATTAAATCCAGCAACCTTTCTGTAATCGAAGTCGAGATTGCTCAGCCGGTTACTGGAATGCAGTTTTCTTTGACTAGTGCGTTCAGCCGAAGGAGATTTGATCCTCTTTTTTCTTCTTTTTGGAGAAAATGTAAACATTAGGATCTGAGTGTTTTATTATAAACACAGCGATGAATTTCAGTTCAAACAAATCTACCAAGAATGTGAGTAAACACATGCACATGAGTTGGACATGGACCGGTTCTGCACCGTAGTACCGGTCAAACATTTGAAACTAAAATGTATAAGATAATCTACGTTTATTTAAACAGAAGAGGAACAATTATTCCTTGTGTTCCAAAAATTACGCATCATGTTGGCTATCACAGTTATAATAATGTTATCTCTAGCACTTTGTAATGATATAGGCTCTCAGATATCAGAGTTTTCTTTCACCCGTTGTCTGACAAGACTTTAGTAAAAGGTCTGCATAATTACATTAGATTGAGCTGAAATTCATAGGATGTTCCTGAGATCTTTAACAGAGGCGATGTTTAGGATGCTGAAACTATGTATTTAGATGCACACTGAAGTATTTCTTAAAGCGATTGATCGTATTCTGCTAGTTGAGAACTTTGTAGCCTTTTGAAATGATCCAGTAATTCTTTTAGTTGGGGTTATGGACTTTAAATAATTGTCTCAGACCTTCAAGGACCAAGCCCTCCAGCTAGAAAGGTATTGCTCTCTAGTGTTCCGGAACCACATCTCCTTTAAAACTGAAACACGGTTAAAAAAAAATAGTAGATTTTGTCCTTTGTGGTGTAAAACATAAATTCCTCTGGGGGGTGATCGCCATCTGATGACACCACAGTGGTTAATGTCTGCGAGCTGTCTATTAATGACTCAAGAGTAGAGTCTTGTGTAAATTGATGAATGTCCAGAGCCAAGATGAAGCCTGATCAACGTGTTTTAACATTTAATTGCAACAAGTTAATTGATTAATACATCATTTAGTTTTAATGATGTATTAATCAAATTTATTCCTCTGTAATTTATGCAGTAGGACGGCTCCATTTACAGAAAATAATTTACCCTTCAGCTTATATGTTTGATAAATACAAGACTTCTCCATTTTATTTCATGAAACTGATAACAAGTAACTAATGTTTAACATAAATATACATTTTAACATAGTTATTTTCAGTTCGTCACAATTTGGCTCCATATACGTACTTATAAGTCATAATAGATATGGTGTTTATTCATTATTATCATTTTGTGTAACCGAGCAGAAATTAAGTTCAATAGTCGTTAAAGAAATGTTTATTCTCGAGGTTTCTGTAGAAGCTGCAGCTCGTAGCCTGCCAACTTTAGTTTCAAAATGGCATTATCTTTATAAGAGTGATGGGTGGCACTCTTTTTTTGTTTTTTGCAAGTGGAAATATTTCCATATAGCCACAATGGTCTTTCTTGTACGCAAAGAAAAGGTGTAGGAGCCTTTTTTCTTTTTAGCCAGCTGACTGGTTTGCTGCAACAACTGGACAACAACTGCCTTTGCAGAGGTGCTGATGAGGTAATTCAGCCATTAGATTCAGGTTTTTCTGAGAAGGAATGCGACCACATTTTGCAGGATAGTAGTTCTCCAGGACTGGCCCTGGCCACCCTTGGCGTAGGGTGTCTTAACTTTACTTTAACTTAACTTTCCTGTCAGTAGGATATAAATGGTTCCAATTTTGATGTGCTAGATGCAAATGTTGAGATCCCATCTTGACAATGTGACATTGCAAAGCATTGCAAAGAATGTCTCCCCCCCTCTCTTTGCCCTCTACTGTTGAAAAATGAAAAATAAATATAGTGTATGTATAAATAATTGTAGTGCCGCAATAAACTATATTTAAAAAAAAGGAGAGAAGCAAACATCCTCTGCAGTAACTGATTTACATTAACATTACAGTGTGACATCAGCAAAAATTCAGCAGACAGATGTATGAGCCGTTCACACTGACAACAGCACTTGTAGCTTTCAGTCTGCAAGGGAGAAATTTATGATGAGACCCCATGATTCAGAGAGCAGGGTGGAACTTGTGAATATGCTCTTTCTACACAATGACCGCCTGTTTCACATCCTGTGTTTACTGGCCACACCTCCATGCTGAGGTGGGAACTGCGAGCCACTTGTGCTTTGCTCGGTGCAGCTCCAAACCATTTTTTCACAAAGTATGCAATACAAATGAATGGATTTTAGAGCACAGATGAGCTCGTGCCACATTTGCAGTGAAAGCCCCCTAACCATCATTAACAAACCTGAGACCACATGTGGGCAAGAAAAGCTGCAGATTCTTAGCTTTATAAAACACTTGGAGGCAAACAAAGTATATCTCAAGGTATATCACAATCATGTATGTCATTTATTTTTGTCTGAGGCATTTAATCTCTGGTTTTTGATTAACTAAAAGGTCTTGCCATGGGGATATGGTTGTGTGTGTATGGGTGAGGTTTGTGGGTTTAGGCATTTTACATCAGCGATCGATTTACAATCGCATCACTGCCTTCTGGATCGTAACCAAATTGAATCGTAAAGTGACTAAAGATTCCTATCTCGTGTGTGTGTGTGTGTGTGTGTGCAAGTGTATATATAACATTGTGTGGATCAATCCCTGACAGGACACCACATTGTTTGGACATTGTCTGGTCCACACAAGGGGAAATGGGTTATGTGGGTTAATGGTTAGGTTTAGGGTAAGGGTTAGGCTGTAGCAATGAATCGAAGTCAATGGAAGGTCCCTAAAAGGATATGAAAACACTATGTGTGTGTGTGTGTGTGTGTGAGTGAACGCTCTAAGTGATACAGAAAGGAGAGGAGACCATTTAGAAAAAGACATGATATAAATAAGAAAAATAACAGAAGGCTATTTGTTTAATATGTCAAGTAAACCGAGTTTCCTCCGACTGTATTGAGCACTTACTTAGCATTAACCCCCTACCCCACCTGCTTTGGCGCACTGCTGCTCTCCCCTACAGACCTCTGCTGTTTACTAGATAGAAACTCGGCTGTTTGGAAAGTCATGGCATGAAAAGCAATGGAGGCCGTCCTGTCACTAATGTTAATGTAATGTTTTTTTGGAAGTACGACATGTACTGTGATACTGTGGTTTTGATTATGAGAATGTTGGATCAGATATGTTGACAGTACCAACAGGCGGCTGTGAGAAAATAGAAGACCTGCTCATTATTAGGGTCTTTATTCCTTTCAGTGTTTGTGTCATTGGTCCGTTCGATGCCCCTAAGGCTGTAAACCTGGGGAAAACACTGCAGCATCGAGTTAATTCAATATCTCGCATAAACCGACCCAGCTTGCCTTAGTGGCATTTTACTGTTTTAGAGCTTGGTGTCATGGCATCATCATTCATGGTTGGGATTGGACTGCTGTTTTTAATTAAAATGAATTGATGGACTAAAATATCACTGTCACCTTCAATGTTGTTAAGCTTACTTAGGAATAATGCTCACATCCCCCCAATGGATAACAGTCATGTATCAGGACTGCCATGCTTTATTACAAGAGTACACAAAGGTAATAGATGAGCAGTATGTTGCTTTCATTCACCCATGAATACTGTGATTTCTTTGTGTGCAGAGTTCACAGACAGCATTGTGTACCATTAAAAAAACTGCTGTTATTGCTGAAAAGTCTTTGCTTTGTTCCTTGTGTAGAGGGAGCTCTGTTTGGGCACCACTCCCTCTGATTTTCAGCTCTTGAAATCGCATCTCCACTCTATGCATGTAGGAACTACGTCAAAACGGACCCAGTCCATACTGAAAGTTCTGCTCATTCTTTTCTAGGGTCAAGATATAAAGTTTTTTCATAGGTATGTCTTCGAAAGCCCCTTCTTCATCACATGCAACCATAATAGCCTCTTTGTGGATCAGTTTGTATTTGCCATCCTGAACATTCAATCTTCATCAGATGCTGCTGATCAAGTATTTTTCGCATTAGAGAGGTGCTGGGGGATCATAAAGCTAACTCTGACACCACTACACAACTGTTTGCAAACCCGTCTCCATAACTACTTCCCTTAGTGGTTCGGAGGCATATCACATACCTTTCCCCCTCCGCCCCTTATTCCAATTCAGCCTTCTCGAGCACACATTGAGGCCTCAAGTTAAATTAGTTTTTTTTTGTAAAATAAGCAAACATATGCTTGCCAAAACACTTGTTGGGACACAGATGTGTGTTTTACACAGTGCTGTTCAGTCTTTACTTTGGCTTCAGTTGTGCCCAGTCCGGCGGACCATAAAATTACCTAATATCATTGTAGTCTTTAAATGAAGGGTTTTATAGATTGATCGATGACTTTCTATCCCTCAAACAAGTGTTGTTCTTTTACTCAACATTTCCTTTGGCTGGTGTATTTTTGGGTGCATATACAGTGAGGGAAAATAAGTATTGGAAGTATTGGAATGACATGTGGAATAAATATTGAAAAGATCAACAAACAGATGGTGGAAAGAGGTACTGAAAAGCAGGAAATTCACAACAAATTGTCAGGATTTAGAAAGCAATCCTGCCCCCTATTTGTACAAATTTATATCAACTGGTTTAGTCCTCATTGATAGTTTATCAAATAAGGTTCCTCATTATTAATTAATATTAATGTCTTGTGATCGGTTAAAATAAAGCGCTCTCTCAGGACCTTTACAGAGCTTTGCAAAACTTTCTTTTTAAGGGTACATGTTATGCTTTTAAATCCTTTCTTTTCACACTTAAATCATTCAGTTGTGGTCTATATAAAGTGGAACTGCAATGCTTTGGTCTGCACTCCTTGTTATTGTAGCTCCACAGGCTCCTCTTTTTTACCCCTGTTCTCAGGTGCGTCTGAGAGTAATTTGTTTTGGTGCTGTTTCTTTAAATGCTACTGAAGCACTTCACACCCCGCCCCCTCCAGGTCAAAGAGCATTGCATTTTAACCCATCCGGCCATTTTTGTAGTTTGATAACAATTATGTAGCGGGAAGGCAACGTAAACAGATGACAGAGAAAACTGAACAAACTGAAAGATATATAAAGATATCTCCAGAACACCAGGGGTGACTAAACTAAACATTTCTGCATTCCTACAGACTCAAAGTACACAACAAAATGTATTTGAAGGCTAAAAAAGTGAATTTTACTTATGTCCCCTTTAAGTAATTGGTTAGAGGTATTTCCAAACCATATTCCAGAACTAGAAGGAAAATAATTTCACCGAAAACCAGCCCCACACTGGATGCTTCTTGAAATATTTTTGACAGAAAAGTCAAAAGAACATTCAGAAGTGTTGTCCAAGAGGCAAGGACTAGCAGATGGTGTCATAAAGACCTGGAGTTTGCAGATACTTGGAAGGCCTGATCAGTATTAACATCTGTATCATCCGGGGGTGGTGGAGTGGGGTGTTTAACGGAAACAGAGAAGAAAAAATATAAAATGTAGGTAAATATCAGTTGCCAAAACAGCAATATTAGATATTGATATCGACCCATAGTTTTTATTTCAGTGTATCCCTAGCAGATACAGTTTTTACCGCACCCACAACGATGGCTTCTATGACCACTCACTTTACAAGACTCCACTACTGAAGTAAAACTATTTTGTAGCTTGTTTAAAGTTTGCTCCAAAATATTTAAACAAGCTAAAGAAATATTCAGAGAACATAGTCTGGCCAGATGAGACCAAAATTCAACTTTTTTAAACATTCTATGATTGGGGGAGATATGGACCTACACATAACCCCCAAAAACACTATACCAGCTGGGAAGTTTGGAGGTGAGGACATCATGGTGTGGGACTGTGTGTCTGTATAAGTCACTGGCAGACCTTTTATATAGCTGTAAAAAGGATGAATGGAGAAATGTGCTGGTGTAGGAAAGGGGGTGAAGAGAGGGGGAAGACTTGCAGCAAACATGCTTGGACCGGGAGTCGAACCAGGTCACAGGCTGCATTTGAGGATTGAAGCCTCTTTACATGGGTCGCACGTTCCCCTGCGCCACCACCACGCCGGTGTGTTCTTGAGAAGAATCTGAAGATGAAATGAGGGTAGTTATATTTTTTTAGCCAGAAAAACAGGAACACAGCCAGGCAAACTTTGTTTGTTTCACAGATAGGAAAATAAGGGTGCTAGAAAGGGCCCAGTCAGTCACTGGACTTAAATCTAATTGAAAATCTTTGGAAAGACCTGAGGATCCTCAAGGATGAAGATGGTTTGTGTGGGAGAGTGGCTCAAAGTCACACCCGAGCAATGGATGCAACATGCTTTTTTGAACATCTGCTGAAAAAACGTTCACAAGCATGTTCAGTGTTTTTTTCCCTGAGCCATTCCACTTTTTAACACATAGCTTCTTTTGTGGACTTGATTGTTCTAAATCCTGATGGAGCTGTCGAACCTCCAGCATCCATGCAGAACAAAACGTTTTATGACACAAACCCTGCATACAGGTACCTTTTCTACAAAAAACAGCTTCTTTAAGTCTGTTTTAAAAAGTTTTTTTTAGAAACAACCCAATTGCTCCAGCTTACCTGAATCATTTTCATACATGGCAAAGCTCAGTCCATTCACCTCCTAGCTAATTATCAACATATTAAGTCCATGTAGGTTTAGGGGATAAGCGAGAGGAACCCTGAGGTCATTCTGGACTGCTATTCATTACTAATGCTGGATTATTTTTAATCGTGTGCTTCCAGTCCACAACCAGATCCGCTGTATAATGTCTTCTAACAGAAAACTAAATGAGTTCCAATTAAATCCAGTTACATACTGTTGAAGTCAGTCTCACATCAGCCAGTTTAATACAGCGAAGTTCAACAGTGTGAGATGTCAAAGTCCACCTTCTGACATTTTTAAATATTAAAGCTTTTCTTTCCTAAGAAGAAAATGTCAGATTCCTATCGGCTCTCTTTATGAACCTTCCGTTTAATCATTGTTTCTCAGACAATGTCTGCATTTAGTGCCTGGACCTTTCGCACAGCCTCCGTAGGGACCCATAACGCCTCATAGTGTGCCCTGTTAGAAAAGAAAGCAGCCGCATTGTTGGAAATGTGGACCTTAATGATCACAGCTGGAAAACTGGTTGATTCAGATGATCTTTTCCCTCCTCTGCATCACTGCCAGGGGGAAAAAAAAACGTGTGGAGTTTTCAAAGGTGGCTGGTCTAGTGAGCGTCAGCTGAGCAGGAAGTAGAATGGACATACAGGAAGAGAGTCTGCATGCTCTGATAAGAACATCAATAAACTCCTTCATCTCCACAAATCAATTAGTTGTTTGTTTCTCTTTTGAAGGAGATGTATAAAACATTCCGTTCTTCTCTGCTCTAGAATGGTTTGGGATCCTTGACTGGTGATTAGCAGGTCAAATACTGATTACTACATTATATTTCTGATCCGAACATGCATCAAAACTTGAAACTCATCGTGTTTAATCAGCAAACATCAGGAGAGAAACCCTTAAAGTGACGTTGTCCCATTAAAAGCCTGACTAGTGCATCTGTCTTGTATTTTTACTAAAACATGTCAGAGATTTTTATCACTTTAATTTGTTTTGACTAGAAGCTGTACACGTCTCCTATAGAGTTAGGGATTGTTGTAGACATAACTAAGTAAAGGAACAAAATTACTAGTAAACATATAAATCAGTTAAAAATATTTGGCCGATGAGATCCATCTCAGAATACAGGTCTACAGGTCTCCAAAGAGGACTTCTAGATGAAGCTAAAAAATGCTTTCTGTGAAACAAGCAACATCCCAAATTAATGATTTTCTCTGTCTTCTCAAAAATGTCTTTTTCCCTCTGCCAGGATTGTTCTGTGGCAAAAGGGACAGAAGTGTGGTCAGGGCAAAGTTTATATTCTGAAGAGGTTAAGACCTGATCATCTACACAAGAAACCTGAAAGCCTCACATGAAGTTTAACTTTATACTAACCTTGTATACATCTTATTTAAATATCAAGTGTTTTAGGTTTACCCAGTTTAGGAATGCATTGATGAAGCTTTTCTTGTGATATTTTTTCCTCTTTATCCCTGCTTTAATTTTTTTTTCCCTGAATGGCGTCCATGAGTCTGAAGCCTCAGTAAAATAAGAGGAAAAAATGTGCAAATGTAAGGCATATTTAAGACTTGCTGGACAGAAAACTGTTTTACAAATGTATTTCAGTTGCCCTCTTTCCTTTCCCCCCTAATCCAAACCTTTAGGCATTTTAGCTACAGTTTTACTAGTAATTACCTAACTGTTCTTTAAACTGAGAGAAAGCAAAGTGAATTAACGTGTTGGCAAGGTGTACCATAAAGGTTAAAGGGCAATTCTAACAACATATTGTAAGCTAGGAAGGACAGAGAGTAAGAGATGGTTACATGCAGAAATAATAATTAAAGAATAGAAAGGCTGAAACAGAAGAGGGTCAGCTCAATCCTTTTGTTTTATTTCTGCTAAAAATGACACTGAAAGGCTGATTGTAGAGCTGCTGCCACACACCATGGTGTTCACTTCCTTACAAACTATTCATAAGCTTTAAACCTTGTCATATGTTTTCACATTGTATCCACAAATTTCAATTCGAAAGCAATTAAAGAACAAATGCCTCTTTTCCATTCACGGTTCCAGGCTCGCACAGCTTCACTCTGCTCCACCTCTCTCTACTCCGCACGAAAACCTGCTGTGCTGTGCAAAGTAAAATGAACACTCACCGTCGCTTTATAATAGAGGTCAGTTAGGTCTGAAGGGGTTCTTGTGTTTGCAGAAAATTCAGACTTTATCAGATGTTCCAGCAATGTAAGGGATGACGGTGTTCTTGCTTGTTGCTAACAATGGCACTAGCAATGCGCCATTGTTAGAGTCGTCTAATCTGCATGTGAATGTGGATGTGCTGAACAGTACATCCCAAACAAACTTCTCCCTCTATAGCTTTGAATGGAGAAAGCCCTTTGGATGAAGACCGAAACATCTTCAACAAGAACTGAAGTCCAATTACTGTGTTCCTTAATGTAGTTTGGAATTTGCTTTGTCCTGGAGGACTGAGAACCTTCACCATCCCGAATTTCATTCTCTTGTTTTGGGATTTTATGGGATGGATCAAAACAAAATAGTTTGTAGTTGTACAGTGGAAGGAAAATGATTCATGGTTTTCAGCTGAAAGTGGGGCATGCATTTATATTTAGCACCGCTCAGTCAACGCTTGCATTTACAGCTGGAACATTTTTTGGGGGTGTTTCTCTGCCAGCTTTGTACAACAAGAGTATCTATGTGAAGACTCTGATAATTATTGATTTCTCTCTATAATTATGAACAATGACTAAAAGTGGAACGAAACACCATGTAAAAGCATAACCCCGTCCCCAGACAAACTGCCACCAAAAGGGGCAGTGCCAAGAGACACTGAGGGGCACAGCCAAGTGTGGGGATAAGCGGCTAGCTTAATTTGACATATTGAAACATGTAGAGTGAGCAGAGCAACGCTGGTAGTTTTGCCACTGATCTATTGAGGTGGCTCAAGGCGCTGACACAGCCATGCTTGAAGCCGGCGCTGCTGAGCCAGTGGACTGAATGAGCTCTGTTTCTGAGTGGGAAAGTGATGTTAGCAGCATCATTGCTAACACGGGCTAACGACATTCAAAACAGTGACAAACTTTCAGAAAATTTACATTTACATGTAGATTTATATTATCTCAAGTAAAACATATGATCGAAGGTATAAAGCCTAAAACGCTACGATCAATGCTCGCAACTCCACCTCCTGACCTCCTGACTCGCTACGGGGACGTGTGTCTGAGTGAGATGGTTTTATACCGGGACGCGGAGGCTGTGCTGTAGACATGTAGGAATATTCCACTGCTGTAGCCACCGTTCAGCCCAAAGAGGGCAGCACTAAGACGGTTTTAGGACAAATATTACAGAATAAAACACGTTTAAATGAAAATGTGAAAAGTTGCACACTTTAGGCCAATCGCCAAGCTTCCTCTACTTTCAAAGATCTTGGAAAAAATAGTTTTTTCTCAGTTAAAATCTTTCCTTGATCAAAATAACATCATGGATGTGTCGGTCTGGTTTTAAAACTTTTCACAGCACAGAGTCAGCCCTGCTGAGAGTTTATAATGACATTCTCCTGGCATGTGATTGTGGCGATTATGTGGTTCTTGTTTTGCTAGACTTAACGGCTGCTTTTGATATAGTGAACCACAACGTTTTATTGTTACGGCTGCAGTACCAAGGCATTGGTGGGACTGCTTTGGAGTGGCTTAGGTCCTTTTTGACAGACAGAACGTTTTCCGTGAAAAAATTGCAGGGTGTGAATCCTTTTATGCTCCGTTCTCATGTGGGGTCCCCTAGAGCTCTTCATTACACCTCTTTTATAATGTATTGAGGATATTAAAGCTTGGATGGCCCTAAACTTCGGTTCTTGTTTTTGGACCTAGTGGAAGATGTCAGAGGCATCCGGTTGATATTGACTCCCTAACAATGTATGTTAGGCCCACTGTAACAAATCTTGGTTTTAAGACAGACAATGATTTTAAACTCGACAAGCAAATAAGGGCCACATTGAAGTCTGGTTTTTATCATTTGAGAAAAATAGCAAAAATAAAAGCTTTTCAAGGCAACAGCTGGAAACAGTAATCCACACTTTCATTTCATCATGATTGGATTACTGTAATTCCTTTTATCTCAGCCAGTCCTTACTTGCTCGTCTGGAGCTGGTGCAAAATGCTGCAGCACGTCTTTTAACAGGAACACGTAAAAGGAAGCATATTACTCCGGCCCTGGCTTCTCTTCATTGGCGCCCACTGCATGTTAGAGTTCATTTCAAAATCCTTCTGTTAGTTTTTAAGGTCTTAAATAACTTGGCACTACCCTACTTGGTAGAGCTTCTCCATTATTAAACCCCCAATTGGTTCCTTAGGTCCGCTGATCAGTTGCACCAGGTAGTTCCTAGGTCAAAGCAGAAGCTTAGAGGAGACACTGCCTTCTCTATTGGGGCCCTGAAGTTAAAGAACGCTCTACCCTTACACATTCAACAGGCCCCTTCACGGCCCATTTTAAAACTCGTTTGAAAACTTACTATTACTCACTGGCTTTCAACCCAACTGAGATTTGATTTCACTTAATTTTGTACTGGTATTGGACTGCATGAACTCTTTGATTTCACCTAAAAGTGAGACAAAAAGTATAGCTCGTCCTCTGCTGAGCCATCGGATTCTGTCTGTAGCAGCAGGTCACCATTTTCAGCTGACATCTCCAATAGCAGCCTGAATATCCTGTGCTGCTTTGCTTCTGAGCGGATTCTGTTTATGATTTTCACAAGTCACAAGTCCTCACATGCCCAAAGCTGATCACTGTTGCACATATAACCTGCTGGTGAATGAATCAGTGGTAATGCAGAAATTGTGGGAAGTCAGGATCACCCTTACAGTGTGACTCCTTGATCACATAAATGTCAACTCCCCTTGTAGTTGTCTTTAGGGGCAGTAGTGTCAGGAGTTCTTCTTTTGTGGAGAAATCATCAAACGCCAGCCAGATAAAGACCAACCGCTGTGCTGTACTGCTGCTGTTCACAGACTTGTCACACTGTATGCTAAACTACCTGCACCTCACCAGATCCTGGTCCAGCTGATCTGCTAAGTTACTGGACATAACCAACACTCTAGCCAGCTGGACATCAGAGAGAGTGGATATTTGATCAGTTCCGTTTTTCTTGCCTTAATATGCATGTTAGCAATTATCATAATTACTTCTTTGAAAACGTCCCCATCTGAAAATGTCATTTTCTTCTAAAGCAGAAAATGTGCTCGAAATGAGGCTTTGTTAGCTTTTTGGAAGTATTTTGCAGGACTTGCTAAAAAAGACTGCTGCTTACCCGAAGCTGCCCTTAACTCGCCAGCTTTTCCTGCCAGCAGCACTCTTCCCAGCGGCTATATAGCTAGCATAGAAGCTGGTGTGACACGTAGTGAAGTGTCTCTCCACATTGTGCTGGTTTGTCGTCGCCACAGTCGCGCCTCTCCCTTCGATTCACTGTAAAAATTTATGTTTTCTTTCTCTTTTCTGACATGTTTTTGGGGTAAGAAAAGGCATTCAGATCCCCATCTGTCCTGCGCCTCCTAGCTTACTCTCCATGAAACCTGAAATTTTATAATGTGTGCAGAACTGACCTTTGAGTTCACATAAACTATACATATTTTTAGTGCTTTTTAAGATATTGTCATTTTCTAATCTATATAAATGCAAGTGTGATTAGAAAAGCAGAGCAACGATATAAAATAAAATTTTAGACACAAATGACTGGTGGGTTGGGCTAGTTTTTAGAACAAGCTTGTGGGGGACTCATATGGTCAATGGGGGCGACCTGGTGTTGGTGACCCCTGATGTAGAGACTGGAATTTTTGCTTATTCTATCTATGGACATACATTTTCAAGTCTTGGCACAGATTCTCAGTCAGATTTAGGTCTGGACTTTGACTAGCCCATTGCAGTCTCAACTCTTTTGCAGCCTTAAACAGCTTTCTTCCAGAATTCTCCTAAAGAAAAGTCTCCCCACAGCATGATACTGCCCCCACCATGTTTCAGCATGATACTGCCCCTACCATGTTTCATAAGGGGATTGTACTTTCATTTATAGTGATTTGCGGTTTTGGCGACTTTTTATGGCTTGTTTCAACAATGGCTTTCATCTTGCCACTGTTCCATAAGGTCCAGGATTCTGGAGTGAGCCACTGATAGCTGATTCTCCCACCTTAGCTGTGGCTCTGAGCTTCTCCTGGCCAATTCTGTAGACCAGATGATGGATTGAACTTTGGTCCATGAGATGTTCAAAGCTTGGGGTGTTGTTTTATAACCTAACCCTGCTTCAAACGCCTCTACAACCTTATCTCTGACCTGTCCACGGAGTTTCTTGGTCATCATGTGGCTCTACACACTTTGCACACACACACTATACACAGGTGAACTCTTTTTACTAATTATGTGCCTTCTGAAGATAATTAGTTGCCTATGATTTTATTTTGTGGTATCAAATCAAAAGGGGAATTTTCCTTCAGCTCATAACTATGCACCACTCTGTGTTGTTCTACCACATGAAATAGTGTGCATTGAGCTTTGTGGTTGTAACGGGACAAACCATAAAAATGTTCAAGGAATATGAGTACCTGTGGCAAGGCGCTGTACATGCTCCGAGCCTTTTTTCATCTTTATATTGTTGCTCCTTTCTGTTCATCCCTTTTCTGAATGTTTCCTGCCGTCTTTTCAGTCAGACGCCTCATAAGATGTGACAGTATTGCATTTCTTCCTCCGTCCTGAATGGTCTCATGTCGTTATCTCTTTGTCCTTCTGTCATTTCTGATTCTGAGTTCTGACTCAGTTCTGTGAAACAGTTTGACAGACATTGTTGGTGCACAATTAGTTTTAATCAAGCTCTAATCCTCTCCGATCTCATTAGCATGATGTTTTCTCTCTGTTTGTTTAGCTTACTGCTGAAGTTCTCAGTTGTCCTCTCTCTCTCAGCCAGGGAGTTTTCTTTTTCTCCATGGGGATTAAAGTTGACGAAAAGCACGTTCACTGTACAGCACGCGGGGTTGATGAAGTTATTCAGACACACCTGCATTCGAACAATCCCATATGGTGCATGTACAGGCATGGCTGTACATACACACCCATACATATCAGCATGAGTGAAATACAGCAACATTTGGCGTGCATTTCCATAGCAGCTTCTTCTGCAGAGGGTTGGGGGAGGCGATTGCATGGGGACTCATGAGCAAAGGAGTACTATAAAGTTCTTTGTTTTAAGAATAGTTTTTTTTATTAATCCTTCTTTTATTTTGGAGTCCTGTAGGGCACAGCAGAGTGTGCCTCTGAGCTGTTAGAGCCCAGGGTCTTAACAGAGTTCCCTGCATTCTTTCTGTGCTCAGCTGATGGTATTTGGTGGTTGTTGGCAGCAGTTGGCTGCTGGACGGTTTCTGTGGTCCCTGCTGGATAACCATGTTGAGTAAAGGCAGGATGGACGAGCTGCTTTAAATACAGCTCTCGTTTTTTTGTTGCAGTTTTTATTGCACAAGCCACTTCACAGTATTTATTTTACTATTTTCCTGAAGAACTTTAGCTCATGCAAACACCTACCGCTATATTAGGTACATCCTGTTAAATCTAGTTTGGACCCTGTTTTGCTCTCAGAACAGTCTTAGTTGTTCATGGCATACATCCATTAAGGTGTCAGAAACATTTCTCTGAGATTTTGGTCCATATATACATGGTAACATCATTCATGCACTGCAAATCTGTTGGTTGCTCGTCCGTGATGCAAATCTCCCGTTCCACCGGCATAATGCCAATATCCTGATGGATGTAGCCATCTTAAGATGGCCCACTCTGGTCATGAAGTGATGGGCATGATCAGTAACGAGACTCAGGTAGGCTGCGGTGTTTAAATGATGCGCAGCTGATACTAAGTGACCACGAAAATATCCCTCATACCACTACATCACCATCAGGGTAACCTATTGATGCAAGCAGAATGGATCCTTGCTTTCCTGTTGTTTTAGCAAGTTCTGACTCCACCATCTGAATGTCTCAGTTGAAATAAAAACCTCTAGCCCCAAAGGCATTGAAATGCTTATATATGATTGACTGACTTGCTATTTGTGTAAAAAAAAAAAAAAAGGTGTGCCTAATAAAGTGGCCAGTTAGTGTATTTAAGCGGTGCTGAAACAGAGGATTAAATACCTTTAATACAAATCAGTGGCAGAATTGGGCCATAATACCAGCACAGCCTGGTCAATAACTCAGCATGTTACCAGACAGCAGCTTGTGCAACTAGTGCACACAGCAAGGCCACCACAAAGTATCGGGATGCCTAAAGGATATGACATGTTTGTACCCCCATGTATCGTTTTGATCCCGGTCTTTGGACCGCTTCAGGTGTCGCCCCCCTGGTGGCTGTTCTAGACATGCCAGCTTCTGTTCTTTAATATTTTTCTTTCCTAACATGTTCAATAATTGATGCTTGATGTTAGAAAAACATTTGATAGGTCATAGTGTATCTAACTGACAGACCTGTTAATGTGTTTTGTTGCTCTATTACAGTTCAAAAAAAGTCTGTAATATAACTTTCAAAAATTCATGAATACATGAATGAAGCAGGAAATGGTTCTAATGTGAACAATAAGGTCTACTGCTGAATAAAACTGTATCTCAGTAGAAACGCCTGCATAGTAAATAATGTGACATCATCAGGTCTGACCATCAGCAAACAGACACAGCTGTCAAACGTTTAACTGAGCAGCAGGATAAAACTGAGGACTGTCCAAGAAACAGTGGTTACAAGCGTCCCACATTCTGCTAGCTTTAAAATAACAGTAAACAAGCCCTACCTGGAGCAGAATGTGACGCATGGAAAGTCATTCTCAAAGTCCACACTCCCCTGCCTGGTTGATTTTGTTTTATGCTTGTAGGGAAACAAATAGGTGATTGAAAGTGTAAAATTACTTATTTATAATGCTGCATATAAATGTACAATGTACATTTTTTTAGGAAACACATAACCACACAGCTTTAACTGTTTACTATAGAAAACTGTTAAACATGTCCGTCAGTTGAAAAAATAAAATAATAATTGTCGTGTTTGAGCTATGACAGACACAGGTCACCCACCATAAACTAAGTATTATCTGCCTTTTGTTTATTCATTTTAGGTTTTGACAGTAGTGGTGCATTTAGCTGCATTCCCTTATTCTGATTCGGCAGTCTTGATGTTTTCTGTAGGTGGCACACGACCACTAAGGTCTTTCCTGGGGATTTCTCTGCTTATATCAGTTCTTCAGACTTTCTTAGGAACAGGTAGCTTCCTCTCTGAAGGCATAAGCACGAAAGTACTTGCAGATAGATGCACACAAGCCTGGTGAGCTTGTCCAAGTCTTACGTCAGCCTGTTGGACTGGACTCCTGATTGCCCCCGGCTGCCAAGTGCAGACGTGAGCCTTCTCACACAACATGTCTGCAGCTGTCAAGGTCAGCTTCAAAGCGTTTTCCTGCACAATCTTTAACTAGAGGTTTGTGTGTGTGTGTCCTTTATAAATGTGAGGTTTGGTATGTTTGAGTAAAAGCATCATGGCATAGCACTGGTTTCTTTTTTCCTTATGATAAGTTCAAGTCCACACACAGGTTGGCAATCTCAGTCTTTCCTCAAACCCGACTTGTTTGGCTTTTCAACCAGGTTTTAGCTGAGTCAATACATACATTTGAAGTGGAAGCAAGGAACTGGTGAAACAGAAGAAGATTCACTGAAGCACACTTTCAAGATGTAATTGCAGGTCAGTGCTGTTAGTTATAATCACAGCGATGTCCCTACCTGCTGACATTTGTTATATTTTATCCTGTTGACTTTCAGTTCAACTTTCATTAGGTAGGCACATTAGCGAAGACCCTAACTCTAAGGCCTTCATCATCCAAATGGAATAAATTGGTTGTTTTTTACCCTAAAAAATAGTTCATAGTGTAAGTTGGAAGAAAAGATGGTTTTTCCCCTTTTGTTTTACTATGAAAAACCTGAGTGCATATGTACTCAGCCCCTTTCATTCTGATAACCCTAAAAATGTTTAAGTTTATAGATTAGTTTATTACAAAAAAAACCGTGTTGTACTGTGGAATGTAAACCCAAATGGCATCTGAGCTAGGGTTTAAATGAAGGCAATATCAGTTGTCTGACTGCAAGTGAATGTAGCGAATCTGCGAGCTATGTAGTGCTCGGTGGTGGGCTTATCGCAGAGGGCTTCACCGTTTAATGTGTAATGTGATGAAACAGTGCTGCATTACATGGGTAACAGGAAGATGAACACTGCGTTTAAGAGTAAACTTAACAAATGAGTGTCAGTATGGAGGCCCAACACTGGTGGAATGAGACATCCTGACGAGGCGAGAGGGCGGAAAAACAGTTGAACATATGTTGGCGATGCTGTGCCAGCATGCTTTTAATCCAGAAAGTGTTTCTGTTTATCATTTAATGCCTTTTTGTTAATTAGGCTGCTTTCAAACTGGAGGCTGAGATCTTGAGAAAAATACATTTCATTTAAAGGGATTAAAAAATCTTATGTTTGCTAGAATGCAGTGACTGTAAAGAGTGTTAAAGAGGGAGGGTAAACACTTCTGAATATAGACTAAATGACATAAAATATGGAAATTTAGAACTTTTTTCCCGACATAGCTGCATGATTTAGAAGAGTCTGATTTGTAAAGCTGCTGGTTTAATAGCTATAAGACATCTTGAATATAACTGCATCTGGATGAACCACTGCATGAAAGCAAAGCCTCAACATTGTAGTTTACACTAAACCAGGCAGAAATTGCTGTACAGCATCACACTATACGTTTTGTGTCTATTTATTTATTCAATCACTAACCAAGATTACTTAGAATTGAAAAACTGTGCTTAAAATTAAATGATCTCATTACAGTTCTCCTATGTGTAATTTAATCTCACCATAAATGCAGCTGTTCTGTGGGGGAGGGTTAAGTAGATAAAACAATATCTTAGAACAAAAGCTTAGAACATCTCAGAATGCACTGTTCAATCCATGATTCATAAATGGAAAGAGCATGACCCAACTACAAACTCACCGAGACATGCCCAACTGACAGGCCGGGCATTAATAAGAGAAGTAGCCAAGAGTTCCATGGTAACTCTACAGGAGCTGCAGTGATCTGCAGCTCAGGTGGGAGAATCTGTTGATAGGACAACGGTTAGTAGCACTCTTCAAATATGGCCTTTATGGAAGAGTTGTAAGAAACAGTTGTAGTTAAAAGACAGACATTTGTAAGTGGTCCAGTTTGCTGCAAGGTATGCAGGGGCACACTGTAAACATGTGAAAGACGGTGCTCTGGTCCAATAAGGCCACGCGGTCAGAGCTGCACCAGAATGGTTCCGTTCAGGGGTGTCAAACTCCTGTCCTCCTTTGTCTCCGCTTCTACACACCGAAATCAAATGATTAGCAGGGCTCTGTAGAACTTCACTGCTCGCTGATTCAGGTGCATGGTTCAGGGAAATTTTGCTGGACACTGTCCCTAGAGGACTGGAGTGTTCAAGGCTGGCAGAAAAATACCACAACAGAGTTGCAGCTGAATGTTAATAACCATGAACTATCTACTTCACAATTGTCTACTGCTACTTGAGTCTTTTCACATAAAATCCAAAATAAATACATGAAAGTTTGTGGTTTTTAACATGAAAAAATGGTAAAAGGATCGAGAGATATAAATACCTTGCATGATGCTGTTGGTGGAAATGTCACTGTAAAAAGTTTAAAGATACCTGCTGCTTTATTACCATCCCCTGCTTTTAAATGTGTAATCATAAGGAAAGAATAGTTGTTGCAAAATGTTCTTCACAAAGTAATAGTTGTAATTAATGATGAAGTTTAGTCTAATAGACAGACTATGTAGGATTCCTGTACAGTTTACTCCTTCATGAGGTCCTCCTGGAGAGCACTTGGGTCTGTTCTCTGTCAGCTGTCAGCGATCCTCGTGCAGACCTGGTCTGAGCTGTGCCATCGGCTCTCTCGCCATAATCACAGCATGTTTATTAGACCTCTGGGGGCTCTGCACTACAGCCTAGGCTGCTTCGTCATTTCCTGAACCTAATTGTGATTTGTGGACTTAATGCCTTTGGGGTCAGCCGCATTATCTTTTATTGACCAACTGTCAGTGGGGCTAATGTTGTTATCACTCTGGTAGCGGTGGATATTTCTGTGACAACGCTTTGAGTCGGATTTACATTTGAGACCTTTTCCCATTTTCCTTGTCACCTTTTTAGAAGATACTGTCCAGTGGAAGATGCTCTAAAACATAATCAGTGGTTCAGTGCTCCTTTTAAATTTCAGAGCAAAGTTGGACAAGATTAAAAACAAGTTTCAAAATGATCTCTATAAAAACATTGGCCTAGCTCCTATATTAACATCTGCATCTCGTTTTGGTCCATACCCTTCCCAGAACACTAAAGCACAATGGACTTACTCTTAGCTGAAGGTTGCCTAATGCCTTAATAACTCAGTTATTTCTCCTAATTCCCATGAATTCTTCAAAGAATGGTTCACTATTAGAGCACTGCTGTTATGTTGATTTCTGCTTCCCGTATACATCTCCTGCTCCCAAATTCCCTACATCCCCTCTTGTTAAGGAAAGAGAGCATGCTTTGTTTTTGTAATGATCACTTGGGCCGAAACCACGATCAAGCTTAGAGGTCACAACAACTTGCCCTTTTGGGTTCTGTTTAAGTGCCACTTATGGCCGCTACTGTAGCTAATCACAAGGATTTATGGAGTGTATCACCAAGAGGGCAGCGAACCAGAGAGCGTTTGTTGGCACCCTGCTGCAGGTGTCACAAACCCTCTGTTCTCTTGTCTCAGCTTTCTATTCCATCTTCTACTAGGCTTCCAACTGATGGCAGCTTGTGAAAACAGTCCTTGTTCTCCATTTGTTGGCTCCAAAAGAGGTTCTGTTACTGGAACGTACTACGGGCCCAAGTCTTTTTGTCTTCCTCCTGCTGTTGTTTGTCACTCCCCAGTCCGAAAAAAAAGTCCTGAACATAAAGCTTTTAGAACTACATTGATCTTGAGGAGACCCTTTACGACCTGTTGACACATTCAATCACAGTCCAGCATGGCTCTTGTGCAGGGCTGCTGTGTTTCACAGAATTCCAGGTTCATGTCCAACCCGTAGCACTTCTAATGTTTCTGGCGATTGGGAGTTTTCACCAGGTCCTGAAGGAGAGAGGTAAAGAATGGGGTATGGAGAACAAAGCAAAAACTGTGTGGAAGAATGGAGTATGGATGGTAAGCAGATGAGATCCAGATGTTCTAACTCCTCTCCCCCGGTACACCCACCCATCATCCTCCTGCTGTTCAGTGCCTTGCAGCAGTATCAGCACCCCTTGAACCTTTTCATAGATGCAGTCACAAACGTCAATGTATTTTTGGGGGGATTTTTTATGATAGACTAACACAAAGTAGTGCATGATGTTGGAGTGGAAGGAAAATAATGTGTGTAACAAAAAACATCTTAAAATGCATTGAAGATTATTCCCACACCACAGTGCTGCCTCCCTTATGTTTCATTGTGGGGGATGTGTGTTATAACTACCCTTTTTTATGTAAAACCACAGACATGTCCGTGCGTACGTCCGCGACTTACCTTATGTTCACCATAATTCTAATCCCTTCCATAGAAAAGAACATCACCCCCAGCATGATGCTGCCACCACCAATTTACATAGTGGACTTTATTGTTTTTTGTTCTGGGGGTAAAAAAAAGATTTCCTAATGAAAATTATAATTCATGGTGATAGCTGTTAACTCTAATTGATGTTTGCAAGCCCCAAACACTGACAGCATGATTGATATAGCTTATTTTGCATTGTGCAGTATATTTTCCACTGTTGGTATAATTGCACTGCTTAGTGTAACTGAAGTGGAAGAAGGCTATATCTATCCTTTTTTTTTAGATGAAAACAGGAACTACTCATTAGTGCCTGCTTCATCCAGGGAAATCTATCTGTTCCTTTACTCCTCCTACTTTCCTTTAGCCTTTTAAATTTCTACCCGATAACTGCTTTAGACTGGTTTGAGTGAACACAACAGGTCGGGGCTAATGAGCTCTCTGTGAGGAATGCCATGTATGGGCTTTCCCCCTATCTTGTGCCAAATGCCATACGCTTGGATACCTAGAGCTGGGGGTGGAGGGGACACACTTCCCATTAGATTCCCTGAAGAGGCCTGATTGGTCCAAGAAATGCCAAAGAGAAGTCAGGAACGCTGCTACACACAACTGTGTGAAAGCAGGAAGCACCAGAGCTGATGCTGATGAAGAGGTTAAGTCAAATTAGGCGGGTTAAATCGGGACTGCAATTAGTTTTACCATTTGTTCACCTTCTCACTCCTCTTCTCCCCTCTAATCCCCCACCGTCCCCTCTTCTATAAGTAACCTTTGGCATGAGAGGTCAGTGTTGTGTTCCTGCAGGACGACCTCTGGTAATGAGAATGTAGGTTAACAGGCGACCTGGAAGCACTTTTTCCCCATCTCCTGGGAACTCAAACAGTGAACATACAAAGGCACACAGCAACAGCTGCATAGTTATGTGCTCCAACCTGCTCTTACCCCCATTTGTCTGGAAATAACAGGAATATAAACACTAGCCACATACCCATGAGTGATGCCTCTTAGGCATCATGGCAATATATTATGATCATCTACACTGGCTTACAGAGCTATGCAAACCCATTGAATTTCTCTTACATTTTGGTGACGTTCCGACTTCAAATTCAATTGAATTCAATTCAGTTTATTTATATAGCGCCAATTCACAACAAATGTTGTCTCAAGGCACTTCACAAAAGTCAGGTACATACATTACAATTAATCTGAATCATTGAACAGTGCAGTCAGATTCAGTTATTTATTCAAATTGGATAAAAAGTTTTTCTGTCTAAGGAAACCCAGCAGATTGCATCCAGTCAGTGACTTGCAGCATTCACTCCTCCTGGATGAGCATGTAGAGACAGTGGACAGTCACTGGCGTTGACTTTGCAGCAATCCATGCAATTCATGGTTTTAAACATTTTTTCCAAATAAATATGTGAAAGTGGCGTATTCATTTATCAATACTTTGTAGAACCACATTTCACTGGAGTTACAGCTGCATTGGTATGTCTCTACCAGCTTTATATACATCTAGAGACTGGAATATCTGCCCATTTTTTGGTGAAATAGCTCAAGCTCAATCAAATTAGAGAGCATCTGTGAACATCACTTTTCAATTCTTGCCGCTGATTCTCAGTTGGATTTAGATCTGGACTTTGACTAGCCTATTCTAACATATTAATAAGCTTTCATCTAAAGATCTCCATTGTAGGTCTGACTGTTTGTTTAGAGTCACTGTTCTGCTGGAAGGTGAACCTCAGCCCCAGTCCCGAGTCTTCAGCAGCCTCCTTCGTGGCTTTTCTTGTATTTAGCTCCATCCGTCTTACCATCACCTCTGACCAGAGTTGGTCCCTGTGCCTGCTGAAGAAGAGCCTTCCTACAGCATGAAACTGTCACCACATAAAACATTTTGCATGAACGTCAGAAAGTTCAAATTTCCCGCTTCCACATATTTGCTGTGTCCCCTACATGACTTCAGGCAGACTACAAACCAGAGTTTGTATCACTTTCCTTCTGCCAATTTTCCATATGGGTCAAATCTTTTCAGAACACCGCCAGTGGAGACACGGCAGATTCTACCTCCTGAGCTGTCGATCACTGCAGTTCCTCCAGAGTTACCATGGGCCTCTTGGCTGCTTCTCTGATAAATAATCTCCTTGTCCAGCCTGTTAGTTTAGGTGGATAGCCACGTAATGCCATGGCAGTCCCTTGACGAGGATTATGAGGGTTATCATCAGTCACTGGCTCTGGTGCTGCTACCCCAACAGATGATGGCAGAGGAGATTGCACAGCAGACTTGTTGAAGATCTGCAGCATCTTGCTGCCAACACTGAAGGAACCTAAGTTTCCTCCAGAAATAGTCTGCTCTATCCATTGTAGAAGCTTTAAGCTTCTCCACAACTTTCTCCTTGACCTGTCTGCTTGTTCTCTAACAAACCTTTGAGACCTTTACAGAACAGCTGGATTTATACTGAGATTAAATTACATACAGGTGGACTCAGTTTGTTGGACTAGATTTATTTGGGCATATCAGAGTGAAGGGGGCAGCACGTAAAAGCACACCACACCTTAGAGTCCACACCTCCTTTTTATCAGATACATCTTCAGAACCACTTGGTTGCAGATAAAGCATGGATCCAGAGTCCTTGTTGACCTGTAGCACATCTGTGGTCATAAAATCTTGCGTTCTCCATGGTTTCTCCACGGTGATCCACCTACATGACTCAGGGAAGAGGTGTATATTTGCGTGGACGAATGAGCTGCTGGGTTTTTTTTTTATCCCGAGCGAGAAAGTCTGTTTTAAGTGGGTTAAACTAGACAGCTTCAACAGTTTATATTGTTTTAAAAACTAAACCCTGATGTGATTCTAAAGCTTTTTTGGAGTGTCTCCCTACGCTGCTGCTTTCATCGCTGGAGATCTTTGATGTCGATATGCATGTGTAATTCAATACCGGCTTAATCTTTTTCTCCCCCTCTCTTTTAAAATCCGACTTGTCCCATTGCAATTTACATATCTAGCAAGGAATCACACAGCTAAAAAAAGACACAAGTGGAGACAGGAGAGGGTTGAGGCCTCTTGTTAGGCATCCGTGCTTTACAAAAACGGCTAACCTACCTGTGTAGTGTGCTGTGCTGCTCTTTTGTTTAACCTGAGCACCTGAGAAAAATGGACTACCTGCTGTGTTTGTTAAACTGCTTAATGTTTTAATGTAAATTTATTGCATATTGTCTACCAGTGGAATATATCAGGAAGAGCCAAGAGCCACAATGATCATTGGCACTGGCTTCTAGCTGAACAAGCTATTGCTTTGAAATGATCCCATTGCAGAAATTTCTCTGTTACCCCATCAATCTTTGTCTTTTATCTTTATATAAAAATCACACAATCAAAACAAGAAGTAGGCCTTTTTTAAAGACTGTGGTTTCTGCCAAACAAGCTCAGGGTACTGCTAATTTATTATCTCTGTAGCAAATGATTCCATCCCAGTTGATGTTTGGATAATTATTTTTATTCTGATGAGTTTATTGTGAAATAGGCTCCAGTTTTTTTTTTAGTTTTGTGCATATATGTGTTGCCCATACCTTTAAATGTTCACTCCTTTTCAGGGTGTAAAATATACATCACTGACAAAGTTAAGTACCCACACAGAGTGGTGAAAATGAAAGGAAAAGGGATGTGTTGAAACCTCGTGTGACTAAAATATCAGATCAAATGGATAGTGGAGTGATGGAAAACGCTGATGGTTTCATGTCTTTAGGCTGTAGCTCCCCTTAGGGCCTGGATACAAGCAGCTGTTGTATTCCTCCTACAGCAGGATGGCCCACAGCTGTTGTTTCTGGTCCTCCAGATCCGTCAGATCACCACTGGGGTGTACTTCAACTATAAGCTGATTCCACACATGCTGAATTGGGAAAAGACAGTGGGATTTTTTTGGCAATAGGAGGACCAGGGTCTTTATCAGAGGTGGCCTGAAGTCATACCCCTCAGCTCCCCATACAGTAGTAGAAGGTGTGATGCTCATGTGTGTCAGCATAACATTGGCATGATTGGCCCTTTGTTTTGGCACTGCCATGCCTGTATGTGATGGTTACCCGTGGGAATGCAGAAAAGAGATATATTGCGAAAAATGATAAAAGGGGCAAGTGTCCGAGGCTGATGACCTCAACAGTCCTAAAAAATTCCCTCTAAACCGTCTGCGAGGCATCTTCTGTGTCCGGTGACCTCCATTCCCTGTTTTGCCTCACTGTTGCATGGTCATTCTTCTAGACATGCTAGCTCCTTGCGGACTGAATCATTTCAATGCCCATCACCGTTTTGTTGGTGAATCCTGATCTGCAGTTTTTTGCAGCTTTCAACCTGCCAATACTGATTTGAATGGATTACAGCTACAAGAAAATATAAGAACACTATTAAAATGTTTTTTTCGAACTTTTCCACCTTGTCATGACAAAAGATATTTAGATTGGGAGCAGAGGTACCGTCAGGTATGTGACTGAGTAACATTGTTTTAGCATTTTAAAACAAAGACTAAATGATAACTAAGTTGATGTCTTATGTTGTCTTTAACATCTTAAATTATTGATTAGCAAGGGCAGTGCAGCTAGCATCACTAAACCAGCAATCTCTGTGGTCATTCTCTACAGAATGTAGATAAATACCTTAACTCTGGGCTTTCCAAAAAGCTGCTAACGTTTTCATATCTGGCATGTTCCATCATAGACAGAAGTCAAAAGCTTATAAGGATTAAACAGGGCAGCTTTGCAGTTCTCCGTTGAGCCATCCTGTTAGCTCCCAAAATTCTTGTTTTCTCTCGCAGTGTGAATGAATTGTAGACACATCTAGACATGTACTTTCACTGATTTTATATTAAAAACCATGCTAATGCTGAAAATAATCTGTTGTTATTTCTTATCTTAGTAACAGCATTTCGATCAGTGTTGTCAGTGTTAGCTGATCGTGCTTAGAATGGTGCTGCCCCTGATCAGAGAACATCGCATCTTGTTTTCTTTTTGTCAGAGAGTATATTAGAAAGTTTCTTATCAGATCAATATATTTTTTTTTTTACTAGAGCCTGACTTTGAAAGAGCAATATGTCTTCTCTGTTACACAGTCTAACCTGCAAACAAAGCAGCATTAAACCAGATTTCAGAGCTGTCTTATCTGTCTGGAAATTGCTTTCACTCAGAGGAAATGAGTCTATGATACACAGGCATTGCTCAAATTCCTCCCCTTGTGTCATCGCCACTAAAGCAAATAATGGCTCAGGGGGAAGGATTCTGCCACTAAATCAACAGATTGTATCTTCACAGGTCAAAAAGACATTTTTTTTTTAGTTCTGAAAAAGGTTGGAGTGAAGGAGCTTTTTTTTTAACCAGATGATTGCTAAAAAAACCAAGTTGTACATCTTGATATACAACATCCAAAATGTAGAACCATTCTTATGGAACCTATTTTGTTAACTGAATGCTCTGATCTTCACAAACAGAGTTTTTCCATCTTGAGCCCTTAACTGTCTACAACCTTAATTTTCAATGCTTCTTCTTTTCTGGTTTGAATACATTTTCCCTTATTCTCAGACGGGGAGGGTTAGTTGAAATTCAACCCATTTTCTGGGTTAAAAATGTCTCTTTGACCTGAGGTCATTACTCTAACTTGGCTAAAAATCCCTCCTTTTTTCCTGTTGTCCATATTGGATACTTAAACTGTGGCTAGGTCTCTCCTCTCCACATCATCACACACCTCGGTAATTGGTGATGTGGACCATATGTTTAGCTTGAATGGCCTTCTGTTCTGTAAAGCCATTAGACGTAGTCAAAGACATATTATAACCTTGTTATTGGGCTACCTGTCCCTGCCTGGATAGCCATCACAGGCAGAGAGGTTAAGCCTTCCAGTCCTGTTTCCGTTTTTCGGGCCTTCTCATATGGTGGATCTGTCAAATCAAACTTATTGCTTCAAGACACAATGGGTGTAGATCTGTCATTGTGGGTAATCTTCCCAGTTAAATGACCTGCTTGGACCTTTTTAGCAAAGCAGGGGGATAAGGCAGGCGTATGACCTCTCAGCTTGAAGGAGTTAGTGTAGAAACACTTGCACATTTAGGGAACTTTTGTGTGTTTTATGGGGTCAGAGTTTTGGTTGTTGACTTTGTTTGCTGCCATCGGGTGGTGGTCATGTCACTCCTTTGCCATTTCATGCCTTGGTCATCTGGATCGTGTAATACCCAACTTTTTTGAGTCTAATATTGAACTTTCTGCCACAGAGTCTAGTATCGATCGTACATTAATTCATACCCACCATAGAGACGTTTTGTACCCTCCTTAAAAATATCTACCAGCAGAAGATCACTCAGCTGTTTTGGTTTGATCAGGATTGTAGGCTTTAATGTTTCTTAAGACTCAATTGGCCCAAATGGGGTTCAGACCCCGAATCTATGGAAATTGATCATAATATGAAGTCTCCAAAAATTGTTTTATTTAAAATTAAAGTTTATATAAGTTTTCAGCATTTTTTTTGACTTTTTATCTCTGATTCATGCAAATTAACTAACTAAAACGAATTGATGCCAATAACTACAGTGCAAAACTAACCTACACACAATAGGGAAACGGGTACAAAACAGGTTGTTTACAGGTACGAAATGTAAGTAGGAAGTGACAAAAAGACAAAGCCTGGATATGAAAGGGGCTGCCAACAAGCTGTGAGATCAGAACTTTTCTCCTGTATTCTCTAACAGTTGCTTGTTGCTAAGGCAGTATTTAGGGGTGCACCAATTGCAGGTTTGTGGACGATCACAAATTACCCATTTTTAAAAAGCCTGACCTGCTGATTCCGAGTTTGGCCGATACCGATTTTCTTTAGAACTGACCCCGTGGGGTCATAAGGTCACAACACACCTTCAGTGTTCCAATCTTATGTTGTCAATAGTTATAAACGTTGCAGACCTGACCGGTTGCACGGGTCTGTCAGTCATCCCTCTCTCACGGCAGAGGAAAAAGGGACAGTGTGTTATTTTCAGACCTTTGCGTATGTAGATAAGATCAGTGGATAAGATCGGTTTCACATGTAATTATCCGCTGAACACGATCACTCAAAATTAAGCAAATTGGGGCCAATTGATTGGTGAACCCCTGGCAGCATGCTGCATCTTTCAGTTTATTGTTAGGAAATCTAATATAAAGATTTTGGCTGTTTTTTTTCCTTTGTTTATGTGATAGATGCTTATTTTTCATAAAGCTCACTGCTTTCTGCTGACGTTGTAACATGTGGAAAAAAAATAACATCTCAGTCTTAAATAAAGATACATAATATTATTTTTGTTTCTCCACAGATCTAGCTGTGAAAGCCTTGGCTGGTCTGGACACATGAATACATGCAGAGCATGTTCCAGTGTTATCCCACAGGTAGGACATGTATTTTTTTATCCAAAACAAAATGCATTTCAACTTACACCAGATATATCAATAAATCTACTCAGCTATCTCTTCAATGCATTATTTATCAAAACAAGAAAAAAAACTAATATATGTTCCACAAAGGAACAACTTTTTCCATATCCTATCTAAAAATAGCAGCAGTCCTGGTGTTTTAGTTGTTTATGGTCTTCTGTACCAATGTTGGTCCCATATAAATCATTGTTGGAGATTTTTATGGTGGCAATTCATCTTTGGCTGTTAATATCAGTATTGCAACGTCCTTAGCAACAATCATTTTGAAAACTGCAGAGTGCACTCATCATGACAACTGCCTGCCTAAATAGTTGCCACATGGCAAGAAAATAGACCAATCGGTCATGAACATTCCTCTACAGTTTTTATGTTGTTATATTTTTTGCTGACAGTCACTGTTTGAAATGAGAGTCAGCTTTAAACACTTGTTCAGAGTTGACGACTAAAGCAAAGTATGGAAAAACACCTGCTAAACTTAGTAGGACTTTTGAAGTAATTATCCTTGTTGTGTAGAATGTTATTGCTTCTTTTCTCTCATTTTTTATAGAGTAGCACTGGAAGTTTAACAAGCTAACATTAGCATGTTAATTAGCTAGGCTAAGGGATCAGTTTGCCAGCCTGCAGCCTGATGCTTATGAGACATGCCAGTCTTGACTCTTTCGAAAAAGCATTACTTTAATTACGCTAATAGGCAGCACCAGTTTAGGTTCCATACCATGACTTCCAAATGGACGATTTTTGTGGACAGATTCATCTCCAGGCAACCAGAGGAAACTGTTCATTTTGAAACATTCAATGGCTTTAAACCACTTGAGTGGTTTTTGAAATGTAACGTTTTAAAACCATTATATACCTTGAAATACAGGTAATCTGACAATGCCTAGTCAGCAATGCTGGCGTATGACAAAAGTCGGATGTTGATTGTTGCGTCTTCCATGAAGGTTTTAAGTTGCTATGCCCTTCGGTCACCAAAGGCAAAGATGCAGTTTCAGCAGAAACTGTGTAGATAAGTTTGTGTTATACAAGTACATTCAGAGTAGGGAATCCACCCGTTGGCATTAAAGGCATTTGTCATATACAGTATTCATCTTAATGTAATAAAAGATTTCATCCGCATTATTTCTAGGCTAAAAACCCGATGCAGAATGACCAAAACCATTATGAAAAAGATTTGTTTTTCTTGAACAATTAAAAACAAAACGAAAATATTGGAGGGAGTAGAATTCTAGTTTTGTGGAAAGGTAGGAAAGTTGGAAAACCAGCTAATGAGACCTAATCTAAAGTTGTGTTCTGTGTATTGCAAAATATAAGTTTAATCCCATTATTTTCTAGAATAAATACTTCATCAAGACGTAAAGAGATGATTTTCCCTAAAGTTGTAAGAGACCCAAAAAATACATTCTTTTGAATTCATATTTCTAATCAGCAAAATTTACAATAAATTATTTCAACTAAAACGTAGTAAGGTTTAGTTGACTAAAACTACAAAGGATTACATTGTGACTAAAACTAAATTACACTTAAGACAAAAGATATGACTAAATGACTAAAAATAGATTCAAATATGGTGTCAAAAAATCACTGCTGCTGTACCGATATCACAACTTTCTAAGATGATCCCAAATGGATGAGAATGTTCTAGCCCTAACAAGTTCATTTAAAAGCCCGGTTAGATGACCTAAACGTTAAGTTAAGAGCAATACCCCTGAAAATACCAGAAAAACAAGAACATGCATTTACCATCATCACAACCTTTCATTCACTGTTTCCATCAGAGTGGAGGCTGAGGAGTAGAACAAAGCTGAAGAACCTAAAAAGAGAAGAAAATATTTGTTTTTGAGGGTCTTATTCAGTTAAAACAACAACAAAAAAACTGGAGTGGAAGGTCACACCACTGAAGGAGGAGCAGAAGCAGAGCTGACTGGTTATTGTAGAGATTATGTAATTTACAAACCCCCTCCTTCTCTGTTAAATCTCTGGTTCTGTAATGTTCTTAATCTCTTTTATTTCTAGACTTGCTTCTTTATTTGTTGCATAAAGGGTTTACATTTGCTTTTCTTAATCTGCTTGTTAACTAATCAGTTTTACAGAATTAAATTTATTTATTATTAGGAGGTTGAATGTTTTGTGTCATTGGCTTGATGGATCAGATGATGAACATTATATGAGCTGAGAAATAAAATGAAATATCTGCATATAAGGCTGCTGTGTTGGATGGGTTTCCTGTCTTTTCTAAATGTCTTTGAACAATATCCACAATAAAGAAAATCAATGTTTAAATAAGGTTTCGCTTTCACTGTTCAATAAAAACTCATTCCTTAAGAAGACAAACTGACTGGCTTGTCTTGACATCATCTTGTGAATAGCCCTTTAAAAGCCCATTATTATGATCCTGATGTAAATTCCACCCACCTCCTCTTTATGTGCCGGAAAAGTCTGTCCTCTTTCATCAATGTCCTTTAATCACAAGCAGCCTAATAAAGAAAACATGCAAGGAGTCAAGAGCCATGCTGTAAAGCAGCCGCTGCTGGCCTTCCTCCATTCACCATGCTTTTGTCTGGCAGGTCCAGACATGCCCTGCAGTAAAAAGGTGAGGATGTTTGTCTTTCACCCAGCACCAGCTGGGTCACTCCACCAGGTAAAGATATTTACCTCCAGCTCTGTCTGAATAGGCCATCTAAAGCTCGGGAAAAAAATCTCCCCTCCTCTGCTTTGGTTAGTTTCTGGAAGCCCTGATGTGTAAATTGTGGGTAATTCTCCTCGGAAAACATGTTAGGTGATTTGTGGTTACGGCGATGTCAGGGTGTATGAGCATTCACAAATTTTCCCTAGCAAGGAAAATACTACCGAATAGGACGCTCATGGAATCACCAGCACAAACACACACAGACATGCACTTTTTCCTCAGAATCTTTCTTGCTTAGCTTTTGTGACATATGCACACACACACACACACACACACACACAAACATTACATGCGTTTTTCTTCTTGATCCTGTCCTGGTCTTTGGTAACAGTAAAAGCTCAGTACGCTCGGTGTAACAGCAGGTTTAAATCAGACATTTTTCAGCCCACCTCATGCTTTCAGATTGCCTTGTCATTAAAATTTGAAGTTTAAAATACACAGCATTTTACCAGGGCGTGATAACTCTTGTCATGTTTGTAGTGATTAGGGTTGCATTTTGAGAGCAACCAGAAAGCAGCAAATGTTGCAGCTCCTGCCAGATACTGTGGAGCTAAATTGGGGCTATAAAGTTTGTTTAAAAAAATAATAAAAATTTGAAAAATAAATTTGAAGCCGAAGAAAAAAATCTTAAGCAAAAAAACATGTAAGCAGAAAAAAAATATTTGAAACTGAAAACATTTACATTTTGGAGTGGTCCAGGCAGAGTCTGACTTGAAACCGATTGAGTCTTGTTAGGGAGCTAAAGATTAGGGTGATGGCAAGGAAACCTTCCAATTTCGCTCATAAAGATAAATTGTTAAAAATATCAGTGGAATCAGGCAAAATTCTGCTTAGCAATTCAGAGAAGGGTTTGATTGCTGTAATGCCAATAAAGATGTTTTTCATAGTTTTTTGAAAGGGTATAAGTCATTTCCAAAATTGATAGTTTTACATTGTTTTGGTATTTTGTGAGAGATGCCTGGTGTTTTTCCTTTTAGAATCAAACTTCTTAGTTGAGTTAAAAAAATATTTACTAAGTCTAGTCTGAATATTTTTGGGCTTGATTGTGTTTTAGGAACAGAGCCTATGTCATACCACTGCATGAGCAATAATAAGAGTTGACATTTTTAATGTACTCACCATCTTATATTGGCAGCTAGCACAGTTGGTGCGTCTTGCATTACAAAAGCCGCAGTCTGTGTGTGTTCACAGGAGAATGTAGATCCTTACTTTATCTAGGACATTTCCAAAGGGCTGCAAATGTTTGCAAAGACAACATGATCAATGACGACCAGAATGAACTGCAGGCATGTCTTGGTTTACAATTTCATAAATTACAATTACATGTAAATATATTGGATACATTAAAAACAATGTATTCCTTTCAAATAGCTTCTTAGATCTCTGTACTTCCTCTGACTGTATTTTAGACGGCTCATACATTCGTCGTCTTCCGACAGTAACAACTTCCAAGTTGAAGAGTGTTGTCAGAGCAGCCTGGTAGCCCTTATGGTTTGCTGGATTTGGTAGTCTGGAGAAAGATTGGATTTTGAATTTCCAACTAGTCATTCAGGGCAGGGTTGTAATGATTAGTACTAGAGACACTTGGTCTGCTCGCTGAAAAATTTGTGTCTGTTAACATTAATTAACCCCCCAACCAACACACGCACACACACACACACACACACACACACACTCCTCCCTGGCAGTTTTGTAGGCCGTCCCGTGCCTGGGAACCCTCAATGATGGGGATGACTGTACATTTGGGCCGCCAGCTCACCGCTCTTCCCTCAGCCGGCACGCACACAGGACTGATTTCTTCCCTTTGATCACTGCACGTTGTAAGTGACTGCTGCTCCATCACCTGACGCCTCAGGTCATCCACCAGGCTTTATTGGCCTAATGAATGGTTCGGCAATATTTATCTGTGCTGGAACTGGTCCGTCTGAAGATGCCTCTGGCAGCCAGCTTGTGTCCAATAAGCTCACGCTGGCAGACCGTTGTCCACTGTGTGCTTCATTAGAAGCCTCAGCTGCGATGGCTACAGATGATCTGTTCATTAAAGTTTATGATTTGCTGATTTTAATAATCTCTTGTGTTGCTTGATGTGATTGTTTGGAGAGCGGTAGAGAAACACCACTCCTTCAGCTAATAGGATACAGGTGTCCTAAAATGACATCAGTGTTTGAGCTCAGTTGGAAGTGGCTGAATCACTAACTTAACCTTGCAGTGCAAACATATAATAATATAAGATGAAAAACTGCAAATGTTCAATAACAGATGCTTAAATTGGATGCTTTATTGGCATCAGAGCTTAATAAACACTTGTGTTGGCATTGAGCCTCTCAGCCAGTTGAAATATTGAGAAGAAAGTTGAATGTGTTTTTGCCTGTGATATGCAGGTTAGCTTTTAGAGGTAGAAACTGTGGCGTCAGCAGTGGAGTGTTGATGTTTCCCAGAGGAAAATGACCGAACCCTCATTACCAGCGCTGTATTACAGGCATATCTGAGCATTTCCTGCATGTTTTATAATAAAACGGAACATTGCTGAAGTAATCCTTCAGATCTTTAGCCTCATACAGTATTCATGTTAAGTGGTCCTTTTTAATTAAGCAGAGGAAGTCTTTACAGGGTTTACTTGTACCACATGGGGTGTCTGGTTAGGTTTGTGTGGTATTATGGAAAGTGATAAATATAATCACTGTAATAAACCATTTTTCTGTGCTAGTTCCATTTCAGTTGATGAAAGGTATCGAAAGGTTTACTGACATCTATATTCCACTCACACCGCACCTCACCTCAGCATTTCATTTCACGCTAACGACTATCCGTCAGATTTAAAAACGTACATAGTGGAACATAGCAGGGGTAGTTATGGTTACTTAAGGTCATTCTCAAGCTTCTAGACATTGTTTGGTCCCCGCTCTGCAGTCATGCCGTTTGATGTGCTTTGGTGCTTTATGTGGTCATGCACCTGCTGGATTTATGCAACTAGATTGGTCACTGCATGGGTGCTGCCTGGTAAATCTAGAGAGGAGTTACACAAACTGGACCTTTCTCCAAAATGTATGAACAGATGAGACTGAAACGGGTCAGGGAAGCTGTCAAGAAACAGACGGAGCTTCAGCAGTATGTCCGGTCTCCGACACTGAAGGAGCTGCAGGAATTTCCAACAATAATCTCATTTTTCTTTCCATATTACTGGCCTGAGGAGGAGGCTAGGAGAACAGAAGCCTCTTCTTCCAAACAAAACATTTAGACCTGGCTAAAACCATTATAGGCTGGGCCATGATTCAAAATGCTAAGTCTGACACAAAAATAACAGAATATTACCAAAAGAACCCAATACCCACTGTGAAACATGGTGGTCAAAGCGTCATGCTGTGTTGCTGTTTTTCTTCAGATAGAAATTAGGTTTTTGTCAAGTTGGATGAAGTTGAGAGCTAAATACCAGACAGCTTTGGCCCAAAACATTCAGGTGTCTGCTAGAAAGCAGAAAGATGCAAACTGATTTTATAAAGCAGCATCCCAGGGAGTTTAAACATATTCAACAAAAGAATGACTTCATGGGAGGAAATATAAAGTTTTGTAATGGCCTAGCCACAGTATTCTGGACCGTGAGAGATCTACAGATTTACCTGGCTGGTGGACATGCGATGTCCCAACAATCTGACAAAACTCCCAAGCAGAAGCTCAGAGTTTTGGTATATGTAGTCCAGTTTAGAGAGGAATGTTTGAACCATTAGATCTCAAAGATCAGGAAAACTTTTCAGGACAGTAATATGCACATTTTGGACCGGGAATACAGGCGGTTTATGGGAGAGTGAAAGAAGCCATGTCTACATTTAACGTGACAGGCAAACAATAAACAAATTAAATAAATTAGGTTCCAAACTTTCCTTAATTTACTCAACACAGCATGTCTTGGTACAGCATTGAAACACAAGGCAGACCTGCAATAGTTTGGTGGTGCTATAGGCTATTTGTCGGTGGCTAAAACCCAACAGTTCACACCATTATTGCATGTGACTTTGATATGCACATGGTTCGTTCAGTCATCTGCTAGGTGTTTTCTGAGAGCCCCTTTGGCTTTATCTAACTTGATCAGATAACCAATATCCAGTGTTATCTGTTCCCTTGGGACAGTAAAGGTTTCCCTCCATCTTGGAGCTCAATAAAAAAAAATATATTATGCTACTAGTAAGCAACCACCATTTTGATTTGATTGGTATCAGGGTTCTGACAAATGATGTTAGATGCAAATCCCATAGTGCGTTAATAAAAACAATGTCCTCAAAACAAAATAGAAGGTGCTCTTACTAAAGCTGCACAATACTGTACATCACCAATACATCGTCATAGCAATATCAGTGTGTGCAACGTTCATATTGCAAAGGACTAAGTCTTTTCTAATATGGTGCATCCCTACCTCTTAAAATACTTAAAATACAGTCTAAGAGCATGATGGGTTGAAACATGGTCTGTTTATGAAATAGGAAAAATGTATAATCTGTGATATTTGATATTTTTTTGTATTTAGTCTATATGTTTGCCTTTTTTAATGTCTTCTGCTTGCAGACCATGCAGGCTCTTACCATGGCTTTGTTTGATCTGGTTTGACCGGGTTGTTTGGCTCGTAGATCAGGAAGGTGTAGATTTACCAGTGTGATGTACTATTCAGCCCATAGTCGGAGAAATGTTTGCTTTGAATTTGCGACCGGCTGGGCACCAAACCTCTTTCAAAACAAGAAAGCACATCCCACAAACTGAGAGGGAAGGGCTGCAGATGAAGGTACGGCACAGTTGTTCTTATAGCAGCTGAGATTTCTTTTTCTATATTTTCCCGTTGGTTGGAAGCTTGACCCATACATCTGTGTCTGACACTTGGCCGACCCGCCTCGTGTCTGAGTGTATACGTGAACACTTATTTTCATAGTAACAGGTATCCAAGCCTTTTCTCCTGCTGAAAGGTTACAGTGAGAGGTGGTGTGTGGGTGGAGCAGCTGGAGGCTGAAGCCTTTAACCTGAACGTTCAGATGACCACATTTTTGATCTCTTCTGATTTCCCACTCACATCTCCCAACATGAATGAAGTAGCCACAGTGCTTTCCAAAAGTGCTCACACACCTTGAACATTTGACTCATTTATTTGACAAATAAAAGTCTGAAAAGTGTGGCATGCACTCATTACTCCCCTTTGTGCTTTTACCCCTAAAAAATCCAGTAAAACAGATTTCCTTTACAAGTCACACAATTACAAAACGGAGTCCAATTTGTTTTTTAATCTATATATTTAAATTTTGAATCCAGCTGTTCAGTGGTTTGTCAGAGAACATAAGAGAACAAACTGTATCAGGAAGACTAAGTACCACAGCAGACAGGTCAGAGAGAACATTGTGGAGACTTTTAAAGCAGAGTTGGGTTTTAAAACAATATGCCAAGCTTTGAAAATCTAGCAGAGCTCTGTTCACTTCATCATCTGAAAACAGCAGTATGGCACAACTGCATACTAGCGCCTCACAATATAGATCCTTGCTGTCATTTAAGTGTTTGCTATTTTTCTAAGCACTGATGGTTGCAGTTATTGGTCAGCTATTATGTTTCATGTGCCACGCATTAGATGGGTGGATGTCTGATTGTAGTGTAAAGCGCTTTGGGGTCTCTGGGGCCTTAATAAAGCACTGTACAAGTGCAGTACCCTGATTGCTAATAATATATCAGGCCATTAAAACACTTATTGTGTTTTATGCCGTACCTCCATAGATCTTAGTTACCGAGATGTTAAAGCTCAAGGGGAATAATGGGGTCCTTGTGATGATGGAAAAAATGAGCAGAGTAAGAAAAATGTTGGTTAATGACAATCTGTATTCTCACTACAATACTCAACGGCAATATTAGCTCAGATTATGACAAATAACAAGATAAGTTACCACAACTACACAGATGACACACAGCTCTGGATGCAATGTCACCAGGTGACTATGAACCCATTCAAGCATTGGGTAGATGCGTAGACCACATTAATGCCTGGATGTGCCTAAAGTCCTTACACTGGCTCCCAGTATCTCAAAGAATAGTTAGTCAAAGA
Organism: Crenichthys baileyi; assembly: GCA_036173005.1. Classification (NCBI taxonomy): domain Eukaryota; kingdom Metazoa; phylum Chordata; class Actinopteri; order Cyprinodontiformes; family Goodeidae; genus Crenichthys; species Crenichthys baileyi. The sequence goes on along the minus strand of JAHHUM010000413.1, from coordinate 101,361 downwards.
ATTGTCGCTGAATAGCTTAGCACCAAAATACATTCAAGATTAATTGCTGTTGTGCCAACCTCCCAAACGACCCGGGTCTTCTGGTTCCAGTCTGCATCCCCAGAATCAGAACCAAACATGGAGCAGCAGCATTCAGTTATTATGCTGCACTAATCTATTGCTAATTTGTTTAGATTGGTCTTTGACTATTCTATTTAAACTATTAACTGAAACATTATTAATTCAGTCTGTCCAACCTTTCTTTACTTTCCTTAATTATGCCAATGCTATGTACTTATTTCCTGTCTTTTCTTATGCTTTCATTTTGTAAAGCACTTTAAATTGTCTTGTTACTTAAATGTGTTATACAGATAATCTTTCCTTTTCTCGCATATTGCAACTTCCCCTTTTTGTAGTGTCACACGTCCCCACTACAAGCTTACCAAGATGTGTCTGTCCGCCCGAACTGGCCAGGGTAACAGAGGACTAATCAGAGATGCAGCGAAGATGCTCACGGCAACTCTAGAGGAGCTGCAGAGATTCAGGTCTCAATTTAGTACGCCAAAATTAGCAGCATTCCACAAATTTGACTTTAATAAAGAGCGGCAAGACGAAATGCATTGTTGGAAGAAAGCCAATTTAAAGTTTGCCACGGGCCACATTAACAAGAAAACCTGCTAGAGGCTGCAGAAGACTTGAGACTCAGACAGAGGTTCACCTTCTAACAGGAAAAGAATCCAAAATATGCAACCAGAGCTACAGGAAAATGGTTTAGATCAAATCATATTCATATGTTAGATCGGCCTAGTCAAAGACTCAGCCTAAAATCAACTGAGAATCTGTGGCAAAAATTGAAAATTGATCTTTACAGGTGGACTCCATCTAGTCTGAATGAGTTTGAGCTTTTTTTGCAAAAAGTATGGGTAAATATTCCAGTCTCAAGATGAGTAAAAGTGATAAAGATGTAAACCAAAAGACTTCAGAAGGTAGTTTTACAAAGTATTGACTCAGTGTGACTGAATGCAAATACAGGTTTTATAATTTCCCCCCACTTCCCTTTTATGCAGTGCCTTTGGGTTGGTCAATAAAATAAAATCCTAATAAAACCCATTTCGGCTTGTTTCTAATGTGACCAAATGTGAAAAAGTACAAGCCATATGAATACTTCGGCAAGGGACTGTAAAACTAAACTATATTTTCCTAGTTAAAATTGTGGCTTCTTTGGCCGCATCTAGAAACTCATGTCTTATTTTCCCTTAGAACATGGCTATTGAGTTTCTTTTGTGTAGAATTGGATTAGCTGGGAGATGTAGCCTGGAGGGACATGTGTATTCACAACACCAATGCGTCTTTCTTTTCGGCTGCATTGTCTGATGTCGAGAATTGTCTTTGCTCCATTGTCCTGCGAGTTCCGCTGGTGGTCTCCGGCGTAAACGGCTCTCGAGGAGGAATCCTTTTCTAAAGTGCTCTTTCCTCCAGGCCTGCGTTTCTTTCTGTGGTCGACCTCTTGACTGTCCGCGTGTTTCTCCGCCTTTCATGCAGCCCCTCTCGTCTTCATCACGCACCCACAGACTGAGCTCTGTCCCAGTGCAGAGCTAATCGCTTATTGCGTTTTTAGGTGTCTGTGGGCAAGGAAGGACCCTGCTGGCTTGTCAGCGTCTCTGACACCTCTGTCACAATGGATCTCTTGCTCTCCTCCCACTCGTTTCCCTGCCAAGCTGGGAAGAGTAAATATTTATCAGCCCCCATGACAATGAGCCAGCTTGGGGGAGAAAGCCTTGGACTGGAGCTCAGGCAAGCCCCTTGGCAAGGCTGATGTTAGTCAGGAAGGGTTGTAGGGAAGTTGGGATGGAGCCTTGGAACGCATTACAGAATTACATTTTATAAAAAATAATAATGATGTCAAGATAGTAATTTGTTTTTAACCAAGACCACAAAGCAGATGAGTATGTATAGTTATAGTGTTCTTTCAGGCCAAAGGTACAAATTTTTAGTTTTGCTAAATTTTATGACTACATTTTTGGCATTTAACAAGATCTTGTGGCACATTATCGCGCGATACTAAAATGACAATATTTCTTGTGAAAAGGAAATCTGCATTTCAAATCTCTGTTTCCTGTCGGTATGACTTCATCTGGTGGAGATGGTCTAAACTATTTTCGAGAACCCTGGATGCAAAGATAAGTGCTTTTATCAGACATCTATACGTGAGACTTTTATTTTGAAGTATGAAAGGAAGTAGTTTATGAGTTGCTCGCTTGCGTTGACAGACTCAGAATTTTGGGCCCTCAGAAAAGGAAATGGTGACAGACGAGTGTTAGGAATAACCTTTATTAATATGCTCATAGCTGTTTCTCCCATTTATACTATAGTGAAATAAAATATAAGTTCTAATGTTTCCCTTTTGTTACAAGAGGATAAGAATGCTCATAAACATACAGTACAAGGATAAATGGTCCAAGGGTTGTCATAAATGACCTGAAGCTGGGGCACTGGGGTAGATAGTGGAGCAGCTGATATTACTGGTTTGATTAGAAAGCTACAGCACACTTAGATTAAGTATGGACACCCGCTACCACACAATCTAACAGATAGACACCACAATGGTGACACACAGTCTACTGATAATCACTGAGGGAGTGCACATCCATTGCTTTGGAGTGCCAGATATAAAACTGTATGTGACCTTCTATCGAGGCTCTTCTTCATGCTCTAACAGACGGCGACGGTCTGAGACGAGAGCCTCAGCGCTGATCTCTGTAATCATTCCTCTGCCTTAACTTAGAATAAAAAGAGCTAAAAGTTAGAAACTGGTTGAGAGTCGTTCCTTTAAGAGTCTTTAGATAGAGTGTGTGATCGCTTCATGGGGACCAAGTACCGGAGGAGCTCCGAGGCGTCTGACCGCCAGCAGTGTGCGGTAGCTCCGACACGAGATATGAGCAATTTGTAAACACTGGGAGGATACCTCGTTAACTACAACCAATGCTAATGTTACATCTGCTTCAGAACTTTAATTTGACGCTAAACTAAAGGGCTATTTCATTGTTATATATTTATGACAACTATGCTGCATTTGTAAAAACACAAAAATTTACAATTTTCTCTGATTTTTGGCACAAGGATGCTTTAGATCGAGTCAAGCATTAAAAGCAAAACATATTGAAGAGCTAACCTTATACTGCTTACAGATTCTATAAAACACAGTTTGTTGCTTATGAAACCTTCATTCTAATTTTGTGAAAACTAGTTTTCCCAAAAATACTGCTAACATCTCATCCCATCTCAACCTTTCTCCTGAACCTATTTTTATGTATTGTCTCATCTCATTAGCTGGATGTATTGACCCTACTACGTATACAAGTGACGCACCGTCTGTATAGAAACAGATGTTTTATCGTCAACTCCCAGTAATCGAGGCATTACAGACTTATAGATGGACTTAGAAATCATCCTTTGTGAAATAATTAAGCTTAAAGATCTTCAAAAGGTTTTATTCTGTGATCTGGCAGACATTGGGGCCCTGCAAAGGATAGCGAGGGGAGCTGAGAAGGTCGTTTGAGTGTCCCTACCCTTTTGCCCAGGACCTGCATCAGATCTGCTGCAGGAACAGGACTCTGAAAACCATCAGAGACTCCTCACACCCTCTCCTTTAACTTTTTTAACTGCGTCCCACAGAAATCCATCGCACTATTACATAGCTTTCCCCCTCATGTTGTTCAAATACTAGACCCCCGTCAAGACTATCCACTCCTTTTATGTTTTTATCCAGTGAGTAGATTTTCTCACTACTCTGCTGAAGAAACGCTGTCTAGTTTTGTTTTGTGCAATGAACTGACAAACTGATCTGATTTGTGGAAAGAGAAAACATCCTAAAACCAAACATTCAATAAAATGTCAAATAGCCCTGATGAGCTTTTTACATCTGTTTGCAGAGCAACGAAGAATCACCATTACTGCAGCTGTACAGTAATGAAGCATAGACATGTCGTGCTCTAAACAGGGAAGGAACCACCTGCCGAAAAACGGAAACACAGCGAATTACAAGCAGGTGGTTCCATGCAGGTTCCTTTGGAGGGATTATGTACCAGTTAAACAGTTCCTGTGCTTTCATGTAGAAATGCTGGATTTGCAGGAGGCAGCTGAGGTAAAATGCTTCGTAAGCAAAAACAAAAAGAATTTCATAACGTGTTAAAATGGTAATATTACACAATTTGAAGAGTTTTGGTGAACGCTGCAGTTTGAACACAGGTTAATGTCATTTTTGTGACATTCATCTTTGAGGTGCAGCTTTCTCTCTTTTCTATAGGACATAGGTTGTGTGTTTTTCCCATTTTCTGCCATATTATCTAGCTCCCAACTTTTTTTTCCTTACTGAGAAGAGCACACAGCCACTGAGTCAGCACATATTACCGATGCAGCAACCAAATCAAATCTTTGTCAATTTGCTTGCTGCTTCGCTGATCTTCTCCACAGGCATGTTAATTGGCCCAATCAGATTTGTTTTGGCTGAGCTCCACAGTGAAGCTCTAATAAGTCAGATATGGTGTGAAAAAAGCTGGGAGGATAAAGGCCTGAAAAGGATAGGATAGTAATGAGACAATTGACTAATCAGATTTTTAACGTGATGTTGATTTTTGTTTCAACACATTGTGAATGTAAAATGACCTATTTCAGTAAAAAGCAAACTAATACATTTGTTCTTGGACAGTTTTAGCCCAAAGTTGTTCCACAACCTGTTTTGTTGGGTGTTTTTTTGTTGGGAGCATTGTCCAGTTGGAACTCGATTTTATCCGAGTTTATTTATTTATTATATTATTATATATTTATTATATATCATAGCTTTCACCTTCCAGCCACAGTTAGAGGGACTAAAAAAGCTGACTAGAAGAACCAAGTCAAAACCTCAGGTATTTTTCTATTGGTTAGAAGTTTACTGGTATGCTTGGGAAAGGACTATACATATTAAGTGCAGTTTTAGCCCAACAATTGGCATGTACAGGGGTTGGACAATGAAACTGAAACACCTTGTTTTAGACCACAATAATTTATTAGTATGGTGTAGGGCCTCCTTTTGCGGCCAATACAGCGTCAATTCGTCTTGGGAATGACATATACAAGTCCTGCACAGTGGTCAGAGGGATTTTAAGCCATTCTTCTTGCAGGATAGTGGCCAGGTCACTATGTGATACTGGTGGAAGAAAACGTTTCCTGACTCGCTCCTCCAAAACACCCCAAAGTGGCTCAATAATATTTAGATGTGGTGACTGTTCAGGCCATGGGAGATTTTCAACTCCACTTTCATGGTCATCAAACCAATCTTTTCACCAGTCTTGCTGTGTGTATTGGTGCATCCTGATACACGGCACCGCCTTCAGGATACAATGTTTGAACCATTGGATGCACATGGTCCTCAAGAATGGTTCGGTAGTCCTTGGCAGTGACGCGCCCATCTAGCACAAGTATTGGGCCAAGGGAATGCCATGATATGGCAGCCCAAACCATCACTGATCCACCCCCATGCTTCACTCTGGGCATGCAACAGTCTGGGTGGTACGCTTCTTTGGGGCTTCTCCACACCGTAACTCTCCCGGATGTGGGGAAAACAGTAAAGGTGGACTCATCAGAGAACAATACATGTTTCACATTGTCCACAGCCCAAGATTTGCACTCCTTGCACCATTGAAACCGACGTTTACCATTTGCATGAGTGACCAAAGGTTTGGCTATAGCAGCCCGGCCGTGTATATTGACCCTGTGGAGCTCCCGACGGACAGTTCTGGTGGAAACAGGAGATTTGAGGTGCATATTAAATTCTGCATTTCAATATTTTGAGCAAAACTGTGCTCTTACCCTGCTAATTGAACCTTCACACTCTGCTCTTACTGGTGCAATGTACAATCAATGAAGACTGGCTACCAGGCTGGTCCAATTTAGCCATGAAACCTCCCACACTAAAATGACAGGTGTTTCTGTTTCATTGTCCAACCCCTGTATATTAGTGTCATGTCCTTGGCATGTGTTGAATGAAATATAAGCGGGCAAATGTGGAAATCTTGAACTAAAACAGCCTGAGCAGATGGTTTAGTGTTCTACAGTCTGATTCAGCGGATGTGTTTCTATTATAATTGCTCCGTATATTCAATGTGGAAATAATTTATTCAGGATTAAACCTGAGTATGAGCATCCCGTTTGCTGAGAGTCAATTTAACATTTTTTTTCCTGCAGCCTTTTCCCATTGTGGTAGGTAAAATCTCTGCCCACCCCCCCTACACCCCCCCACCCCCACCCCCATTATGCAGAGAAACACCCGCATTTCACTGTTCACCAACTGTGAGGCTTCGCAGAGCCTGGATTAGCACCAATCCCCACATTGTAGATATAACTGTGGTACCTCTTGTCCACCCATTATTATGATGTTTGGGGCCCGTTGACCCAGTGCATGATGTAATTCCATAAGCCTGTCACCAGTAATTTCCTTTTCATTTTTAATGACTCAGAGATTAATGCCAGACCAGCGATGGGCCTCCGACATTTACAGGGCGTGGATTTTTTTTTTTCCTCTCATTTGCTTTTAGAACAATTTTGCACCATTTATAAATATTTATGGACACATAGAGGCTGCTAATATTAGAGAGTCCACACAGGTGGAAGAAACTGTACAACTTTTGCCCTTATTTTCACTATTTCACCATGATCGGTCCTATGTGGAGCCAAAAGGCTAAACCCACCATTAAACCTGTTATAATAACAACTTTTCGCACATAAGGGAGAGAAAATAGGGGAAAAAGGCTTATTTCAGCCATTAGGTCAGAGCGTCAGGGATAAACATACCCTGATTTTTCTGCAGCTCATTTCTGTTCTGCATGTGGTGGCATGAGAATGGGGATGTCTTGCGGACAAACACACACCTGCACAGCCTCACGACTTTACACACACACACACACGCACACAGAAAGAGAGAACCACCTGTAGGCCCTTTCGCCCCCCTATGATACTGTATCAGTTTTCCTTTTGATGCAGAGTTTGTTTTTGGTCGTTGAGGCTCAGTGGCTGCAGAGGGGGTCAGATGTTGGGTAAAGTGGATGAGCTGTCAAAGAGAGAAAGGGGCACCGCTATTGTTTCACTACAGTTTGCTTTTTTTCTTAAAGCTGGCACCTTTGATCAGAAGAATTTCCCCCAGCAGAGTGGAAGATGGAGAAAACTCCCGCTGCTCTTCACCTCCTTTATTCACCCTCATTCACAGCCTTGCATCTATCTGCTGCATTAGAGCAAACACAATGTGCGTCTTTGTGTGTCGGAAAGAGGCAGTGGTGCATATATGGGATTATTTCTGGGGTCCATTTGTCAAAGCGTACATTTATCTTGGCGCCCCACTGGTGTCAGACCTGCTGCTTTCCCACCATGTCTCTGTTACAGGCTGCTGGTACTCTAACAGACACGCAACACCAGACCAGAGGGACATTTACACACTCATGAATAATGTGCATGCACAAAACTCTGAGCTCTACTGTACGCAGTACACTGACAAAAGATAAATGAATACAAGAAAGTGATCCTGAGACAAGCAGACAGCTCAGCTCCACCTTGAAAGTTAGCAGAAGGTCCTTGGATGTTGGATTTAGCAGGGTGCTAAAAAGGCCCTGAATGTTCTGCAGGCTTGTTGGTACTTTGTTCATACTGTGAGTTTCAGCAACGAGTCTGGATTCCGTATTGTTTTCTAAGGGATGCACAGTAACATTGGTATCCGTCCAATAGGTAAAACTGGGCAGATAATAACAGATGTTTTGGGAGGGAGCTGGCCAAGTGGTGTTTCTTTGGTCATGTGACAGTGATAGCGATTGTGGGGTGCTTAACTGGAACAGATAAGCAATGTCAGCAGTTTTAAGTTGTCGAAAGGGTAGGGAAATATATAATATGAATATTCAAATCAGTGCATCCCTAATTTTTCTTACAACTAACATGCTGGTTCTTCTATTTTTCATAAAGCACAAATCAGGAAATTTGGACAGCATCATGGAGCCACTTATTAACCAAAGGAATTGGGATCTGGCTTCCCTAACAGCACCATCTGCTTAGCCAGAGCATTTCTGGGTAATAATAATAATATGCTGTCCCTGAAGATTAGTAAAAAGAGCCTATTAGTCAGCTGTGTGTGTCACAGCGCTTTGCAAAAGTATCCTTAAATATTGGCATGTTAAAACTACCAACTTCCATGTACATTTTTGGGATTTTACTTGATAGACCAACACAAAGTAGTGCATAGTTGTGAAGTTGTAGGACAATGATACATGGCATTCAAAGTTTGCACTGCTTGTTTTTTATTTGGGTCATCTCAATAGCTCGGTCTTTGAAAATTCAATACAGTGAAAGAACTTAAGGTGCAAGATGGGAAACAGATCCTATGAAAGAGACTTGAAACGAGTACTGTGATAAAGTGTCAAGTGTGCATGTGTGTTTGAGTGTGAGACATGGAGAGAGGAAAGCAGCTGCAGAGGCCTGGCTCTCACCCCTCTGGTGCAGACCTCTCAGCAGGGAGCAGGAAGGGCTCCAAGTGGCCTAAGCTCAACACCCCCGGAAACAGAGACATCCCATCTCTTTCTCCTACACATGCATAACCGAGATTATATGGATTCATGTGTTATCCGCAAAAGGACCATATTGCTTGCTTGTCTCCTCATTATTTAGACCATTTGAGTCATTTAGTTAATTAGTACTCACCGTTCTGTTTTGGCCCAGAAAAAGGCGACAGTATGGGGGAAACTGTGACGTGTGTTTTTTGAGAGTGTCTCTTTTTTTTCCCCTTGTTTCCTGAACACATCCCACTGATGTGGAGCAGGACAGCTCTTTCAGAGTCATCCAGCTCTGCCACCCTCTCAGCCCCCACAGGGACCCTACAAGAGCCCACTTGTCCTTCAGTGAGATGACACAGGATGAAGTCACTCTGTTTGCCCTGGCGCCAGCATCTTTGTTTTCCAGCACTGGGCTGATTTGCCAAGGCCCTTGTTCTCATAGCGTAGCGCTCTGCCCATTGCTCAGTGGGAGCCTGTAAAACTTAGTTTCAATAGTGTAGACAAACTGAACTGGGTTCCAAAGAACATATCTGTTTTAGTTTTGTCACTATTTATTAAATTTTTTGGGAAACAAGATAACAGATAGCCTTCTTTAACAGATAGCTAAATAACCTTTTAATTATCCTGAAACTTGTGCTGTTCTGCATATATCTGAAACTAGTATTTATACACACCGTCCAGATTCCATGTTAACAGATAATGAATGAGGCAGTCACTAGCAAGGCTTACCTAATAAATGGCGTATAGTTGAAATTATCTTTGCAGAGATTTGTTTGCAATTATTCCACATTATGCCCTTTAGTTGCTTAGTGTGCTTCCATCTGGGCTAAATAAGATACCAGCAGAAATGAAAACAGACGGTTGATATTAGAAATGTGTTCTGTGGCACGGCTCTGTGATGTTTTTGGGATGTTACAAAGCTAATAACTAGTCCCTGCTAGGTCCCTGCTGTTGATAATAAATGAAGATGTGATGGAAAACCCAGAAATACAAACAGTGGAACATTCTGTTTAGTCAAAATGAATTTTATCTGTCTGAGATAAAGTCTGGATCATAAAGATCCTCTGAGATTGGGAAAGTACCACAGAGGGGCCTGAGTTTGAGGAAGTTTGTAGACAGGTCTTCTTGCCGCTTGCTTTGGCGACACTCAAATGACACTTCAGTCTACAGAATCGTTAGTTTGCATTTCTAAAATCAAGGGAGAACGGTTTTCTTCTTTTCCCCTTTTCCTTCCCCACCCTCATCCTGAAACATGTTCCATCCTTCTTTCTCGCACCATCACTCCCTCTTTCCCCCGCATCTGTATTTCTGACAGCCAAAAGCTTTTTGGCTCCGAGATGTTATCACACACCTCCAGTTTTTTCAGTGATGGAAAAAAAGTCCAGATTTCCCTCAGAGGCCCCCTGGAGAAATTCAACACACGGTTGCTATCTTTTAGGTTTTATCACAATTTTCTTTCAGCGTTACGTTAACCCATATTTGGGTTAGATCCTAAAGCAAATTAGCATTAAATGTTTGTTTCCTGCCTTTACATGACACACATTTAGATTAGTGCATAGCTCACTAATAAATGCTCTGCAAGTAGATGAAAGAGGATGTGGACAAACACACTCTTGTACACAGTGTGTGTTGGCCTTTGAAGGGGAGTGACTCTTGTGAAGTTCCATTCCTCAAAGGTCGCTCTCTTCCTGAAGAGCAAACGCTAACTATTTCACATGCACAAACATCTTTCCGCTAAATTCCACCTACATTTGTGTCTCTGCCTTACTTTTTTCCTCTTTCAGATCAAACCAAGTCTATTCCAGCACATTAAGTTTACTTTGTCCGTTCTGAAGACCCTGCTCATTTACAGGATATTTCTTCGTCTGCTTCCCTTGTACCTTAGAAGAACTTTGTATTGGTGCACCACCCCTTCCCTAAATCTTATTCAGTCCCATCCTCACCCTCTCTGCTCTTCTCCTTCTGACATGAGTTTTGATTGAGCTGTGTCTTTTTCCAGACAAGAAGTTCCTCAATATTTGGTAAGAAGAGAAAAGTGGCAGGTCGAGAGGATCATCAATAATGATCTGTGTTAAAGAAGGACAAAAGAGCCTCTAAATCTTCCAACACCATGTGAAATCCTAAAGAAAAACAGACATAATTAGAAGACTGAACCGAGCCAGAAGTGTACATATTTTAATGTGCTAAAGCAAAAGGAGTGAAACAGCTGGCCTCTGTTTTTAATTTCCAAATGCTGGCTTGTTTGTGTGCCAAGAAGTACTTGGCAAGTATTGATTCTACGTGCATTTGCCAAACCTTACGGGACTCTGAGCCTGGCTATAAATTAAGTTTTATAATTTTTTAAATTACTATATGCCTTGACCTATAATACACAGATGGTCAATTTTATACAAAGCAGAGTGGTCATTCTTCTGGCTAAAGCAATCGTCTACGGTGGTGGAAAGTCTTGTCTTTGTCGCAAACAAGTTTCTAAAATCCCAGCGATATTTTAAAGAATCAATAATCACTGTAGAAATATTTGGGTCAAGTTTGACCAAAGTATTAATATTTTGATCCTAAAGCTGATCACAGTCCTGATTTCTTGAAAAACAAGGAGCTAGTCCTTTATGAATGTAGACGGACACCCTTTCCATTACCCAACCGCAGTGTAGCAAGATGTTTTCTTAAAGTGCTTACTCTGTGCACAACACGGGAGGGTCCCCCTCCATAGAAAATAAATAAATATTTTAGGGCACAGCTGACAGGTAAGGTTTTTCAGGTTTTTTTTGCCCAGGGCAACATTGTGCCACCCCCTGGCACAATGTTGCCCTGGGCACTTAGCCCAATAACTCACATCAAAAACAGCCACCACAGGAGCCTTACAATTTAATTCAAATAGACATATTTCTGTTTGGCACAGTTATCACCTGAAAACTAAAAAACCATGTTTCATATATTTTTAAGATCCTTTTATTTCTCCATTTGCATTTTACGTACTTTCACTGACAAAAATATCTAGGTACTCAGAAGGAGTGGTGGAATTGGTGGGTAATTTGGTGCACCTGCAGACGATTGGTTTTGCAAGAAACTTGCAGGTCTAGAACAGCCACTGGGAGCATAAGTAGGGGCATTATAGGTGGAGAAATATACGTACAGACAAGTTAGTAAAGGTCATCAAAGGGCAGACGATGTTTCTTAGACACTTCACAAAGCACTAACCAGCACTTCATGATGTTTAAATTAGTAATGTGAGTAATGCAAAGTTGGAGTCATGCATCTGCCTGGTGTGTGGGGTATACAGATATCACAGTGGCATGGCATTAGTACTAATGGGTACATAAGGGTATCTGCATACAAAATGAAGACTTTGATTACCCAAAACAGAACCAATAAAGGAAGATCTTCCTATTAAGGATAAAACGTTACAAACTCCATGATATATATGACTGCTCTCCAGAACCCAGGTATTTGAGTCTGAGCAACAGCTTGTCACATCCTATGTTATATCTTGATGACTGACATAAGGCGAACTACACGTTCATCATCTTACAATGCGGGCTGCCATTAAGACAAAAGCAGGGTTGGTTGTGTCTGGAGGGCTGCTGTAACCAGGAGCAACAAACTGATGATGAATAGCGTCATATCCTTTTTAACAATGAATCTTGGCTCTTCAAACCCAAAGATGACCATTGCAAATGGTTACGGGGAAGACCAGTCTTGCCAGTGTAACTGAGAAACATACTCATGTTACTAATCCTGGTGTGCGAATCCATAGGGTGTTCTTTCAAGTTGCCTCATAGTTATTCAGGGGCACCACATCCCTGACATTCAGCATCCACATGTCTTAATCTACCTGAGATGGCACACTAGTAGAGTCATTCAGCAACACAATGCCAAAAGCAAAAATGGTACATGGGTTTTTGGACTACCTGTTTTGTGTACAGGTCCTCACATTGTCAGCCATGTCCCCAGCTTTTAAATGTGTCTGGCTCAAATTTTAACTCCGACCCTGAGACGATCTGCCAGATCTCGAGGTCTAGGTAAAACCCTTGTGGGACCAATCTGGGTAGAAGAGGGTATAATAGCTTTATGACTCTGTTTTGCTCCTCTGTCGCTACATACATTCATACAAAGGGGGAACCAAACCTTGTTGACTTGGGACCAGCATTGTTCACTGGTACGATTAAGTCTGTTACTTACAGTTTAACACCACCAGTTTCATTTTATTTCCACCTCTTCACCTGGGTACAGTGAGTGGTTAAAAAAATAAGGCAAGAGTCATGAGGCAGGTAACATTTCTCTTCATCATATTGTACAGGCACCAGTGGTCCTGTTCTTTACTGTAGGCTCTTTGCTCTGTGTTTTAAGAACTGATGCTCATATGGGCAAAGCTTTTCCAGTGTTCGCATGGATATGTCCATTCAGCTGGTTAGCTTTTATGTCATCTGTACCAATCACTGAGCTTCGTAGCATACATAACACCTAGAAATAAAAAAATAGATGATGCAAAAAATACGTGAAAGCAACTGACCTGAACTAAAAGAGATTGGCAGGAATTTTAGCTGCACCTTACTGTCAACATTATTCTCCCTGGTGTTGACTGACAGCTCAGAGGTGCGACTTGCATCACATGCATGTTTGGTTGTCAGGTAAAAACCTGAGCCAAGAATGTGTGTGGAATCACACATTACCTTATTTTTTGATGGGTACAATTAAAAAAAGAAAAAAACAAAAGCCTGAGGAAAATATGGATCAGTTGAAAGAAAAGTTAAAAACACATTTCAAACAGGACTTCTCTGGTTTGGAAATGGTTGCCTCTTCGGATCAGTTCTGAGATGTTGCCTCAGCAAATTCTGTCTTGAGAGCTAACAAAACACAATATTAAGGATTTTTCCCTCTTGTGCCATTTCCCTACATATTTTTTATTAGTAATAACCTAAGTTAAATATATTTAGAGCTTAATGCCAAAGTAATAACTGAGTGATGCCGTCAACTTCTGGTAAAGTAGTCTGTAGACTGAAGGAATAATTAAGAGAAGTAATTTGTCATTATTACATATACATTAAAACATACAACTTTTTTCTAGGGACTAACAAATAAGCGTCGTTTTCCTTAAGATGTGAGGAGATCAAACAGGATTTTTTATAGTAACATCCATCACAACTCTTGACACCCATTCACCAGGGGCAGTTTCTTAAAGGGGAAAAGACTTTGGCAGCAAATACTGTTGAAACATATGACCCTATTATATTCTGTCAAACAAACCCCACCTGGCAGATTCCGGTCGCCATTGGACCCTCCAAAGCATGGCCCCTAGTAATTCTTTTAGAACCTTTTTATATTCGGAAGCATGGATGCTTCTGATTTTAAAGACTCCCTTTAGCACAGCGTGTCTGTGTGTTTAAAAATTTACAAGATGCTCTTTTCGTTTAGCATACATTGAACATGTTCTGCTGTGAGAACAGAATACTAGATGTCATCCTTATGTAGTTTATTTAAAGCGTTGATGACACTGAAGAAAACAGTCTGGAAAATAATTGCCGGGCACTATGCCTCGGAACGTCTCCCTGACCAGACTCAGTGTTTTTTAATTTATAGGTATTAAATAAGGGTGTATTTTTTGCTTTGTGTTTTAGATGTCGGTGGAGATCCTTGTTCAGCAATAATGCCTATCAACCATTCTGCATTCAGTATCCATGGTAACCATACTGCATTACAATTTAAATCAAACATTTACCGCATCATTAGGATTTTTCAAAGCAAAAAACCCTAACTTTGTTGTCTGGATGAAAGGATGTTGGCTGCCAGTACTGCAAATACATCAAACTGGAGTCAGACATGTAGCTACAGAGCCAGTCAGAAACAGATCGTTGCTTTTGGATTGCAAGCAAGCTAGTCGTGCTGAAAACACGACGTCAGAAGACTGTCGATCACTGATTGCGTAGGGGGTGGTGTCACTGGTCACAGTATGTTTTATTAACTAATCTTCAACCGTTAAATTACGTACATTGGGCTTTTGTGTAGATGACCACTATAGCAAGCTAACAATAGGTTGGGTTAGTTTACCCTCATACATCATCTAGCTTTAGTTTGATACCACTCCATGGCTTCCCTCTCTCTGCTGTACTTTTCCAGAGTGTTTCATCTTGCCACCCGCAGCCTTCTCTGACAACAGCCATTGACTGAGCAGCGGGCCTTCCATTATTGCTGTGTTTGTGTCACCACAAATCAAATCACGTTAGTTTTTCAGACTGTGGGTCCGCCTTGCTATTGATAATCCCGCCCACATTGAGATGGTACTCAATCGACCAAACCGTGTAGAGCCGACCCTACACAGTCTACTAAAGAAGGTACTAATGGAAAATAGGCAAAAGACACTTTGCAGTCAGCCAGCTCACCTTAAAGGAATGTGGTCCAGTTTTTTTCTGCATGAAAAGTTTGCCCCTTAAAAAACAAAGTGTAACTATTTCATTGACCCCTGAATTGAACCCGGCTAAATGATGTCAGGATAAAGCTGCGCTCACCTCAAGTTCATTTAGTAAAATCAGCATTGTTCAGTTCTAAGTTCTCAAAAATGTGTTTTTCTCTCATGAATGCGTTCATGGACAGGATTGTTAGTAATGCCACACTACCATCAGTCTGTGCCTGTCTTTCCTCAAGAGTTAATAGACCCTTCCCTTAACTGTAATATTTCCAAAAGGCTGCCAGCAATCCCTAATTCAGCATGTTCCATGAGTGACTGAGCTGAACAAAAAAGGCTACTTGAGTCAACATGCCTCATAGGAAGTAGTCTCCTTTCTAGAAATCTACCCCTTTCTGTTTCCTTCCACATTATTTAACAATTAACATTTCACTGATCCTGAAATAAACTAACTGTGTCTCTTCCCTCAGTAACAACTGCTATACTAAAGAGTGTTGCTCTTGGTGCTACCTGGTAGTACCTCTTGGCTCCTACCGGAGTGCCGTTGTATGAGGTGTTATTAATTTCTGGCTGGCCCGTCTGGATCAGTGTAAGATCATTTGATTCCAGTAGCCAGACAATTTCTCTTTAAATTTCTATTTATTTCTAGTGTATAAGTTCTTGTCTTTTTTGTTCATTACAGAAACAACCATTGAGGGCTAAAGCCAAAGAAATAGCACAATTGAGAGGTCTACATGGAGGTAAAATGCTAATAACTTTTTCTTAATATCCCAATGTGGGTCTTTTCTTTTGATCATAACCACTTGATGTTTTTATCATATTTTATTAGAGAAATGAGAAAAACTGAGAAGGTACCAGATGTAGGACTAAGGGCAGACTGGACTCCAATGCGACTCTAAAGGTACAAACTGAGACAAGATTTTAAACTAAAATGCCTGTATGTAATTGCTTTAAAGACCATCACAGTTAACCTTTAGAGATCATCTTTATCCAAAGAGTCAGACTTTACACACATGCATGGTAAACCGGAGCGCCTGCTTTATTTGGACGCATTCCAAAGAAAGTGGAGCTTCCCAAGAAGACCATCACCTGTCAGCTAACCAGACATGTACAGATGTTTGAGCCAGATGGTTCTTGTGCTAAGTTAGTCTTTCACTCTGCATTTTATGTGCAGTGAAACGTTACGCCTGACAGCGTATAGGAAGGAGGATGGAATTAAATGAAGTAAAACCTAATGTTGTCCTGGCTGGTAGAGGAAATATAACTCGGCTTACTTGGCTTTCAGTCACTCTTCAGGCTCTTTGGCTCCTTCCGGACATAGTCGGAGGCCGCAGCGCTAATCAGGTGAGAGATATCCATCCTCACAGCCGAGGTGTCGACAGGATTGGGTTTCAGAAACTCAGACACTCAGAAGCCTGTGTGAAGTGAGAGATCCATGCTTTGTCTTTTTTCTCACTCAGACACACCATTTTTCTTTATGCATTATTCTTTTATTAGCACAACCCTTCCCCTTTAATATTCCTTCCGCTACTTGCCTCTCTTTCCCAGGAACAAGACAGTATTGCACTTAGGGGTAGCTGCAATGCTTAAGGGACTTCTAGCATTGCCTGCCCCCTTTCTGCATATATGTCTATGGCAAGCATTACAGCGGGCCCAGTATCTCAATTTCCTGAGATTAGGTCACTTGTGGCTCGTGTATTGCAACGCTACACGTTCAGGATCATGCCCTAACGTGACAGGACATATAGCCTTCAGAGTTTTGTTTTCTTAATATTCCTCTCCTGTTTTTCTTCTTGCAGCTGTTTGAGGTTTTATGGCCATTTCTCTTCCCCTCTGTCCTTAGTGAAAACGACAGTTTTGAGTTTAGGGTCTATATATGTGCTCTGTGTGCTTCAGTTCAAAGGCCGACAGTGAATAGAAATGATTGTTATTGGAAAAATTATCTGAAAGCAAACTTGGAGAGACATTAGATTATTTCTGACATGTCCTGCTAAAGCCTTAAATGGTTTAGAAACATTCTACCCTCCTTTGCCCTCGCTCCCGCCTTTAACCGCTCCCCTCTGCTCTTTATTTTTTTCTGTCCGCTAAACCTGTCACTTTGATGAGTTGTGTGCAATCTTCTCAGGGGCCGTTCTCTGCTTCACCGAGGGCCCCCATCCTTCCTGTGTACGTGGCGTGGATCCCACCTTTGATGTAGTCCTCCTTTGTTCCCGTGGTAGCCTCGTGCCGTGGGGTGCTGGGGCTAAAGTTAACTGGGCTGTAGTTAAACTTTTACTGTAGTACATTTTAACACCGCTTTTCTACTAAATGTAGAGGTGTGTTTGTATTGTGTTTGCTTGCAAATGAGATAGACATGTAATCCAACACATTGAACCCTACACAACCCATTACTACCGGTTTGCTTATTATCGAGTCAACTACAAGTGGCTGTTGCCGTGGCTTTACTGCCTCGGTGCCCACTGTGCACAAAGCGTCTCACTACTGCAGATGATTACACTTGCTATATGAGCTGTGTCCTAATCGTGGTGGACAGCTAAAATTAAAGCCAGGTACTGCCCTCCGCCTTCCCAGCATTCCCTGAGATAAACCTCCTCCCCCGCTGAGCACAACCTGAATGCATTTTTAAACTCTGGCTCAACGTTTTTTCTGTGTGGATTACATGCTCTGAATTATTGTGCTTTGATTTCTGTGAGGTGCCCAAGATGAACCTAAAGCCAGCCGTTGTACTCAGCATCTTTGGCATATTAGCTCAGTTAACCAAGGACCTCATTCCAAGTTGTTTCTTTTTGTTTGTTGCTTATTTTTAAAGACTAATGTTTACAATTGTTTCTATATAACGTCTATATAACATCTTAGCCTTGAACTGTAATGAAAGGCTCTAGAACTGAGGAGTTATGAAAAACTACACATAAAGACATGTAATAATGTTTTGTGCATTTGTTTTATTGCCAACCTGACCCAGTTCCTTCAGAGGACTAGATTATAGTACAGTACAGTGCCGTGTAAAAGTAATACATGTAAAGCACTTTGAATTGTCAAGTTGCTGAAATGTGCTATAAAAATAAACTTGCCTTGCCTATATGGGTTTCCAGTTTTTTTTAAAGAATTGAACAATCTGAAGAATGTGGCATACAATTGTATTCAACCCCCTTGAGTCATTACTTTGTAGAATCACCTTTTACTGCGATTGCAGCAGCGAGTCTTTTGGGGTATGTCTTTACCAGCTTTGCATGTGTAGAGACTAAAACTGTTGCTTATTTTCTTGGTCTTGGGGCCATTAGAGTTACAGTTAGGAAAAGGCAGGATTGTCGTGTATTTAGCTCCATCCATCTTCTAATCACGTCCGACCATCTTTCATGTTAAAACTGAAGATACGCAGCCTCACAGCCTGATGCACCACTTTGTATTACCAGGGAGACACGGTGTGTTCACTATGATGTGCAGTGTTTGTTTTCTGCCACACATAGTGCTTTGCATTTTTAATTTTAAGCACCTTCTTCCAGATGTTTGCTATGTATCATAAATGCCTTGTGGTAAACTTAAAATAAAATCTTTCTTTTTGAATCTGTTCCATAAAGGCCAGATTTGTGTTGTGCACATCGAATAGTTGCCCTGTCAACAGATTCTCCCACCTAAGGTCTAGGTCTCTACAGCTCCTCTGAAGTAACAATGGACCTCTTGGCTACTTCTCTGATCAATTTTCTCCTTCCCAGCCTGTCAGTTTAAGTGGATGAGAAGGTTTTTGGTAGATTTGCAGTTGTTCCATAATCCTTCCACTTTCAGATGATGGATTGAACTGAGCTCTGTGAAATGTTAGAGTACAGCAAAATACAGTCACAAACCTTTCTATTGGTAAAAAACTTTAAAAAGACTTTGTGCTTAACTGTTATCAAACATGTTGATATAACCTTAAAAAACCCTCCTAAGGTGGGTTTTTTTTACTTTGAGATTTCAGTGTTACAATCTTTACCCAGCACTGTAGAATAGTCCTGGATGGAGAGTTAGGGGGGAATAGAGAGCGTTTTAAAGTAGCGATTAAACTGAACAGAGAGGAGCAGCTAACATATATCCAGTCAGTCATCTATAATTACAGTAAACTGATGTGTCAAGACTGGGTGCGTCCCTTTCAAGGAATTATGTGGTCGAGTGTCAGATAATTAAAGGCTCATAACTGTCTTTTTAAGAAAAGTTAGTGAAAGCCAAATATGGAAATTTTTTTATTTTAAAAGTACTATATGTAACTAGTCAGGGTTGCATGTAATTTATTGTGGCGCACCGCCACAGCAAAATAAACCCAGCCCCAGAAAAACTATATGAATGGTATATGGTGAGATGAGGATATATATATATATATATATATTAGTCATATATATATATATATAGTAATATAATTTATTATATTATATCTTATATATGTATGTATGGGTATAATATAGTTATTATACTATATATATATATATGTATAAGATATATATATAATGTATCTATCTATAATATGGTATTCATGTATGTATTGTATGTATGTATATATATTTTATGTATGGTATCTAGTGCGGTATATATACTCTATATGCTATGTATATATCTATTATAGTGTATTAATATATATGTATGTATGTCATGTATGTATGTATGTCTTATCTATGTATGTATGTTATATCTATGTATGTATTATATATATATATGTATTATGTTATATATAATTGATTCGGTACTAGAATCGTATATATATATGTATGTGCTATGCGCTCTTATAATGTTGGATATATAGTATATGTATGTATGTCTATATGTCGGTATGTATATTAGTGGTGTAATGTTGTATATATGTCTGTGTATGTATATATTATGTCGGTATGTATATTGTCTGCTGTCTCTGTATATAATGTATGTTCTCTCTATATGTATCTATATATCTATATATATATGTATTTATATGTGGTGTGGTTGGGTGTGTATATATTATCTATGTTACGATATATATCTAGTATATGGTGTTGTGTGTATCTATTAGATATGTATATCTATATATCTATATGTATATATCTATATATATATATATGTGCGGGATATATATATATCGTATATATTTAGTTATATCCTCTCTGTGTGTAGGATCTCTTATTGTATATATCTATCTGTATATATATATCTCTCTCATATATTATGTATAATTATATAGATCGATATATATATGTTGTATGGATATATGTATGTGTGTGTGGTGTATACTCTGTGTAGTGTGATATAGATCAATATATGTGTGTGTATATTCATCTATATCTATATGTGTGTTATATGTCTCATTCGGATAGATATATATATGTGTGTGTGTATATAGTCTTGGTGTGTGTGTGTATATATATATATATATATGTGTGTGTGTATATTATATATATATATTATGTTTGTGGTGTATTAGGTATATATATATTTGTGTGTGTGTGTATATATATATATATATATGTGTGTGTGTGTATAATATATATATATGTGTGTGTGTGTATAGATATATTTGTGTAGTATAATATATATATGTGTTGGTGTGTGTATATATATATATTATATATATATATTATATATATATGTGTGTTGTGTATATATTATATGTGAGTGTATATAGTCACTATCTATATGTGTTTGTGTAACTAATATATTATATATGTGTGGTGTGTCTATATATATATCTCCAATGTGTGGTGTGTATATATTATATATATCTTCTATATATATATATAATATATATATATATATCTATATATATATCTAAGTTGTATTATGTATGTTGGTATATATATATATATATCTATATATGTATATATAAGTGTGTGTGTATATATATATACGGGGTTGGACAATGAAACTGAAACCCCTGGTTTTAGACCCCAATAATTTAATTAGTATGGTGTAGGGCCTCCTTTTGGCGGCCAATACAGCGTCAATGGTTCGTCTTGGTAATGACAGATACAAGTCCTGCACAGTGGTCAGAGGGATTTTTAAAAAAAGCCATTCTTCTTGCAGGATAGTGCCAGGTCACTACGTGATACTGGTGGAGGAAAACGTTTCCTGACTCGCTCCTGCCAAACACCCCAAAGTGACTCAATAATATTTAGATCTGGTGACTGTGCAGGCCATGGAGATGTTCAACTTCACTTTCATGTTCATCAAACCAATCTTTTCACCATCCTTTCCTGTGTGTAATTGTGTGCATTGTCATCCTGATACACGCATCGCGCCTTCAGGATACAATGTTTGAACCATTAGATGCACATGGTCCTCAAGAATGGTTCGGTAGTCACCTTGGCAGTGATGCGCTCACATCTAGCACAATATGGGCCAAGGGGAATGCCTGATATATGTTAGCCCAAACCATCCCTGATCCACCCCCATGCTTCACTCTGGGGCATGCAACAGTCTGGGTGGTACGCTTCTTTGGGGGCTTCTCCACAACCGTAACTCTCCCGGATGTGGTGAAAACAGTAAGGTGGACTCATCAGAGAACAATACATGTTTCGCATTGTCCACAGCCCGAAGATTGTGCTCCTTGCACCATTGAAACCGACGTTTGGCATTGGCATGAGTGACCAAGGTTTGCTATAGCAGCCGGGGCCGTGTATATTGACCCGGTGGAGCTCCCGACGGACAGTTCTGGTGGAAACAGGAGAGGCTGAGGTGCACATTTTAATTCTGCCGTGATTTGGGCAGCCGTGGTTTTATGTTTTTTGGGATACAATCCGGGTTAGCACCCGAACATCCCTTTCAGACAGCTTCCTCTTGCGTCACAGTTAACCCTGTTGGATATGGTTTCGTCCTTCTTGGTGTTATGCTGACATTACCCGGTACACGTGGCTCTTGATAAATCACAAAGACTTGCTGTCTTGGTCACAGATGCGCCAGCAAGACGTGCCGCAACAATTTGTCCTCTTTTGAACCTCTGGTATGTCACCCTAATGTTGTGTGCATTTCAATATTTTGGAGCAAAACTGTGCTCTTACCCTGCTAATTGAACCTTCAGACTCTGCTCTTAGCTGTGCATGTGCAATTAATGAAGACTGGCTACCAGGCTGGTCCAATTTAGCCATTAAACCTCCAACACTAATATGATAGGTGTTTCAGTTTCATTGTCCAACCCCTGTATATATATGTGTGTGTATATGTGTGTGTGTTTTGTTAATCTTTATTTACGCACTTATACTAACCATTATCAGAGAGTTGGAAATTTAAATATCATGAAACCTTAAAATGTACTTTATTTTTAAAAACCAACACCGCCGGCTCCGTCCTGCCTGTGAAGCTGCTACAGTTTGTTCGTAGAGGGAGGTGAAAGAATTCCACATCCTCCGTTCCTGCTCTATTCCGTTCCGACCGATGGAGCATCATCCTGATACACGGCACCGCCTTCAGGATACAATGTTTGAACCATTGGATGCACATGGTCCTCAAGAATGGTTCGGTAGTCCTTGGCAGTGACGCGCCCATCTAGCACAAGTATTGGGCCAAGGGAATGCCATGATATGGCACCCCAAACCATCACCCCAGTTTCAGTTTCTTTGTCCAACCCCTGTACCTCTCGCGCATGCTTTCTTCGGGCTCCAAGGAACTTGGAGCCGACATATGTTGCATTTGAATGACAGTAATGTAGTTAATTAATATAACTTTTACCTTAATGTGTAATGTTTCAGCAGACAGGTCAGGGTTAAAGCAGGGTTAGGTTATGAATCAATGTCTCAAGCTTTCAATTTGTCATGGAGCTCTGATCGGTCAATACTTACATGTGAAATCAATCTACCTGTCTAACTTGTGCAAGTTTTGTTTGTTTGAAAATGTGAAAAATGAAATACTAAAGGAACTGCAATGCTCTAAACTTTTCATTTATATCTGAGGGCACCACCTCGTGCAGTTAAAACACTGTTTCACGGGTATTGTTCAGCGTTTCTCAATAAAATCAGATTGGAACATAGAATGTGTATTGTGACCTTGTAGTACATAAAAATGTAAGTTATAAAAAATTCGGCCAAAATCAGAGAACCAGAAAACTCCAATCAGTGCAACCCTACTTGACGCTCATTCTAATTTTTTACGGAAACCATTATTTTTTTTTTGGCCTGTTGATTCAAACTACTATTTAACTGCTAGCGCAATCAGATTTTAGTCTGAATGGCTCACAATCCGCGACCCACATGTTTAGAAAGTGAACATAGACGTCACACTGCAGCACACGGTTGACAGAAATAATCATTTTTTAAGTTGTTGAGCAAAGGGAGCCAGCAATGTATGACCACATCATAACAAGAGAAAGAAAGGTACAAAAAAAGAAAGAGCACAACTATTAACAATGGCCTTTTGTGGAGCAGTGACTGCTACTTCTGTAGAAAGTCTGTGGATGTGGAGCCTGGACAATGATGTAAAAGTCGGATGAAACGCAACATGACCGTTCAGACAGCAGCCGGTTTGAAAACTATCAGATACGTATCCGATTTAGTACCACATATGGAAGAGACATTACTTCCTCTCTTAGATTAGCTGGTCTGTTTGCATTTTCTACTTCCAAGGGACCCAGGACGGGATGTACCAGGGTTCCCTTGTTTAATCCATACCAGAATTAGGATGCTCCAGTATGGCAGACTATCCATTTAAAGTGGAACAAAAATGGTAGGTGGGAATCCCATGTACGCCTTGATACCAGTCACCAACCCACGTCTAGCCATGGCCTGTGCATGTAATGATAATTAGGTCCCTAAATATCAGTTTTCAGGGGCCCGCTCGTGTTTTAATTCTGCCTCAGGTGTAGTTGGTAGCTTTTTTTAAAAATATGTTAACTATGATGTGCCATCTGGGGTTAATGAATAAGTTCTGAACCTGAATTAAGATCTTTTCACCTCTTCAACGTAGGTTACTGGTCATTTCTTTAGCTACTGAGATGTCTTCTTTTTCCCTCTGATTAATGGATATGATTTTAAGGTTTAGGCCACATTTACACCTCATTAAACCATGACTCAATGATATGGCTTTACTGTGTGTTCCCCTGATTTAGATATAGATATTATGGCTAAACTGCCTGGTCTAAAGATAGTCTTAGACTAAAGAAGCATAGACTGCAAAAACGTCCGTAAATCAGGCAGGAAACACCCAAATGAAGAAATCCAATCTTAGAGACAGCCTAGTTTGATTGAATATAAATGAATTTCAAAATGTCTTCAGCTGTGACACTGTGGTAATATAAATGTGCAAAAAAAGGCCTTGTTTTGTTTATTTGGGAGCTAAAAAGTGAGAGAACCCTGGTTAATATAATGATATATTTACATATTTAGACTGTAATGGCAGATGGAAACAACACTCATTTAAAGCCATTAAACATTCGAGGTGTGCATTAACGAGACCACTTCTCATCACCAGAGATGACGCTGAGTTTAACAAAAGAAAAATGTCTTTTTTTGAGAAAGAATTAGAATTTCCAACCGCAGGCTCTACAGCGACATACTGTGCTGCTGTGACTGAGTTACAACACAGAACAAACAGACGAGACAGAAGGGAAATGGGAGTCCACTAAGTATTTAGGAGTGTGTGGTTGTGTAGCGTATCAAGTAAAGACACGGTCAGTAATTCAGATGTGACTCCAAGCCCAGCTTCTTGCAACGTTTTTTGTGCTTGTTAATTTGGGCTAAACCGGTCTACGTTTTGTCTAGAGAATACATGATATAAAGGTCTAAAACAAGTTGAACAAATCGTTCAGTTTTAAACCAAATGTATATTTTTGCCCAGGGAACTGTGGGCCTTTTCGTCATTGTTTAACCGTATTTTCATCCAAAAAGATGCTCGCCTGGATGTTAGCATTTTTAATGATTTATCTGTTTAGCTGTAAGACTTCTTCCATTTTTCCTGTCACAGGTGCTTGTTTTCAGGTATTTTTCGGTGACACCACCTCTGGGCTCCTAGCAACCGTTCCAGTGTTCTAGAATGTGTGTGACGAGGCGCGTGCGCGTTCTGTGTGTCGGCTCGTGCCGCCGCCGCGGCAGTGAGTGGGTTAAAGCAGACGGCGTGACGGTCCTATCAGTGCTGCTCGGAGCAGTCCCAGCCCACCTCCTCCTGCCTCTGTCCCTCCGCGCAGAGGGAGAGCACAGAGCCGGGGCTACAGTGTGTGTGTGGCTGTTGTGTCATTCTGGCAGGACACACTCCAATGAGAAACAGTCCTCTCTGCTCGGTACTTGTTGCTGCCGTGTCGGGTTGTTTGTTTGTTTTACTCTGTTTGCAGACATTTTAAATCCACCGGACCTCTTTTTTTTTTATCGGTTTTATCTCCGGTGTTTGCGAACGACTCCCGCTACGGAGCCCACTGGAGATAAGCAGCCCACAGCTCCGGGAGGCACAAAAACACGGTAGGGTCGGAGTAAACCCTGGTCACTCATTACTCTTTGCATATGCTTTCTTCAGACCTCTGTCTTTCCTCCCGAAGAATACTGAGCTTAACCCAAGAATGTGTTCAGTTGGTCCCTTTTGGGTCCACGCGTCCCTCTCATTGAGCGTCACTATGTCTGTCCAAAAGACTTGGCTCATAGTACCAGAAATAGCTGAAAACGTTTTAGTGTATTTTGTTTTCACAGCATATTACCTTCCTTGAGTTTGTTACTGAAGGTCCTCTGGGGTCTGATCTCACACTTAGCAGGATAATCCAACCTTAAAGTAAATTTATTTTACTTATTTTGTACAAATTTAACCTACTATTATATCTTAACCATACTGTCCTACTTCTATTAAAAGACTTGTGGGGAGTTTGAGCATGGTATGCACATATGCTGTTGTTTACCAAAACAGAAATAGTAGACATTGGACAAAATCTATAAATTTTAAGTTACAGTTTAATATTCGTATTGATTTGTAATCGGGTGAACATTTTAAGCATTTTTTAGTCTTGGTTGTAATCATAAAACCGGCTGTTTTACTTTGAGACTCGACTCATAGCCTTGAGCCACCCGCTCCTCTTGGTATGTTTAACAACCCAGCTGTGAGTAAGTGCCCTGAGGGGATCATATATGACTAAAATCCCTCCTGACGAACAGAAAGCTGTCAGAGAAAGCTGTATCCCAAAGCCATGTGTGTACTTCCAAGGGGGCAAGTGCCTGCTGTTGATGTTATTATTGTGAGGAGCAATGTTGTTATTAACAGTCTCTTGACTGATTCCTGGTAATTGCTGCCTATTAGTTTTAATTAAAGGGAAGCAGGATGCTTTGCCTTTATGCTGTCGCCCAAGGTCTCAGCATCTCTGTCACACACCCCATAATCATAACGTTGACATGAAAGACAGCAGAAGGAGCACTTTATTACCTTCGTTGTTCCAAACCAACTTGCATCAGGAATCATGTTACAAATTGGTATTTTGGTTTTGTTTAATGTAGTCAAATAATTGTTCTGACTGAGGACTTGTGTATTTTAGTAGGGATTTAGAAACTGCAGGTCTATGGAAAACATGGCGGTAAACAACCTTTTATCGCATTTTGATTAGTTTGATGAAGTACAGGTTAGGGTCTTAGTTCATTTTCGTGCNATGTTTTCTATTTTTTGACTGTTTTAAAAGATGATCTAAGTCTGTTAAAGTTGGAAAAGGTGTAAAAGCTTGCATAAATCCAGGTTAATAATAGTTAGTGTGAGATATATTAAGTGGTTTTAACTTCGGACTAAACCAGTAAAGTAAAAACATTGTTTTATTGCCACAGGAGAAAGTCTTTGTTTTGGCTATCAGTCCAAATTTGTTTTTTAAGTGGATTCCATCAAAAATACAGTACTGTACTTTTCTTTTCTCTACAGCAGATGTTTCTCCACTGCAAGAAACTGCAGGGGTTGACTAATCAGCTGGTCGTCAGGCTCTGCAGCAGTCTACAATGTACCACTGGTTTGAATTAGGTGTGCTGGGGCGGAAACATCTAAAACAAGTAAACCTGACCAACACTTATTACTCATACAGTTAAAAACAAACTATATTTAGAGACACACATGCCATGTTGGTTTTTTGACTTTAAATACAATACAAATATGTCAAGGCACTAAATTATGACATAAAATCATCCATAATTAATTTATTTAGAACAGGAAAGGAATGTGAGAGAAGGTTATGCATAACTTTCTTTTATAGTTTTGTGGAGTTACTTTGAAAAACTAATTTCTGGAGGTTATTTTCCTAAATACTGCTGACATAATCCTGCACAGTTTTTTTTTCCATTGTTCTAATTAGGAAGACTACAAAGACTATAAACTGTGTTTGTGTTTTCCACAGATGTGTAATCATAATAGACACTGAGGCAATGTGGTAATGTCCCTAGAACTCTAATGGAGGCATGCATGGACCATTAACTTAAACCAGTTTGTTTTTTCCTGCTGCAGCACTACAACTCCCCCCCCTGGTTGTTCCAAACTTTTACACAACCAAGAATTTATAACAAGGCGGGCTCTGCTTGAAACGCATTTCTGAGTCATTCTTGTTTAAAAAAAAAAGGGTTGACATGCAATTGATGAAGAAAAAGCATGGTGCAATAGCCACAGACACAGTAATTCTTGAGTGGAACTTTGTGGTGAAATAAAGGTAAGCAACAACAATGAAACGACCCAGCTACTCTTATGTGCTGGTTTGAGATTATCTTTGATCCCTCTTTAGTAAACCTTGGTTTATTTTAGGTGACAAAAGGGAGAGAGAGAGATTTTGACAACTTTTGTCTCTAACAGTGGCTTCTAACACTCTAGCAGGACCACAAATGCCACAATTTATGTAAAACTGTTATTTCTGTTTGTCAAGGACAGTTCTGCTAAAAAAATAAATAAATAATCAAAATAAAAGCATTACTATCAGCATAGAACTCAAGATTAAAAATTAGGAGACCACTGCAATTTTTGGTCATCTCTACAGGGGATGACAGCCTGTGTCTGTTGTATACCAACTCAAACACACCTCATCCTGCTCAATGACGTTGGCTGCACAGTGCTCACTAGTGGAGACCAGGCCAAGATCCATGCAGTGGTTGAAAATCAGGCTTATTCCACCAAATAGTGATTTCAGAACTTCTAATTTAAGGCATTAGCATTGTGTGGCATAAAAATAAATATGTTGTTGATCACTTGTCTTTTTCTGCAAATAAATGTGTGAAATTACAATATTTTGTGCAAAATGTTGTCAGAGGTTCATAGGGCAAAAATACAACAACATACCTAAAAATATAACATCCCCCCCAAAAAACAGATCATTTTGCAGTGGTCGCTTATTTTCTTACCAGAGCTGTATTTATCTGTAGATTTTGAAAAGACTTGTTAGATAAAGAAATTCATAAAAAAGTAACACAATTATGTTTACAATTCATGGGTTTTCAGTCTGAATTAATTCTGTTTCGTGCCATATGCTTTAATTTTTATGAATTGTCTTAAACTATTTAGAATTATAACAAGTACACTGTTTTCTACACAGTTCTTCAGGTTTACCACAAGAGGGTGCTGTTAGTCAAACAATGATTCTGAACATGTATCTCCAAAAGCATCTACAGGGGTTGGACAATGAAACTGAAACACCTGTCATTTTAGTGTGGGAGGTTTCATGGCTAAATTGGACCAGCCTGGTAGCCAGTCTTCATTGATTGCACATTGCACCAGTAAGAGCAGAGTGTGAAGGTTCAATTAGCAGGGTAAGAGCACAGTTTTGCTCAAAATATTGAAATGCACACAACATTATGGGTGACATACCAGAGTTCAAAAGAGGACAAATTGTTGGTGCACGTCTTCTTGGTCATCTGTGACCAAGACAGCGAGTCTTTGTGATGTATCAAGAGCTACGGTATCCAGGGTAATGTCAGCATACCACCAAGAAGGACGAACCACATCCAACAGGATTAACTGTGGACGCAAGAGGAAGCTGTCTGACGGGGATGTTCGGGTGCTAACCCGGATTGTATCCAAAAAACATAAAACCACGGATGCCCAAATCACGGCAGAATTAAATGTGCACCTCAACTCTCCTGTTTCCACCAGAACTGTCCGTCGGGAGCTCCACAGGGTCAATATACACGGCCCGGGCTGCTATAGCCAAACCTTTGGTCACTCATGCAATGCCAAACGTCGGTTTCAATGGTACAAGGAGCGCAAATCTTGGGCTGTGGCCCAATTTTGAAACATGTATTGTTCTCTGATGAGTCCATCTTTACTGTTTTCCACCAGATCCGGGAGAGTTACGGTGTGGAGAAGCCCCAAAGAAGCGTACCACCCAGACTGTTCCCTGCCCAGAGTGGAAGCATGGGGTGGATCAGTGATGGTTTTTGGGCTGCAATATCATGGCATTCCCTTGGCCCAATACTTGTGCTAGATGGGCGCGTTTAACTGCCAAGGACTACCGAACCATTTTGAGGGACCATGTGCATCCAGTGGGTTTAAACATTGTATCCTGAAGGTGGTTTCCGTGTATCAGGATGACAATGCAACCCAAAACACACAGCAAGACGGTGAAAGATTGGTTTGATGAACATGAAAGTGAAGTTGAACATCTCCCATGGCCTGCACAGTCACCAGATCTAAATATTATTGAGCCACTTTAGGGTGTTATGGAGGAGCGAGTCAGGAAACGTTTTCCTCCACCAGGATCACGTAGTGACCTGGCCACTATCCTGCAAGAAGAATGGCTTAAAATCCCTCTGACCACTGTGCAGGACTTGTATATGTCATTCCCAAGACGAATTGACGCTGCATTGGCCGCAAAAGGAGGCCCTACACCATACTAATAAATTATTGTGGTCTAAAACCAGGTGTTTCAGTTTCATTGTCCAACCCCTGTATATTCACTAAAAGGCATGGCATAATTAAACAACTTTCATTGTTGTTTTGATGTATTTTATCATCAAATTAAACTAAATATTTTAGGAATCTCATAATTGTGTGCAATTTCATAGAAAAACCCCGGTGCACTTTCCTGCCGTGAACTGGTGCTGTATTTTTTCAAAAAAAGAATTGATCCAGAAAAGCTATTGTACTGTTTTTGATGAAAAAAATCTTTAACAAAGGTATATGTTTTTTAACTATTGCAGTGAATTAGATCGTCTTATTATGTTTTTTTGTGTGTTGCCAGAAAAAAAATTATAATGTCACTTCTAAAGCTGTGTAATAGTATCTTAATTTTCTACATTTTACTTTGTCTCAATTTAAAATCAGATTGTCATCTGCAGAGCTTAAAAATCTTTAGGTTGCCCAGTATATCAGAAAACCAATATACTAAATGTTGTTTATGATCAAAATGTTTCTAAGGCATGTTGTTAAGTGCCTTCTTACATTTCCATACTTCTCTTGCTCTATCAGCACCAATAACACTAAATCACTTAGATTCTTTCAGATGTCCCCACGATTGTTTTTATTTTATGAAACAAATGTCTGAAAACTGTCTGCTTAAAAACACGCCGTTTTTAAATAAAGCATGAAGACTTTTACAAGATTGCCCTGAGGTATTTTTTGCTGTTTTTATCAACTTTTAGGGTTGTACACCTTTTGTTTTCATTGTTATTCATATTCATTGATATGATCTAACAGAATGTCATCAGTCAGTCATTTTCTATCGCTTATTCCATTGTGGGTCGCGGGGGAGCTGCTGCCTATCTCCACAGTCTATGGGCGAGAGGCGGGGTACACCCTGGACAGGTCGCCAGTCCATCGCAGGGCAACACACAAACAACCATGCACACACTCATTCATACACATAAGGGCAATTTAGAGAGACCAATTAACCTAACAAGCATGTTTTTGGACTGTAGGAGGAAGCCAGAGTACCTGGTGAGAACCCACGCAAGCACGGTACATATCTAACAGAATAATTTGTTCCTAATAGAGAAAAAAGATTAAGAACTTAATTAAGTTGTAATTAGGAAAGCATTTTTTGCAAATGGACTGAATGCATGTTTAGATGTCATATGGAAAATATTTCCAAATTTCCTCATACCAAAGTGTCTGAGAGAGCAGAGAAGTCACAGCTCTTTTAGAACAAAAACTATTCACACTTTGTTATGTGCACTTTAAATAGATTCTGGGGCATTTGAGTTTAAACTAAATCAAGGCCCAACAAAGCGAAAATTTGATGGCTGGAGCAGTCAGAAAGCTAGATAGAACAGATAGAACGGGGTTTTAGCTGGTTCATGCACCACACACACAAACCACACCTAACTGTGCAGTTAGCTTGTCTTTGTGTAGCACATCTAGTAAACGTCAGACTGACATTGGGATTTTTAAAATCTTAAAGCAGGGGCCAAAATGGGGGGCTTAAAAACATTTTTTCAAAAAAGGTGAATAGGTGAACAGTTCTGATATCTTTAATTATGTATTTATTATATGTCAAAGCTGTTTGCAAAAAATATTTTTCTCATATGACCTAAACTATCTCTCTTCCTCTTCAATAGTGTCACTGTCAGTCATTTACAGTTCCAGTCAGGTGTTTTCATTTACCCAATCAATGACATGAATGTCAATGTTAATTTGGTGATTGTAATGGTTTATTTGAACCTTTTTTCCCATTTGGAATAGTTATACAAGACAAAACTTTTAAGAATTTTACAAATAAGAACTGAGTGTGCAGGTTTAAAGGTATTTTGATTTTTTTGTACACGAAGCATAAAAACCCGGTTCCAAAAAAAATCCCTCAAAACCTAAAAAAAAATTTAGCCCCCAAAGTGGAAGCAAAAGCCCGTGGGAAAGATTTAGACAGGCGAAAGATGACGAAGAATGTTTAGAGTCATGTTCTGGGTTTCAAATCTAAGCTTACTGTACCTACTATCAAGCATTGCGGTGGTGGTCATGGGGCGGTTTTGCTGTTAGTGATACCGGTGTATTGCACAAAGTGAACAGAATAATCTCCATCAAATTCTTCAGCTTCACTTTAAATCAACACGAATTTTTCAAATTTTGGGGGGGTTGGTTTTTCCCGGGGGACACCCCCCAGACTGGGGTTTTAAAAGGCAAGCAGCTCCTTCTGGAATTCCGACTTAATCCTGATGAAGTGGCAGAACCTTGTTAATGGCTACAGAAAGTAGAAGGTTTTTAATCACAGTTGTGCTGATTAACAACACAACTGATTCCTCAAAGTCTGTAAAGCTTTTTTCTTCATTGAGACATCTTACAGCTCTGGTTGTAACAATGTCTAACCTCGTGAGGTTTTGCACAAAAATAAAACAACCTGTTTCTGTTTAGCTACCTTTTTACAACAGCAGTATACAAAAACATAGGTCCTGCATAGTCACATCAGTGAAGTCAGTTCTGAAGGCTGCAATGATATTATGGAGACAGTGAACACAATTATTCATGAAAACAGAGGGACAGAAAATGATCCTTGGAGGAGGAAAATGCATGTTTCACAAAATATTATTAATGCATATGCTTCAAATCAAGTTGAATTAGATGAGTTAGTTATGGCTAGCACCATAAACCGTGGTTTACTGTTCTTTGGTATCAGAGTTCTCACCAGTTTATTAGCTAGTAAGGTTGTCATGCTGATGCATATCTGCCCTGCATTTTAAAGGCATATGAAGATACGTTACTGGGTTTGGGTTGGGCTGCCTGAGGTACACTTCTCACCTATTGACAACTGGAGATAGGCACCAGCTCCCGAACTCAGAGACCCAAATAGCTACAACTGCTACATAATTTATGCAAGGACTATGCAAATGTAGCAGAAGAAAACAAAATCATTTAAGCTCATGCTGCACTCTGCAGATGCTGTGTCTGCTCTAATAAACATTCACTGTCCTCGGCTCCAACAACAATTCTACCTGTTTTCGGATTAATTTAGATAATAATTTGACAACTTGGCGGCACTCATACACAGTCTATGCACTGATCATTCCCTGATGGTCAGATGTTGATAAAGTATGGAAAAACCAACAAAAGTGCCATATCCAATGCAGATGTGCATCAAAAGCCTAATATTTCTCAAAATACACTTCTCTTT
This sequence comes from Crenichthys baileyi, assembly GCA_036173005.1. NCBI lineage: Eukaryota > Metazoa > Chordata > Actinopteri > Cyprinodontiformes > Goodeidae > Crenichthys > Crenichthys baileyi. The sequence goes on along the minus strand of JAHHUM010000413.1, from coordinate 68,462 downwards.
GGAGTCATGTAAAGCATATTTTTAAATACACCAACATACGTTGCAAGGTTGCCCTGCGATGGACTGGCGACCTGTCCAGGGTGTACCCCGCCTCTCGCCCATAGACTGCTGGAGATAGGCACCAGCTCCCCCGCGACCCACTATGGAATAAGCGGTAGAAAATGACTGACTGACTGACGTTGCAAGGTTAGTTGCCAGGAAGAGTTGTGTAAAATTTTGAACGGTGTGATTTATTTTTTAAAGCAGAGAAAGTTAAATGACATTTATAGAAATGAAATTAGGTATTTAACAACTGACAGGATTTTTTAAAATGTTTGTAGGGAGCTGGAAATCTATGACTGAGTTAAATATAATGTCTGTACAAGTTTTCTCAAAGATATTGTAGGTATATAATGAATTTCTTTGTGTTTCTGCCTCACTCAGCACATTAAACTATACACTGAATAGGTCAGAAGACTTAATTAAGTTGTAATTAGGAAAGCATTTTGTGCAAATGGACTGAATGCATGTTTAGATGTCATATGGAAAATATTTCCAAATTTCCTCATACCAAAGTGTCTGAGAGAGCAGAGAAGTCACAGCTCTTTGAGTAACATAACTATTCACACTTTGTTATGTGCACGAGTTAAATAGATTCTGAGGCATTTGAGTTTAAACTAAATTCAAGGACCAACAGAGCAGAAATTTGATGGCTGGAGCAGTCAGAAAGGCTAGATAGAACAGATAGAACAGGGTTTAGCTGGTTCATGCACACACACACACACACACATACACACACCTAACTGTGCAGTTAGCTTGTCTTTGTGTAGCACATCTAGTAAACCAGGTCAGACTGACATTGGGATTTTTAAATCATTCAATGCATGGACCTAATGGTAGGCTTAGAAACACTGTATTTCAAAAAAGGTGAATAGGCACTCATACACAGTCTGTGCATTGATCATTCCCTGATGGTCAGATGTTGATGAAGTATGGAAAAACCAACAAAAATGCCATATCCAATGCAGATGTGCATCAAAAGCCTAATATTTCACAAAATACACTTCTCTTTGGACTCATGTAAAGCATATTTTTAAATACACCAACATACGTTGCAAGGTTGCCCTGCGATGGACTGGCGACCTGTCCAGGGTGTACCCCGCCTCTCGCCCATAGACTGCTGGAGATAGGCACCAGCTCCCCCGCAACCCACTATGGATTAAGCGGTAGAAAATGACTGACTGACTGACGTTGCAAGGTTAGTTGGCAGGAAGAGTTGTGTAAAATTTTGAACGGTGTGATTTATTTTTTAAAGCAGAGAAAGTTAAATGACATTTATAGAAATGAAATTAGGTATTTAACAACTGACAGGATTTTTTAAAATGTTTGTAGGGAGCTGGAAATCTATAACTGAGTTAAATATAATGTCTGTATAAGTTTTCTCAAAGATATTGTAGGTATATAATGAATTTCTTTGTGTTTCTGCCTCACTCAGCACATTAAACTATACACTGAATAGGTCAGAAGACTGACGCAGTGCTTTAGTTGATGCTTTTGATGGACCCAAAAGACTTTGAGCTGTTTGAATTATTAAAATCTATCCATGTTCAGTTTAAGACTCCCTGTCAGACAAACCCAAGTGTATGAGCAAAACCCCTTGCTGTTCTGTCCATCAGAAAACAACCACACCCCCATCCTCACACATCCATCTCACCCCTGCCTCCATCTGAAAGACTGTCAGTGGCACTGTGTTGTATTTTTAATGTCTCCTCCTTTTCCAGCAGTGTATAATAAATGTTTGATACAACCTCCCATGGCCTTCCCACAGGCCCTGAAATATTCACATTCAGCAGCCTTCACTGCAAAGTCAATAACACACCAGCAGTGACCCCCATCTGTAGTCTGTCACATCATGGAGGAAAAGCCTCAGAAAAATTAAAGATTTGTGTACACAGCTTTACATTTAAACACCTTCTACCTATATATTTACCTGTTATGCCTACTCATTAGTTATAACGTTCTGCTTTTACACATTTGATCCTTTTACATTAACAACACCAACCTTATTATTGCTGAGACTAAGCACAACCCCCAACCACTGCAAGACTCCTCCCAGCAGGATAATGCAGCCCTTCATAGTGCAAAACCTGTAAACAAATCACATTTAAAGAGCCTAAGGCATCGACTCATTCTGCTAATTCCCCAGATCCCAGTCCGATCGAGCATCCCAGGTATGCTCTATGACAAGTTCGATCCACAAACAGGAGGACTCAGGATCGGATGCTGAGTTTTCAGAGACAAACTCCACAGGTACTGTTCTCATCTCTAAGGCTGCTGGATCAGAGCTGCTTGCCTGTTTAACAAAGTTATGAATAATCTTTAGCTGGTGTCTTTAATGTTATGGACAACAAATGTTTCTGTGATAGAATAGAGCCAAAGGTATTCATACCTCTTGAACCTTTCCACCTGCGTCAAGTTACAACAACCTTTAATGTATTTCATTGGGGTTTTATGTGATAGACCAACACAAAAGTGCATAATTGTATGGTGGAAGGTAAGGGATACTTTGTTTCTACATTTCTTCACAAATAAAAGTCTTTAGGGGTATGCCTCTACTAGCCGTACACTTATTTTTCAGGTCTTGTCACAGATTTTCAATAATTTTTAATTTAGACTTTAACTAAGCCATTCTGACACTGGAATATGCTTTGATTTAAACCTTTAATTGTAGCTCTGACTGTATGGTTAGTGTCATAGTTTTATTTATTTAAACTTTATTTAATCAGGTAAGGCAATTGAGAACTACAACGCCGATCTGAGTGTTGCTGCTTGAGATAAAGCTTCACCCCAATCCCTAGCAGTCGCTATAATTTTTCTTCAAAAACTATTTGGCAACATCCCTCTTCCCCTCACCTCAGACCATCTTCCCTGTCCCTTGTGAGGATCCCATTAGCATTATGCTGCCATCGCCCACTCTAACTAGATGACTTGTGAGGGCAACTGGTTGCACTGAATTTCATTTAGATGAATCAAAATGTATGCCACACTTTTCACATTTTTATTGGTGAAAACATTTGAAAACCATACATCATTTTCATTTCACGTCACATTTATGCCTTAGTTTGGTTAAAATTTTCAAATAAAATTCAGAAAAAATAAATAGTAGTTTGTGGTTGTGACACCCAATGCATTCATTACACCATAATGCCTGTGTTTTTTTTTTCAGAGCTCCTACATTCTCCTTTGTGGAAAACTAAGAAACTTTTATGCTTATATCAAAGGATGGAATTTCACCGCTTTTACCATCCACAAACAGAGAAAAACCCAACATCCACACACTCATGCACACTCACACACTTCCTGTCTAATGAAACATGACAGAATAGAAGCCTGTGATCTCAGTCCTTTTTATTTGCAATTCATTGTAGTTGTCCATCTTTAACCTCCTCTCTGATCAGATATTTCTTTCATATAAACACTTGTGTTTCCCGGGAGGAAGCTTTCCACAATCAAAGAGAAGCTCTCGAAGCTCCTTGTTAGACTGTGAGATTGAGGCACAATGCATGTATTTGTATATTACAGAATATGACAATAGGAAATAGCACCATTAAGGGCATTTAATAGAACAGACCATTTTAAGTAACAAAAATCATAAAGTGCCTTGGAAAAGTCATCATAACCCTTGAACCTTTTCGCATTTTCTTCAAATTTAGACCACAAACTTCAACATGTCATATTGAGATTTTGTGTGATAGACCAACAAGAAGTAGCGGATCGTAATAAAATTATAGGATACACGGCTTTATTAAGTCTCTTACTAAACAACATCTGTGTGGTGTGCATTTTTACTCTAATTCCCTTAAATAAAACCCAGTGCCAAAATAGTGCTTGGTTTAAATAAAACCAAGTTCCTTTCAGAAGTCACCTTACTAGTAAACATAGTCCACAGTGTCTGAATAAATCCAGATTTTCGGTGAAGGCCTCAGCGATTTGTTTGAAGAACATTAGTTCTCCAAACCAACAGCATTATAAAGACCAACGAACACAGCAGACAGGTCAGAGAGAAAATTGTGGAGGAGTTTAAAGGCAAAAAAACAATATTGTAAGCTTTAAACCTCTCACAGAGCTCTACTCATTCCATCATCTGAAAATGGAAATAACATGGCATTACTTCAAACCTACTAGTACATGATTGTACACCTAAACTGACTCTGTTAATCAGAGAAGCAGTAGCAGGAGGCACATGCTAATTCTAGAGTAGCTGCAAAGATCCACAGCTCAGGAGGGAGAATCTGTTGACAGTATAAATATTAGTTGTGCACTCTGTAAATCTGCCATTTTTGGAAGAGGGATGAAAACAAAACCATCAGAAGTCCTTTTTAAGTTTGACATGTGAAAGAAGACTCTGGTCAGATAGACCAAAATTGAACCTTTACAAGCATGGATAACTACCAGATCACTGAACACACCGCTCTCAAATGGTGGCGCCAGCATCATGCTGTGGGGATGCCTTTCTTCAGCAGGGACAAGGAAGCTGGTCCGAGTTGAAGACACCATAATATGCAATATTTTTAAGAATAAAGTACAAATTACAACTGTATTATTACACACAAAACTGCAGCGGTACAGAAATTAAAAAATAATTAAGCACCATAAGCTTTATTTATAAGGTTTTTGTTTTACTCTCATAAAATTAAGGATTTTGCAAACAACTGACTGAAAAATAGTGACCTAAACCTCTGATGTGGTTTACAGTGGGGGAAGCAGTCTAAGAAAATAAATTACAATCCCCACAAGGCAGTTTACCAGCGTTTCAGGCTTTTTTTCAATGTTTTTGTTTTAGGTATAATGATGAAAAAAGTTATAAAAGCACCCAAATATTTAAGTGTATCTACCTTTCAAAGAAGCTTTCGAACTATGGATTTGTTTTCTCCTTTGGATGACGTTTATTTGATGGGAATATTTTCCAAGTGGAATGTTAGTATGTGAGGGACAAATGATAACTCCAGGTCCATGGTGAGTATGTGAAAATCATCAACCTCTCGCTGACTTCCGGAGGCATTTGATTCGTTGCGTATGACATCAGCTGTGGAATGAGTGTGCAAAAAAAGCCCTGGCGCCCTCTTCTCTCCCCGGTTACTGAGCATGACACAATGTAGGCCGGTATAAAGAGCTAGAGCCACTCCTATCGGCGCTCCACTCGCATGTCTGGAGAACAGTCCGGCACTTTTGCGAGGAGTTGGCTAAGATAAAAAAAAAGGGGGGAGGGGGCAGACTGCTGTTAGGATCCATATGATAAGTGCAGACACACACTATAGACAAACAGAAAGGAGAGGATGGCCACGCTGGTAGAACCTGCAGAAATGGAGGCTTTGGGCGCCCAGAGCAACACCGCCGGGGCTTCCCAGATGTCCCCCAGCCCCTCGCAGCACTTCAACGACAGCAAATTCTACCTGCTGGTGGTTATCGGGGAGATCATATCAGAGGATCACCTCAAGTGTGCCATTGCGGACATAGAGAAAGGTAAGGTGGAGCTCATGACTTTACATTTTGTCGCCTGTTCGCTTTGCAGGACTTTACGCGCAGCGTAAATTATGCATACTCAACAGTTGACCCTCATCCATTTCTATAGGGGTGCCTTTTAAAATACATTTTCTCATTATGTTAGCGCCCCACCTCACAGGATCTGAGCAGTTTGGGTCAGTAGGGTTTCCTTTGTACCTTTGTTGGCCCGGTTGTTGTCATCCACACATGGATGACAGCTGACAGTAATGATTCAGCACCATATCTAGAGATTGCGCTATTAACGCAGCGTATCACATCGCTACAAGTCCACTGCAGCTGCGATTATGCCCAATTATTCGAGCTCTATTCAGGTGCGTCAGGCTTTTGTTCCACACTCCACGGTTAGGGGAGGCAGCAGAGAAGTGGGGGTTGTGGCTGGTCGCTTTGTGTTTGGAGTCTGCGCTTTGTGTCCTCAGACTGATCTAATTTCCTTATAAATCAATCAGTCCCCACGTTCATCCTGCGGGAGTATGTTTCCATCATCATCTTCCTCATCCCGCATCCAGCTCTCTCATCCCCTCACCGGCTTGTGGGCGTGGCTCAATCCGCACTGCGGTCCCTACGGAAAGCGATGAGGACCCATCTTTAGACTGAGTGGGGCGGGCGTTTTTTCTATTATAGTTGCTGCCGAGGCCTGCCTCCCAGGCTAGAGTGCACTGTGTTTTGTTAGAGAGGAGTGGGAGGATAAGAATATGGCGCAGTAACTGTGTGGGAGGAAGATTAGGGTGGAAGACTTTAAGAGAGCCTTTTGAAATCCACAAACAACATGTCTTCTTAAAAGACATCCTGACTTTATTTTTTAAAAGGGTTCATTATGCTTCTTTATAAGAAGATTTTTCAATTCACTCAGTTGTAGTGTTAGCCCTAAAATTTATATTTTTGGTAATGTTGAATGTAAATCTTGACATTGAAAGCGTATTCTTGGCCTTGTAGGGTAAATTAAAGCGAAATGCGTTTTTGTGCACTGTCACGATCCAGAGATGCTTAGGTTTTGGTTTTCTTTTGTGTTTCTGTTTTGCTCATTCCCTTGTTATTTATTATGTTATGAAGGTCTTGCCTTATTCAGTTAATGTCCCTGTACTCATTATTGTTAGAAATGTGTTGCCTTATTATTTAGTTTATTCTTGTGTTTTGTTCTTAGTACAGTTGGATTTATTTCTCTTGGATGTCTGTTTATCTTTTCCCCTTGGTTTCTAGTTGCTTTATGTCTTGTTCAGCTCCATTCAGGTTTACTAGTCTCTCTCTTCCTCATTCCCCCTGTTTACCCTTCTTCCTCTGCTGCTTCTCTTATGCCCTGATTGACACACCCAGACCTGCTGACAGCTTTGACAGGGCCCAGAACATCGTCACGAAACCTATTGCCTGCCACGACCCCCCAACCCTACACCCCTTACTCCCATTCCCTTCTACCCTCTCCAACCAGGCATCATGTCCCTTATTTGGCACTTCCGCTGGTATCTGTAATAAGAGCTCTCTGTCTCCTCCATTTAAACACACTGCTTAAGTCTAACTCTCAGCTCCAAGTATTCACCAGTTTCATGTCCTGTTTTTATCATACCAACATTGTAGGTTTTGTTCATTGACTTATTGAAGTTTCTTCATTTCACCTCTCTGCCTCTGGTTCTGCATGCATTTGGGTCCTTCCTAAACCGAATCATGACAAAATAATTTTGGATCGTATTTAATATTAGCCATTAATATGATTTAAATTTTAATCATCAACTCTAGTTAGTGAATTTAATGATCAACCATGTTTAGATTCCTTAACTACTCCATTTTGGAAACAAAACATACCTTAACATTATTTGAATTTAACTGAAGATGTTGGTTTAGTCAACTGTTACTCTCATTTGTCTCACAGGTTAGGCTGATATGTTTAAATGGGTTGTATTATGAATGAATATATCAAGTTAATGAAAGTTAACTTTCATAACACTTGTGTGAAGGTTTCTGTGTTGGATGAAGAATTTAAGTTGGTTTTCCAGCTTTAGCCAGTTTAGTTACAGAGCTAATACTAACGTAAAGCAATCTGAGCTTTTTAAGCTCCAGGCAGTTGTTGCTAATGAACGCCGCATCTTAGCTGTGGATATCAAGGAAGGGGAAGGGGAATGGGGGGGAAAACCAAATGAGCTAAATTAGCAAAACAATTAATACTTAGTTAAAATTTAACTAATTTAGTTGAATAGGTAATTTTTTACAAGTTAGCTGGAATTTATTCTATATTGATTATATATTGATTATCATACAAATATAATGAATGTAAATTGTTACACCAATATAACGGCTTCAATTCCAACCATGTGTTTTATCTGTGTAATTACTGCTATTTTAAACCTATGTTATTTTTCCTTGAAATAAAAGGAGTTACATTTATTAGTTGCTCATTGTGTTCCAACTTTAGGTTTCATAAAAGTTGTTTCATCGCATCTTTTCCTCATGAGGCAATTACAATGTGTAATTTATACACTGAAAAAACACAATTTAAGCAATAAAATCGGTGCGACAATTTGCATTTTATTTGAGTGGATTTTAATCAATATTTCTGTGATGCTGATTTAACATCTTTATTAGTCAAACTCTGACTAATTTTCAAGATCATTTTCATTGTCTGGTTTGTCCTCCCATCTTAAAAACAAGAAAATAAAAATTAATTTGTGATGAGAGCATAAAAGGTTTCTGATATAGTAATAAGCTTTTTTAACTATTATACTGATGTGGCTTAATGAACCTTTTCTCTGACATCCACAGCTAAGGTGCGTCATTCTTTGGCCTCAGGTTTAAGATGCTAGGTTGCCATCAAGTTTAGTAACATTAGCTCCGTGGCTAAACTAGCTAACGCTGGATCGAAACTTAAATTTTTGCTCTAACACTGAAACATTCTCAGCCACAAATCTTCTTACAGATCTTATTTTAACAAAATTGTTGTTGTTTTTTTCATTCGTACCACACTACATAAAAACTTACCATGATTAGCTACAATTTTCTGCTGGACACCCGACATGACGAACAATTGACTGAACCAAAATCTTTAGGTAAATTCTAATCAAAACGTTTTGTTAGAATTTGTAAAATAAAATATAGTAGTTAATCTTATTAGATATTGCTTGATTTAAAAAAAATTTAACAACCGCAAAAATCACTTTTTAAAGTGTAGAGAGGATGATGTTATGACTCAGCAAAATGAAGGCCATGACTGCGTCTGGCTCAGGACAAAGCACAAAAAGCACTATAGATATTTCCTATTATGGATCCCTTTGCTCATGCCAAATCTGTAGCATGTCTAGACATGTTGGCTCCAAGTTATCCAATGAACCGGATGCAGAGGATCAACAGCACAGAGGTGTTGGAGAATAGGCTTCTAAGTGTTGTTCATGCTATTTTATCTGAATGATTTTTATGCAAAAGATCCATTCCTGTATGTCTGTGTTGCAGGGATCCGCTCATGGGACACCAACCTCATTGACTGCAACCTGGACCAGGAGCTCAAGCTGTTTGTCTCCAGACACTCGGCTCGTTTCTCTGCAGATGTCAAAGGTAAACTAAAAGTAAAACGGAATATGCAGTGATAATTTCTCACATGCTAACTTATTTCCTTCACAGATGGGAGACAGATTAAAGGGGGAAAAAAAACAGGAATCCCATCATTCTCTACTGTGAGGGAAGCTGCTGGCTCTGTTGGCGGCGTTTCTCTGGCATGGTTTGGGTCCATTTGTCCTCTTAGACAAATTTTTAATCAAGAAGGGTGTGGTCTATTTAAGGAAAATCCTTCCAGCCATAAACAGATCTCGACATCACCCCAGTATTAAAAGAATGAATCCACAAACAACATTTCTTTGAAAAGATCTTGCTCCCAAAATTTTATAGAAATAAAAATGGTAATTAAAATGCTACTATTCCTTTTCTAAACTGTCTTAGTAGCTTTTATTAATGTACAGATGTGTTGAAGATTGGCCAAACTCTTGGCAGATTTAGATTTAAAGTAACGTAATGTAAGTAATGTGACCAACATGTTACTTCTGACTGCAAGTAATATCAACTTTTTGGAGTGGCTCAGCCAGAGTCTGGACATGAACCTGATAGAGAATCTTCGTGGAAGCTAAAGATTAAGGTGATGGCAAAGAGGCTTTTCAACTTAAAAAACCTAGAACAACGATACATTTTTAAAATACCAGTGGAAACATGCAAAAAGCTGGTCAGAAATTAGGGTTTCATTGCTGTAATGCCAATAAAGATTTTTGCATTGATTATTGAGAAGGGTGTAAATAATTTTCAACATATAGATTTTTAAATAAAATGTAAATAGAAAAAACATTTTACTCCCTTTAATTTGTTTCAATGATCTGTTATCTTATGGGTTAAATAAAATAGATTAATCTAAATGTGCCAAGGCAATGAAAACTTTGGGGCTTAACTATATATCTTATCTATATATTTTTTTCTCTTTTTTTCCTTATTTGAATGTTTTTTTGACTGGTGATGCAGTAACCAGTCACTGAAAACGAAATCAGCTAATTTTCCTTGACCGGCCTTGATCGGTGATTGGATTTTTTTGTCCCCTGTTTATCAATGCGTTAGCACAGAACACTCACTTTTTCAGTCTGTAAATGCAGCCACACACAGTACAAACAGTATGAACTCTGAGTTTTGTGACAGTCAGATAAAGGTTATACAAATATGCTTGCATGCATATATGGGGATAATCAATTAATACCTTAATTTTCTGTTTGATTCAGAACGGCTTCTATCAAGAAAAACCTTTGGATTACTCTAATAAGTTTGTATGAATTATAGTCCCATCTAAATCAGCTGGTCAGATCTCAAAGATAACTATTAAAGATGATTGGTGCACTTCTTTTACCTTGTGATGCCTTACTAATTTGCTAAATAATTAAATACTTTAATTCATATTAGAAAAATTACACTGTTTATTGAACATACTGTTTAAATATTCAAATATACAATAAAATCTATGTCATAGTTGAAAGTTTCACGGACTATGATAAGGTAGGTGAGAGAATAGGTTGCACAGCTAGTAGGAGATTCATCTTTCCTCTACGAGGTGATATGAGAGACTGATCAGCCACGCCCATCACTGACTGATGCTGCAGGGCTGAGCTGTAAATACATAGCAAAGTGCAGCTGTGTTCCCTCTGTTAAATCTAAACCGCCTCCTTCGGCAAATCAAAACTTGCCATTTACCTTTCCGTCTATTTCTGTATTTAATGGCACAAGTGCAGCGCATTCTGACCACAGTAATACAAAAGCTCATGGGAAAATATTTTTCCAGGCTTCAGTGATAAAATCCGGTTATAAATGTTTTGTTGTTCAAATTAAACAAATGCAACCTGTTATGTGAATTTAGTTCCTTTTTCATCGAAAATGGTTTAGAAAGGAAAGTAATAAACAAGTGATCAATGTCGCTGGCTTATCTCTTCCATGTAACTGAGGTCTACAGTATCTGAAAAAGGGCGCGGTCCAGAGATGCTCTGTTAGAATGCAGAGTTTTAAGGACAAAATTAAAAGCACAAACATAAACAAGAGCTTTAACAGCTGATAGTACTTGTAATAATAATATATGTTAATTAAAGTCCAGTGAAACCAAATTGAGTGTCCTACACCTTAATACTATTCAGAACAACACTTAAGCAGCACATTTCTCATCTGTCGCATTGGCAGCTTATATTAACCGCACCCTGATTTGCCCTCTCATTTTTTTTGTAGCATGGTACTTTAACATCTCTACCCTTTGCAAAGTAAAAAAAAAAAGACCCACTACAAAGACAGAGCAGCGCCATTACACCCAGACATTTGGTCTGTCAGTGGGTAGCATGGCCATGACCCTCAGCAGCAGTTAAAGCCTCTGTCTGGCTCTGCTTCATGCTGGAAATGATCAGCAGGAATTCACACTTTCTTGGATGCTTACTTGATTCATCCAGCCAAGAAATGCAGTAGAGGAAAGGGCAAGATCTATTTTGTCTCGATTTTAGCTATAGAGAACTAGATTATATTAAATACAGAAATCAATCTAAAATGAAATTTAGTCGTGCTCCAGTTTTCCCCTCCCATCCTCCAGCTCTCCCTTTTTTCTCAAATGTGCTGTTGCATGGATGCACAGTTGATTTGGGAGTAATTAGCAGCATGGGATCCCTAGTGGTGAGTGCCTATCCATGAACATAAAGGAGGGAGGGGGCCAGGGAGGGTGAGGGGACATGAGGCTGTAAAAGAAAGAAAAGAGACAAGCAAGGGATCAGGGGGAGGAGACTAAAAAGGGGATAAAATGCAACAGATTATGGGGAAAGATGAAGACAAAAAGACAGATTAAGTTCTCATAAAGAAGCTGTCTAAGAGTAAAAGTTGGATTAAAATATTTTCTAGGATTGTTTGTTGTCAAAATTCTACACAAATCTTTTCTCAAATTGAATTTGAACTCAACTTAAAAACGATTGAATCATTTTCTTAAGGCTGATCTCTAATTTTGGCCTCAACAGGAATTTTGCGCATTGAATCAAAAATCCTTTATTTAAATGGATTGGTTTGTTCTGAGAATTACAGAAGGAAATTTTTGTGTCAGTTGTGAGGTTATGCAACCATATTCTGTTAGGTTTGAAGGATCAAAACAAGGTTATGTTTTTTCCAGCTTAGAAATGGTGAAAAAAATTACAGTTTCTTTATTCTACCTAATGGCTGCAAGAACAAGAATATAAATATATATATTTACAGCACCCTTAATAAATATTGGCACCCTTGGTAAGGATGTGTAGAAAGCCTTAAAATTATTTTATCTTTTACTGTTGTGGCACAATCTCAAACTGGAAAATATTTAATTTAGGTACTTTTATTCAGTATAGAGATAGGGTGAGGAGCTCGGCCATCCGGGAGAGGGCTCGGAGTAGAGCCGCTGCTCCTCCACATCGAGAGGAGCCAGTTGAGGTGGCTCGGGCATCTATATCAGATGCCTCCTGGACGCCTTCCTCGGGAGGTGTTCCAGGCACGTTCCACCGGGAGGAGGCCCAGGGGCCGGCCCAGGACATGCTGGAAGGACTGTCTCTCGGCTGGCCTGGGAACGCCTTGGGCTCCCCCCGGAGGAGCTTGAGGAGGTGTCTGGGGAGAGGGACGTATGCGACCCGGTCCCGGATAAAGCGGAAGACGACGAGCGAACAAACATTTATTAATAATTGTTTTAACAAAATCAGTGGTGGTGCATTTCTTGGCATCCCCGCTGCCAATACTTTCTATAACCCATGTTTTGGTAACAGTACAGCCATTAGTCTTATCCTATAACAAGTTTACTATTTTGGAGCAAACAGCAACAAAGTTGCTCAATTTCTCTAGATCCACAGTCCTGGGTTTTCTCTTATACTCTCCTCTTTTCAGCTAACCCCACAGGTTTTCCTTTGGATTTAGGTCTGGGGTCTGAGATGGTCATGGAAGAAAATTGATTTTGTGTCTGGTAAATCATTTCTACAGTATGTTGATTTGTGTCTTTGATCATTGAACAGCAGACCCAATGACAAACCATTTTTTTAGTGTTCTGTCATTGACCACCAAATTGTTATTTCAAACTGCCTGGTATTTCAAAGAGTTCATGATCGCATTCATTGTAAGGTTTCTATTGCATTCAAAAGAAAAAAAGGCCCGCAGCATCACAGATCCTCCACCATACTTAAAAGGAGACATGAGGTGCTTTTTCCAAATGCACCTTGAGTGCAAATTTTAGTCTCTACTGATCAAAACACACAGCTGCAGAAGATTTTAGCAAACTTCACATTTGATGGTAGGACAGAAAGATATTTTCCTGGGGTGCTTCCTAATCAGCCGTTTGGCATGTAAATAGTATCTAAGACTTTGTGACCCCAAGATGCACCTCTTGCTACAATTCTGTAACAGTGAGCTTTGAAATTTCTTTCGTGGGACTTAGCAGCTATAAAGCAACAGATCTCTGTCATGTCTTATTTAGGGATCATAAGTCACTGATTACTAACAAGTAATTTAATTATATTATTATGCTACTGCAATAAGAAATATATTCATTATAGCTTTTGGCAGCCAATAGGTGTGGAGGATGCTGTACTGTACATTCCACAAGAAAAGGGATGTCTAAACAAAAACATAGATCACAGTGATTTTAAAAGAAATTAGCATTATCCATACAGACATTTTAGGGAAGCAGTTTCTCATCAATCTCAAAGCCAAAGTGTAAGTGTGCTAATCCCAACATGTCAGCCAAAAGTCTACAAGCAAACACTGTATCTCTCGTTCTTGGCCATATAGAGTAAAACAATCAACTCCAATAAAGAAACAACAATAAAATACCTTAATATCTCCTTATTTTTTTCAGTAGTCTTTTGGCTTTTAGCACTTTTACTGAGAGGAACCCCAAGATTAGATGCAATCATCTGTCAGCCTGACAGATGACTGAGCCCCTCAGTCTCTTCCTGCTGGACATTAGATGAGTCAGCTATAGATTTCCCAGCACTGTGCTTTAAGTGGAGAAGGTAAGGAACCCTCAGAATCGTCTCCATACCTCGACTACATAAAGGATGCTTGCCTCTGGGAGTTTTAAATTAAGTATTCTTGATAATGATTAGTTTTAATAAAAATATGTCATAAAAAGAGTCAAACATGAAAATTTCACTCACTTTCATGAAAGTGTTGGAGTTTTTCTTCATTCATCTCGGCTACTCTACCAATCAGTTTATATGTAAATCTTTCAGTCATTTTCTACTGCTTATTCCATAGTGGGTCGAGGGGGAGCTGGTGCCTATCTCCAGCAGTCTATGGGCGGGAGGCAGGGTACACGCTGGACAGGTCGCCAGTCCATCGCAGGGCAACACACAAACAACCATGCACACACTCATTCATACACCTAAGGTGTATGGCATAGGGCTGCCACCATGCAGCCCTATATGTAAATCAACAAATCTTTTTCTGTTATCCATGCTTCAGTTTCCTTTAGTTAAAAAGTCAAAGATGAGCAAATATTTTTTTTCTTTTTCTTGATGTGTTTGATGGGGTTTGATAAGTTAACACCCAATGACTGCAACAGAGTTTAAAACTAGACACCCTTGATAGGCATCAATATTATGGTGCAGGGAATTGATTGATCAGTGGGGGTCAGTCCCCTTAAAAGAACTGGCAGTGTTACATGTGCTGGTTCTCTTTTTAACCTGGTTGTTTGGGGACACAGGACCAAGTGATACTAAAAGTCCTTAAGGATAAAATCAAAGAAAAGTGAACAAATCTGAGTGGACGAAATTCTGAATTGAAACCAAACCTACTATATTCCGAACATGAAAAAATGTTAACAAAGCAAAAAAGTAGCAGATATTAAGTTATGTGTGCCGCTGCTTTATTTTTTGTGTGGTGCCATCCTGTTCGATTTTCCTATCTTGGTTCAGTCTGGAGCAGGAACGCTGTGCCAGCCTTGCATTTTCTATTCAGCCGAAAGGAGAATGCTCTTGGCGATGCATGTCGCATTACCTTAACTCCTGCAGAGACGGAGCGTCTCTGTGTGTTTTTATACCAATCAAACAAATGCCAGAATCAGACAAGCTTCATGGCAGAATCTGTCATTTTTGATGACTAGGCTGAGGCAAACCAGCTGCAGTGTGAGTTCTTTATCATTTACGGGCTTCTGTGTTTTATGTTTCATGTCAGTAGGTGTTGCAGAGCTAATAATGAGTGGCTAAGAGAAATGAGATGCTTCATTTAAATACATTATTGATCACAGGATGAAAACTGGGACTGCCCCTTCTTTGTTCTCAGAATTGGAAATTTAAACAAACACTGATGTGGCCACATAGCTTGGCTACCTACTTCCAGTCTAAATGCCATCTCTATCTTCTTATGCAAACGTTTTAAATGTATACAGTTTTAAACCAGATCTTTGCATTTATAAAAGTCCTTTTCATTCTCACTGTCTGATTTCCTGTTTGTGTCAGTTACTATTAAAAAATAAAAGGGTTAGAAAAAACACGATTGCTTCCGTGCACCTCCTTAAAAACATTATCTTTTGTTAGTAAAATCCATTGTTTTGTGGTCCTGTGCGGAGACTTTTTGATCTGGGAGTTCAAAACGTACAAAGAGTGGCCGTAGGATTAAATCAGTAAAAGCTGATGTGTTCATTAGGAACTGTTTCCACCCCCACCGATCCCTGATCAGCACACAAAGTCATTACCATAATCATCACCATGAACCAGAGATGATTTAGAGCCTTTCTCTTTAAAGCCATAGCTGTCCAAGAAGACAGATTTAAACCGTGTAAAAACAAAAAGGTTTTTGACAATCCTTAAAGATAAAACTACATTGATGTTAAAGGTAAATCATTAAAACGAGCAAAAAGTTTGAAAAAGTTTTTTTTTCATGACGTTCTTGCAAGCTGAAATAATTTGTTGTTGGTTTCTTTTTATTTTCAGAACATAGGTCTTGTAACTTCCTACATTTTTCTAATCAAAAATATTTGCCTCATTCTTTTTCAATATTTTATTCTGGTATTTATTTTATTTATTGTTTTCTGTTTTAGATTTTATTTAAAAATGATTTTAGTCCAAAAATAAAACCATTATCAGCTAAAATCTTAAAATCAACATTTCAGTGCATTTTTCTCTTACATCTAACAAATTATTTTAAAGACCTAATGGTCCTG
The DNA here is from genome assembly GCA_036173005.1 of Crenichthys baileyi. Taxonomy (NCBI): domain Eukaryota; kingdom Metazoa; phylum Chordata; class Actinopteri; order Cyprinodontiformes; family Goodeidae; genus Crenichthys; species Crenichthys baileyi. The sequence continues at coordinate 52,273 of JAHHUM010000413.1, read as the reverse complement.
AAACCAATGCTTAAAATATGCAGTAGAAACATGGGTTAAAAAAAAATATTTTAAATGAAA
>JAHHUM010000413.1:0-43906 GCA_036173005.1 Crenichthys baileyi | reverse complement strand
AACTAAATAATCTGACTCGAAACTTTTTCTGTAGTTTTTTTCTGCTATGAGCTTAGGCTGCTGGAGGACATAATGACCAACTTTCACCCTCTTTAATTTTTCACACTGCTCTTTTCAATTTTGCACTTTTGCTGTTATTTCAGCTTTTAACTTTTTTCTCTCTTTTTTCCCCCTTCCCAGAAGCTACACCTGGCCTGACTCTTTGTTTTCTACCTGGGACACCTTTCTGGAGAGGGGCATCGTCCAACGCTTGGGTGGGAAAAAACTTAATGCTCACCCCCCTACGATGATCCACATGGCCCTGTCTTTCAGTGTTTAACCCTTTCTCTCTCCTAGACATGGCCGATTGACTGAGACTTTTACTGTAACTAAACTCACAGGGGTTAGACAATGAAACTGAAACAGCTGTCATTTTTGTGTGGGGGTTTTCATGGCCCAAATTGGAACCAGCCCTGGTAGCCTGTCTTCATTGATTGCACATTGCACCAGTAAGAGCAGAGTGTGAAGGTTCAATTAGCAAGGGGAAGAGCACAGTTTTGCTCAAAATATTGAAATGCACACAACATTATGGGTTACATACCAGAGTTCCCCAAAAGAGGGACCAAATTGTTGGGGCACGTCTTGCTGGTGCATCTGTGACCAAGACAGCAAGTCTTTGTGATGTATCCCAAAAGAGCCCCGGTATTCCGGGTAATGTCAGCATACCCACCAAGAAGGACGAACCACTACAACAGGATTAACTGTTGGGACGCAAGAAGAAGCTGTCTGAAAGGGGATGTTCGGGTTTTTAACCCGGATTGTATCCAAAAAACATAAAAACCAACGGCTGCCCAAAACACCCCGGCAGAATTTTAAATGTGCACCTCAACTTCCCGGGTTTCCAAAGGGCCCTCGGGGGCTCACAAGGGTCAATATACATGGCCGGGCTGCTATAGCCCAAACCTTCGGTCACTCATGCCAATAGCCAAACGTCGCTTTCAATGGTGCAAGGAGCGCAAAATCAGGGCTCTGGACAATGTGAAACATGTTGTTTTCTGATGAGTCCACCTTTACTGTTTTCCCCAAAATTCCCGGGGGAGTTACCGGTGTGGAGAAGCCCCCAAAGAAGCGTACCACCCAGATGTTTCAGCCCCGAGTGAAGCATGGGGGGGGATCAGTGATGGTTTGGGCTGCCCTAACATGGCATTCCCCTTGGGGCCCCAATACTTTTGCTAGATGGCCCCGGCACTTCCCCAAGGACTACCGAAGCATTTTGAGGACCATGTGCATCCAAATGGTGACCCAAACATTTTATCCTGAAAAGGCCCCGGGGGCCCTGTATCAGGATGACAATGCACCCCCAATACACACAGCAAGGACTGGTGAAAAATTGGTTTGAGGAACATGAAAGTGAAGTTGAAAAATCTCCCCTGGGCCCCCAAAAGCACCAGATACAAAAAAATTTGAGCCCCAAATTTTGGGGTGTTTTTTGGGGGGAGCGAGTCAGGAAACGATTTTTCCCCCCCAGTATCACGTAGTGACCGGGGCCAAATACCGCAGGAAGAATGGCTTAAAATTTTTCCCTCTGACCACTGTGCAGGACTTGTATATGTCATTCCCAAGACGGGGTTTTAAAAACTGTATTGGGAACCCCAAAAAGGGATTGGGCCCCCACCCAACAATAGGGGAAATTATTTTTGGGTGGTAAAACCCAAGGTGTTGTTCAGTTTCATTGTCCAACCCCCTGTAGTTGGGTCTCTTCAGACTCTCAAACTTGAAAAATGGCTCAGAGTTTATTAGTTCTTTCGTTCTAGATGAAATAAAATAAAGGGAGCTACATCCATTAAAAATTTTTACTTTTCCTTCCCAAAAAAAAAGTACTCCTGGCACACAGTTTCTTCCCTTTGTTTCTTTTTTGTCCCTTTCTCTGTTCTCTCTTAAAACCCCCCGGCGGTCGTGGCAGATGGCCGCTCACACTGAGCCTGGTTCTGCTGGAGGTTTCTTCCTGTTAAAAGGGAGTTTTTCCTCTCCACTGCCGCTACATGCATGCTCAGTATGAGGGATTGCTGCAAAGTCACCGCCAGTAACTGTCCACTGTCTCTACATGCTCATCCGGGAGGAGTGAATGCTGCAAGTCACTGACTGGATGTAATCTGCTGGGTTTCCTTAGACAGAAAAACTTTTTATCCAATTTGAATAAATAACTGAATCTGACTGCACTGTTCAATGGTTAGGATTAATTGGAATGTATGTACCTGACTTTTGTGAAGTGCCTTGAGACAACATGTGCTGTGAATTGGCGCTATATAAATAAACTGAATTGAATTGAATTTATCACAAACTATTTTCCAGAACAGACTTAGTGACAAGAAATTGAGAAAAAGGAAAGAAAGGAAAACCAAAAAAAAAAGAAAAAATCCTCCATTTATGTCTTTCTCTTTTTCAAAGGAACTCTATTCAGTTGTGTTTTTCAAGAAGGGCTTTACTCTGAAGCTCTCCTCCTTTGGGTACGGGCCGACTTCCATCCTGCAGTCTGCAGTGTTAACTCCAGATCCATTTCTTTCTCTGGAATGTCCATGTTGACTCCAAGCTCATGTAATCAAATTGCAGCGGCTTGGGGTCATTATCCACCTTTACTTTACGGTCCTCACAAAAAACCTTCAGTCTTGCTGGATATAAGATCCGTGACTTTATTTTCCTTTCATTAAGTGCATGTCTTTATATTTTGCACATTCCCTGAACACTGAGTTTGTGAAGTCCTCATCAAAAGTATATCCTTTGATCATTTATTTGTACGATCTTTGCTCTCCATGCAGCTCGCAGCACTTTTTGTTTCATGGCATATGATTGAAATCGAATGAGAATAGTTCTGGGCCGGTCCATTGATCCAGGTCTCGGCCCTATCCGATGTGCCTTCTCCACATGGAGTTCATCTGTCACTTCCAGTTTTCCATGAACCAGTTTGTTCACAAAGTCAATCATGTTGTTTCCTTCACAGTTTTCTGGAACTGGGTAGATTCTCATATTATCACTCCTGACTTGACTTTCCAGTTCCTTGCATCTGAATTCAAGTTGTTTTTGCATTTGAAGGGGTGGAGGAGCACTTTAGAGGTTTTCATTTCATAATCTTCACACTGAGCAATTTGCTGTTCAGCTTCATCCATTCTTTGTTAACACTTGTGAAGTCTCCACAAAGCACATTTAACTCTTCCTTTAATTATCCAAAACTAACTATTGTTTCAGATCGAAATTCTCTCAGTTCTTTAAGTATTTCAGCCATACCTGAGGATTTAACTGATGAAGCGTCCTCTGTTGTCTCCTCTTGATTGTTTTCCATTTGTTTTAGTGTACATACCTCGATTTGTTTGGAAGATTGCTTTTGTTTTTGCTTGGACATTTCTCACTGTCCTTCTTCTCCACTGCATTTCTAGTATTTTTCCATCTTCAAAACTGATTAATCCACGGTTACGATCACTTTTCAGTTAATTGTTTGCAGCAACTCTCACAAACACACATGCCCCAGCAGCCATCTTAGATCTCCTTGAGACCAAAGATGGCAGAAATAGCTACTTTAGCTGTTTCTGGTCTTAATGTTGAAAGTGATCGGCTATGCTTTTGTAACAATAATAACCCAAATTGTAGAAAAAAACAGGTGCTTATTGCTGCTTTTCAAAGGCAACATGGGCCCTAAAGTTTGTAATTATATTCAAGTTATAGAATGAAGTCGAAAGCACTTTCTCTAGTATGTGACTTTCATTGTGTACTTTCAGATATTCAGGTTCTTTTTAAAATTTTGGAGTTTAGTTGAAGTACATTTTCCACTTAGAGATTAAAAAGGACTACCTTCTCAGCACTCCCCATGCAAATGAACAAGTTAATAGCTTTTTTATTGCAGTTCCCTGTTCTTACACTGAAAAAAATTTAAAAATGTAAACGTATATTTAAGAATTGAGGCAAATGGAATCTTACAAAATACTTATTTTTTCTCTCTTTTTCTCCAAAACAAAACTATAGGTGACACTTACGAACCAGCTTTCCTGGTGTACAAACAAAGCTTGCTTTCTTAGATAATTTTTAAAAATGGGAAAGACAAGAAAACATGTTATCCAAGTAACACCGATGTATGTTGATAAAAAAATTGCCACTAGCAAATACTTACTTAACGTGTTTTTGGGTGAGATGAGTTTGAACTGAAAAAAAGAATGAATACGTAGAAAAGCAGCTGGTGTCCAACGTTTAGTAGAGGGTAGAATCTGTGATACTGTGGAGCTGTATCCATTTAAAAGGCCATGCAAACTTTATATCATCATGAACCTCATATTACAATGTTTATGGAATCTGGTGAATTAATAGCTATAATGTTAGCTTCACACCAGATAACAAAACCAAACTACTTCCAGAAAGTTCAATTTTTGCCTAATAATTCCATGTTTGCTGGATAAAGTCTTTCACTGTGGCTCACTGGAGTCCCAAAGCTTTATAAATGGCTTTAGAACCCATAAAAGACTGTTAATCTTTTTGTCTACTTCACGTTGTCAGACAGGTTCTTTAAGAGATAATTAGGCCTGTGTGTAGCTAGTAAAACTGAACCAAAACATAAACAAAAAAAAGTTGGTTAATCACAGTTAATTCATGATTTAACAAGGGTTGGAAATTAATTTTATTTTGATCATCTGAGAGATTTATTACTTATTTACAGCACTGTATAAAGTTAGCTGTTTTTGAGCTACAGCCTTTTAATCTCCGAGGTCAGTGTGGGGACTTGGTGACTCAAAAATCCCAGCAATTTATGCGTCTGCCTTCTTTTCTATTAGTGTTGGCCTTCTCACATGAATCTAAATTAACGCTGAATAAAAATAGTTTAACTTTCTGGGTTTTTACTCTGTCATAGACAGTGGGAAGGAAAAGCGATTTACTTTACATTCTTGGCAGATCAACTGAAAACATACTGCTAGAGTGATTTGATGTTGATTACAGTAAGATGTTTGTGTTCTGATTGGGTTTTGTTGTGAAAAAAGAAGTCCCAGGAAATTTCATAGGCTGTGCAAGAGGGCCAACTCAATCTAGTAAAAACAAAAACAGGCCTAACCTTCTTTGATGGTAATGCCGCCATGTGGGCAGTCGAGGCTTTTAAGTTTTTCTGCCACTTTATGTTGTTTCTTTGGTTTCAAAGGGAAGGTTAATAACCCACAAATTAAACATATAGTTCTTTTCCACCCTGCAGTGCTATTAAGCCATTTAAGTTGTCTTAGTGTGGAATTTTCCAAGCATTAACCAAGGAGAGATTTTCCCATTCTAAGATGAAATGAAATTTGAAGGTCTATACGGTAATGCCTGTTGATTTGACAGTCATTTTAAATGCCAGCAAGGCCTATAATTATCCTTTCTAATTTCACCTTCTCTAAGCATTATTTAATTTAATAAATGTAGTTGTAAAATAGAGAAGCACACATTTCTTCACATTCACCTTTTGTGTGTATGTTCCTTTGTGAAACAGATCACTGGGTTCATTGAAATGACCCCAGCAGCCGGCTTGTGAATGCTTTTGCCAACAATCCCAGCTGAATGATGGTCCACAAACAGCCCCCTAACTGCTGGTCCTGATGGAGGCGGAAGATGATTCCTCCAAAATGGGAGTCATTCTTTGCCACGTGCCATCATTATGAGAGGGAAAATTTGTGGGTAATAGATTTGTGCCGCCATGCCACCATGACTCCAGCATGGGACAAATTTATGCAATTAAATTTCAGCAGGATAATCGGGTCAGGACAGTCTGACTTCATTATGAACGGCAAAGCTTGTTATTAAAATCAGTCAGATGAAGCTTTGACTCACAATCGTGACTTTGGGGTTCATTGGAGTTCACGTTAATTTTTCTAGAGATTAGAGCAGGACCTTGAGATGAATGTGTCTTAATAGCTCCAAATAGGTGCATAATTAAATATTATACACGTATTTTAGACAACATTATGCAAGAGGGAGCACAGAACATGATCAAAGCCATTAACCAATATACTTCTTCAGAATCACTTAAATTAAAAATGTATATCATAGTGAAAGTGGAGGAGTTTAGACGATAAACCTAACGTGCTTTTTACAAATACAGAAACCCCTGGGATAGATGTGTGTGAGGCCTTAAAATAAATTCATATTTTATTGCAGCAGCATAATCTCACACTGAAAAATGTAGAAAAGTCCAACCGGCCTATGTATAGAGGGGCTTCGTTCCTCAACGCAGTTGTCTCCAGGTTCAAGTCCTGGCCACAGCTGACCTTTGTAGTCTTCCTCACTCTTCAACCCATTTCCTGTCTGCCTAATTTTAATAAAAATGACAAAATAAAGGCCCCTTTCCATGTGCACAACTACTGGCACTTCTGGCATTAATGCCAATAGGCTCCCTTGCTGTTGATTGCTAAGGTCACCAAACCAAATATGTTATCTTACAGAAGTTGGTCTTTAATATTACACTTAGGTTTGGTTAGACCATACAGAAAGGGGAATCTTTGACTATTCCTCTTTGCAAAACATCTTTAGAAGTCTCATATTAGGTCAAGGAAGTAATTAGGTTTGTTCATATGTTTTGTATGATTATCCTGGTACAACTCCTGATGACGACTCTTTCTCAGGTTCCAGGTGAATATACCAAATTTTTATTTAAAATTTCCAGGCATTTCAAAGTGTTCATGATGCCATACACTCCAGAAAGGTTCCCAAGAACGTTTGAAGGAAAACAAGTTTACAGCATCAAAGATATTCCACCATAAATGTAAATGGGCATGAGCTGCGTTTCCACGTATATATCATTTGCCAAATGATGAATATGTGAATATATGAATATATGTTTGTTGCCAAAAGGCTCAATCTTTGGCACACGGTTCAAGTACTTTTCGGCAAAGTCCACGTTTATATTTGTGATGGTGGGACAGAGGATATCTCGCTAAGTGCTTGGTTAAGCAAGATGGCACGGTTGTTACAGAAGCATGGTGACCCCAAAATCCTTCTGTTTTCACTGTAATAGTAAGTTTTGATGATTTTTATTTTTATTTTTTTTTAACCTACACTCAAATGTGTTTGCTGCAATTTAATTGTTTAAAACCTTTAATTGCTACCTGATTTACATTAAGAAAATCAGATATTTTCCTGAATCCATTTTCTGTACTTATTTTATATCGACATCTGTTCAACCTGTTTGACATGTTCTCCTATCTTTCCCACATTGAAGAGTGTTTTAAGTAAATTGGCCTCACCTCATATTAACACCCGAAGGAAACAGGAGGTGATGGACTACCAGAATGTATAGTTTAAAATAGATGCTTCAATTACATTAGTTTTATTGGAACTGTTAGGAGGGTGAATACATCTAGCTCCATTGATCTCCCAATAATTGTTAATTACATAAAAGGTTGGATTGTTATACACTTTTAGTATAATACCATGCTGCTGAAATACATTATTTTAACAATTTTTCCACAGATCTTTAATAGGGGTGCCAAGAATTGCAGAGGTTGGTGTGAAAATGCAAATTACGAACCTGCTGGGCAAACAGAACAGATCTATAGAAACTTCATTCTTTGGACAGAAAGAGAATCTGGTGTGTTCTAACCATTTCAACAAACTTCAAATAAATTGTTGGCAACATGAAAATACTGAAGTAGTAAGAAAAGGAAGAAAAAAGGCTGGACTGTATACAGAGTTTGTAAAATCTGATCATTTGTCTCAATAGAATCAAAAAGCGGTTTGAGTTTATTACATTTTTCATTATATTGTTTTCAAGACCAAAACAGAAAAGCTGACTATGTGTTTGGTTGAGGGCAAGAAAAACAAACAAAAAAATAGGCCCTTCAAACTGAACGGAGTTACAGCACATGCCCCCTTTTGCCCTTCTGATCAAATAACGAGAGCCACATAACTGCATTATTCAAAACTGCAGGTAATATTAATACCACGATGGGCCCGGAGTCGTCTCGGCTGATTTAATATTAGTCTGAAACATGGCTGCTTCCACCTGAGCCTAGAGTATAAGCCTCATAATCTTCCCAGTGCCACCTGTGCTCGGGCGAGGACACAGAGTCTGTTTTTGTTTCCAGGTCCATACAACCTCCTCCTCTCTGGGGTTTAAAGGTTCCCAGTGGAAACATTATTGATGTGCCTGAATCTGCCTTTTTAGACACTTAGCGTGTTTGTTTGAGTTGCCATCTTGGCCGTATTATCCATAGGAAAATGATTCAAGTAGCATTGCACAGAAGCATGTGAATGAAAAAGGGTTTTGGTTCCTCAGGATGCAAAAAAAAGCAATATCCTCATTTGAGCATGAATCTGAGTGAATGTAATGGAAGGGGCAAAATAAGCCTAAAATGGTCTCTGTTGGTGTGAATCCTGCACCTGCCCTATTAGAGGGTGATGTTTTACTGGCAGGATGCTCACGACAGATAGGTGAGTGTGCCTTTCATGAGAATCACCCAGCTTTCATGTGCCACCAGAGGGGAAAAGAGCCCTGGCAGTGCAGCATCCATCTCTGCTATAAGAGGAACAGTCGCCTCAGGCACCACCATACAGGAAGATGAAACTCTCACACACAGAGGCTCATTCATGCATCTTTTTTTTTTTTTACCTCTCTGGTGTTATACTTCCTCACTTACATTCATCTCTGACTCTTGATCTAAATTTTCCATGCTGCATGACGAAATATTTATCGTCATCTCAATCTTTAAATAACCTAAAATTCTGACTTCCGAGCCTAAAATAAGCCCAAGCTCCTTACTTTGGAGCAGAGACACGTTTCCAAACATAACACTACAACATACGGTGCCTAGAAAAATATTTCACATTTACTCACATTACAAATGAGGACTTCAATGTATTTTATAGAGGTTTTATGTCACAGAACAACAAGAGGTGGTGCAAATCTGTGAAGTGGAAGGAAGGAGAAGCATGAACTTCTAAATTATTTACAAATAATTTGAAAAGTTTGTATATTTGTATTCAGCCCCTATTTCTCTGACGCTCCTAAATAAACTTCAGTGAAACCAATCACATTTAGATTACATCTAATTGTTAAATACAGGATTTGCCCACTTTTTCCACAGCAAAATTCAAGCCCTTTCAAGGATATTCAAGGTAAATTATCAAACTTTTCCAAGCACCAAACCTTGAAGCAGTTTTTTCTCTGTGTTCGTTTTTTTTCATTGAGCTTCATAACCACAGCACACACAGCTTTCCCTATGTGAAGGGAGCCTATGAACAAACTAAAATAGTGTCCAACTGATTAAAATTCTCCAAGTTACAGTATTAATATGAAAAGGACAAATAGGCAGAAGGAGCCTATCTAGCAGTAACGTTCCCAAAGTAGGGGAATGGTCCAGCGGCTGGTCGTCTACTGCTCACACATCGGTATTACGAAAAGGAGCAAACCCATTCTGAGCGGCACCGAGGCTTTCTGAGACTTCATTAAGAGCAAAATGATTGCTCTCTATTTTGGGCCTTTAACATAAAACTGTCAAATTAAGGTTCTTAATCAAACTGTTAGAGTGTTCTTTATTACAGAAATGAATGGTGCAGTTAGAATATCAAGCACTTTCCCAACCTTGAAAACATCTTGTTGCATTTTCAAGGATTTCAAGCACCTGTACAAACCCTGTAAATGTCAAATATCTATAATCTAAGTATGAATGCAGCTGTTCTGTCGAGGCCTCAACAGTTCGTTTGGGAACAGCAGTGGAGGAACGGCATCATGAAGGGAAGGAACATACCAGAAAAGGCAGGGATAAAGTCATGGAGAGGTTTAAGCAGGGTTTGCATTTAAAACAGTGCTGCAGGTGGGCCAGTCTGCTGACATAATATCTATTAGCCACGCACTTCACAAATCTGGCCTTTCTGGACAAGTGGCAAGAAGAAAACCATTGAAGCCATAAAAAGTCTCATTTGCAGTTGCCACAAGCTATGTAGGTGACAGACATGGGCTGGTGTAAATACTGTCTGTGGTGGAAAACTAACACCGCCCTGAACACACCATCCCCATGATAAAACAAGGTGGTGAACCACAACAGACTGCTAAATATCAATGTGTACTCATGTTAGAGTACAATTAAGAAATTAGTGGCAAGGCTTAAAAAACTGATGTCCATGCATCCTCCCTATCCATTAATCAGATATTTTGCAAGGAAGGATGGGCAAAATGTCAGTCTCTAGATATACAAAGCTGTTAGAGACATACCTCAAAAGTCTTGCAGCTGTAAATGCAGCTAAAGGTGGTTCTTTCAAAGCAAATGAATACAATGCATGCCGCAATGTTGGTCTGTCTCACAAAATCACAACATAACACTTTGAAGGTTATGGTTGTAATGTGGCAAGATAAAAGAAAGGTTCAAGGAGCATGAAAACATTTGCACGGCACTGTAACGGTTCTCAGACTGTTAGGACAATACCTTTCGGTATCGTCTTTGTTTGGACTGTTCTTATAAAGTCACAATCAAATTAATAATAAAAGAAAAAAACACCGAGCCATTTCAGTTCCCTTTTATCAACTGCCCTTTCAATCTCAATAAAAACTGCAGTGGACAAAAATGCTGCCAAAGGGTAACACTGCCAGCAACAAGCAACAATGTGAGCAGAAGGTGAAAATTAGACATCAAAAATGTTTCCTGGCAACAAGGTTTTTTCATTTGGACCAAAAGGAAAGAAGCGATTGTGATCACGTTTAATATCGTAGGGGGAATTACCGTAATCCGCCTGTCCCTCATGAGGGGAGAAGAGGTCAAGCACAAAGCATTAGGGAAGCAGGTGGAAACTGCTGCTGAAGGACCTTTGAGAGGCTGCTGAGGACGATCAATGTACATCTCAATTTTTAATCAGCACCAACTTTAAAACGTGCTCTCCTCATAGTGCTGCAAGTACAGATTTTTCTTGTGTTTATATGGAAAAACAAGCAAGTATTGTCCAAACATAGACACTATTAGTGACATACTCCACAAACCTGGCCTTTCAGGCAAGAAGCCATTTGGGAAAGAAACCAATAAGACGTCCTGTTTCCTTTTTGCCACAAGCCATGTAGGCAGAAGGTTGACAAGGAAACGGTGTGTATGGCGAAGGAACATGCAAATGTTTCTACTACATTTTTTCCTTCCATTAAGCTTGACATCAATATTAGACACAGGACTCTGTGAACATCTTCTTTAGCAATGACCTTTTGTGGCCTCCATTCTTATGTAGGGTTATCAGTGAGACCTTTATCTGAATTATTTCTATTAAAGGACTTTTAAGTTTCTGAGAAACTGAATGTTGTGTTTTGCACTGCTGTAAATCATCAAAATGAACATATATCAACTATTAAACTACATCACACTATGTGTGCAATCTATGTTTCAGTTTCATTTTTTAGTTGAGTTACAGAAATACACAGCTGGCCAGTTTACATAAATCTGGCCAAATTATGTGGTTTTACATAAAATATATCATATTGTTAATGTAAAAAAGAAAAAGTCAAACCAAAGATATTCTTAGGCCGTGCAACATGGCCAGCATTGAGTTTTATGCAACGGAAACACAGTAGAGATGGAGCCAGATGGCTGTTTCTGTTCTTTGCTTTGACAGAGAGTGTCATCAGTGACAACCAGCCAGGCGTACAAGCATCCTGATGAGTACGAGAGCAAACACTAAACAGGCTCTGCCATTTGAGTTACTAATCGTGGAATGTATGCATGAAACGTTTGATGGGAGGACAACTGTCTGCAAGATTTGGACTTTTCAATCACAATTCTGCCTGGTCATATCTTAAGTTATTCTTTTATCCACTTCAGTCTCAACATTATTTACAAAATAAACATTTTTGGTTTACTGAAGAAAAGTAATAAAAAAAACTATTATACATAATCTGACTTGCTATTGTGGAAATTTTAACTGCCAACTGAACTAATGAAAATTAAGTAACAGAAGCCAGATCTGAAATGGCTACTCTCTTAATTTCAGACCATTTACTGTACTTGCCTAGATTTACAGCCATATATCTTCAGCCATCAACTCCTGAGGTGACACTCTGCCGGCTCCAACTCAGTTTGCTCTTTTGCCAATTCATACACCTGGTTTGTACCCATGCTAATCTGCTCCAACCCTATTTTCTTTTAATACCCATAAATAAAGTATTTAAATAAACTTTGTGATACATAATCACAGAAAATGCTCAAATCTCATGTATAATTACTGGAAATGTGATAAGAGAAATTAATGGAAATGTGATATAAAGATAATAATTATCTTTATTTTACATTTCCATTAATTGTGATCCTTAAACAGGTTCCCTGTTTAAACCAGCCAAGTTTTATCAAATATGAAATTATAACCCCGGACCAAACCATAATAACTATGAGCTACCTACCTTCTTGTAGACATTGATTAGTGGAGTAGCAATCACAGTTTCTTATAGTAGGAATGACTAGATTACATAAAAAAATAAAAATACTTTTAATCATTTGTTGAAGTAGGTTCAAAATATCACCCAGGGGTTTGTGAAGATCAATTGTAGCGGACGGATCCTTTTTAAATTCAAGTCGGGCACAAAAAGAACTTGCAAAAGAACAACAGTGAAGGAGATAAATGCACCACACACTGACTAAATAATGTTTACTGATAACAGATAATGAATCTACCACTAGTTTCACTCAAAATCAGTTATAACCCTGACAGATTTAGCTTTAAAGACATCTTTTGATTTGACATCTTTCTACTGACTGGAAATAATTAATATTTCAGAGCAGTAAAGAATCTGTGGAGAAAGCTAAAGATTTGGATGATGGGGAAAAAAAGGCCTTCTAACCTAAAGAATTAGAGCTGCAATAGCCGAGAGCTGCATGGTGGAACAGTTGGTAGCACTGTTGCTTGCAGCAAGGTGGTCCTGGGTTCTTTTTGCATGGAACTTGCATGTTCTCCACCTGCATGTGTGGGTTCTCTCCAGGTACTCTGGCTTCCTCCTACACTCTAACAACATATCTGTTCGGCTAGCTGGTGTTTCTAAATTAGCTGGTGTTTGTAAATTAGCTGGTGTTTCTAAATTACCCTTCGGTCTGAGTGTGTGCATGGTTGTTTGTCCAGTATGTGGACCTGTCCAGGGAGTACCTCTTGCTCAATCACCGCTGGAGATAGGCAACAACCCATCAGCGAACCATACAAGTATAAACGGGTGTAGACAATGGGTGGATGCAGTAAAGGCTCAAAACCCAGTGAAGATATGAAAAAAGCTTTTCAGCAGTTAGAAGTGTTTGACTGCCATAATGACGATAAGGCTTTGCCACTGATTGAGATGAGTGTAAACATTTTCAACATGCCTCTTTCTGTTTTAAAGTAAATAAGAACAGAAATTATTTTTCCCCACAATGAAACCCCTCGAACATCACAGAAAAAAAACTTTAAACCTAAATCTGGGAAGGACAAACTTGAGCCTAACTTAATGCATAATTTCTCCTCCTTGCATCAGGATTTTCTACTGTTACTTAGACAACCAATAAAAAGGAGAAATACTTTTTTGACATGCACAGTCATTTATGGGAGGAATAATGGCAGGGAAGTTGTATCTTTTAATATTTACACAGCTTTATACTTGCAGAAATATTACCAAGGATCAGATGATCATTATTGGGATGCATCTGGGAATGCACTGTATATTAGGCTGAAAGATGTTTTATACACCAGGGTTTAGTTATTTTTTACCATTACAAAGAAAGAAAGGTAGAGTTGCCTTCAAATGGATACCTCTGATTCGAGCTTTTGGAAAAAAACATAAATACTACCAAAATATATTCACACAGATCATAAAGAAAATTTTGGCCATCTGTCTGATCTTAGGTCACAGATTATTTGCTGCAAAAGAAGCTCTGACTAGTCACAGCATGAACAAATAATATCTGAGAATTTCCTGGACCTTATTATAAGAACCTTTGGTTCTTGCACATTGTGGGTTTCGGGTCTCTGTGGACCAGGCTAGCACCCCGCAGATAGGATTAGAGCCACTTTAGATTTGGATCTATGCACTCTCAGAACTCTTTGTACACCTGAGGCTCTCTGTTGTGTTATTTGTGCAGTTTGTTCAAGGTCCACTGCAATCCTGCTGAGCAGCAAGTTGTTACTTCAGTGAGGTGCTGAAAATGAAATTGTTCAGTAAAAAAACTGCAAAAATGTGTTTACTTGTTGCCTCTGAAGCAAAAAAAACGCTTAAAGATAAACACGATTATGCACCCAAAACATCTAGATATCTCCCCACTGAATGCTTATTCTGTTAATTTTCCTAAATTGAAGAACGCGGAGATCTTTGTTGATAGGAAACTAAATGCATCAAGACACATTAAGCTTTTATTATGTTTACTAGTCTTTCAAATGAAAACAAGGAAATGGTCGACACAAAGTAAACAATGTTCATCAGGTGTTAATTGTAGCCATAACACAGTCTATCTTGATTGTTTATCTCAGGATAAAAAAATAAAATAAATAGGAAAACAGTCCAAAAATAATCTAAGCATTATGTTCAGTGTTTTAATAACACAAGCAATTAAAACTACAAAGAGGTCTACAAGGTAAATGAATGAATCACATTGAGGCAGTCACGTCTCTGAGGTCCTTACATGTACAAGCTGGGGGAGCAAATGCGATGCAGCAAAAAGGCTTGAAATGTTTCCTGTAGGGGGTTTGAAGCTGCTGATGTGGATGTTTGCTGTGACTGTGGGTGGGAGTCTTGAGGGCCGAGCTGGGGGCTACGGCGCGGCCCAGTTGGGTCTTTTCGGAGGAGGAGGAGGCATTAGCTCAGAGTCCGGGTCAGACGGGTTTTTCCGGGTCTGTGTGTTGACTCCCTGGGCGCAGCGGTCCAGATACTCCAAAAGGATTTGCTTAGTGACGGGTTCCTGGATGCTTTTACAGACAGCTGGGGAGAGAAAAACAAACATGCACAGCAGGAGGGAAGTTATCACAGAGATGCTGACAGACTTTTCCACCCATATATAATGCACCCCTTGAACTTTTTCAATTTTTGTCATGTTACAAGCAGAAGGCAACGAATAAATGGCAGGAAAATAATGCATTGTTTTCAAAATATTTCACTCAAATAAAAAAGAAAAATGCAGCATGCATTTGTTTTAAAGACCCTTATTTTTGCTCATTGCTCTTTGCAAAATAGCTCGAGCTCAGTAAGACTGAATGGAGAGCATGTGTGAAAATCCATTTTCAGGTTTTGCCACAGAATGTCATGCTGCCATCAATTTCCCATGAACTCTGACCAACATCACTATCCCTTCTAAAGCATCCCCACAGCATCAGGCTGCCACCAACATTTTTCATTGTGCTCTGTGTCGGTTTTCTGCTAAAAACAGTTTTACAAGTTGGCCTAAAAGTTCAGTTTTGGTCAGATCTGACCAGAGCACCTTCCTCCGCAGTGCCCCCTACAGCTTTCTTCTTGCCACTCTTTCATCAGAGCAAAATAATTATCATGACTGAATCAACAATGTCTTCCCCTTGAGCTGTAACTACATCTGCATTTTATATGGGAAAAAGGTTTTCTGGCACATAAGGTAACAACTAATTTAGTCTGAGGTACTTCATACCAAACCTCATCTCGAATAAGAAATTATACTTTGAGTCATCTTTGCATCAAGTTTAGAAAAAATGACTTGGATCATTACCCCTGAGTTTATGCACAGAAATAGCTCAACCCACTTCACAGCTCCCTTGGCACGTTCATGACCGAGTCATGGTACCAAACACACATTAATGATTATTTGCAGTTGCTAAATGGAACAAAGTGCTATTAGTCTGGAGAGACATGCAAAGCTATGTGTCAAGATTTTTTGATAAGAGACACCTCTGCCATCTGGGCTCCGAGGCTGTCTTGCAGCCTGATGCTGGATCTAATGCACAATAACTCAATATTTTCTTCCATCTTCTACAATCAATTTAGCTGACTGTTTAAAGGCATTTTTCCTCACTTGTGCTTCAGGTTTATATTGCTTCAGTTTCTGGTTTTATGCGTTGCCTTGTAAAGCACTCTGATGTCAACACTTAGATGAAATGCTGTGCTAAAAAGATTTATCAGAGTTGGAGATGGTATACAGTTTCCATTGTCTGCTCCTTTGTTTTTGGACATTTTTTTTTCCTGAATGGTTATATAGAAGCTTCTACATGATTTAGGACCATACATGTGAAGATTGTTCTTTAAGCAAAACAGTTAATTGTTTATTTCGTGCCTGAAATGGACTGTGAAATTACCCCCAATATAACTTGTAGAGACAAAAAGCACAGCTTCAACTGAGAAGAATTTGTCATATTTAGTGCTATCTTAATTTCACATTTCTAAATTATAACCATTTAAAAATTTTCATAGAACTTCAGGATTAAGCTGCACAGCAATTCAAGTCAAAATATTGTATTATGGCCTGTGTTCTGTTCTGTCACTTTATTTTAAAAGCTAAATGGCCCAGAAGTTAAAGCGTAAACATGTTTGTCAGTGTTTGAGCTAAAAGCAGGGACAGTGAGCAAAAAGAGTAAAGTTACACCTCTCATATAGCCCTCCTATGACACAGTGTCTCACACAATTCTCCTCAACAGACGTCTTTCATTGGCATTATCCAAACCCCACTTGAGTGGTTTAGTTGTTATCTTTTAGGCTGCACTTGGGTCATCCAATTAAAGTCCTTCAGATCACGCCCCTCTGCTGTTCCATCAGGTGTGCACCAGGGCTCAGTCCTGGGGCGTCTTCTCTTCATCATTTATCTTTTTCCCCATAGCAATATCTTATGCAAATTCAACATACATTTCCATTGCTTTGCAGATGACACTCAGCTCTACTTTTCCACCAAATCTAATTCCGAACTCTCTTCTTTCTCCTTTCTCACCTGCGTATCTGAAATAAAAACTTGGTACAGAATCTGCACTATCCAAAGTTGGCAGTTCCTCCTCTTCTATGCATTACTCCTGTCCTTCAGCTGCTGCAATCGCTTCCAGTAAATATAGAATAGTACTCAATATTCTCCTGTACACATTCAAACCCATTCACAACCTCGCCCCTCCTTATTTGTCAGATCTTCTGCATATTGCCACCCCCACCCCCTCCCTGACGTCATTCTCCTCCAACCACCTCACCGGGCCTTCTAGGCACTATGGGGAGTTCAGCATTCAGCCACTCTGCTCCCCAAATGTGAAACTCCCTCCCACCAGAAATCTGTAAAATTGACTCACTTCCTCTGTTTAAATCAAGACTAAAAACTCACTTATTTAAGAAATCATACTCTCTGTAATTTTACTGCATTCTAACTTGTTTTATAATATGTTTTACTGAGCAATGTCCTTGAGTGACCTGAGATGTGCTCTTAAACTAATGTGTTATTACTATTGTTTTTATTAAACATTATAGCCTGCGAAATATTTTACCCAAGCAGTCCTTTGCGATTGCACTATGGCACACATTGAAAATGCAATGGATTCAATTTACTGTACCGCCCAACTTTATACTTTCAGACTAGGGGCTTTATTTGCAGGATTTGATCTTTTAAGACTGAAAGGTATGTATTGTTCTGTGAAGGGTCTGAGATGTGAATTTTGCAAAAGATGTGGATTATTTCTTTATTTTTTCACATTTCAATTTCCCTACAATTTCTACAATGTGGAAAACAAGGATGGAGGAATCCACTGTAATTCTTGCAAGGTTGTGAGTTTTATCTGTGGATGAAATCTAACAAATCTGGGTTTTCCCAACAGAAAATGTCCAATCTTAACAAAGACGTTCACAATTAAATAACCGTGCCAGGGAGGCTGTATTGGTCACTGCAGCTTCCTGACTGTTGTGACCTGCCCAGCCTTAGTTCAGACAGCTTGTGTGAGACAGATCAGAGTCTGGTGCAGAGGCAAAACACTAGTTATTAAAAACTACGATGTTCAAAGCAAAGTGCCAGATTTATTAAGCACTTTTCTGTCTATTTAGTTAACCTTTTACCCCTAGTAAACATGTTAGGTGCCAAATTATTTAATAACCAAGTCATATCAAAAAAGAGCAAACAAGCTTCAACAAGCGAGTGTTCACATTTTAATCACTTAATTCACAAAAAGACTGTTTTTAATCTCATCTGAAACCTAAATTGAGGTACTTTAAATGACTAACTGGATTTTCAAGCTTTAACAAAAATATTAAAAATTCTGATGTACTATAACACATTTAGCTGCTTTTATTGAAACATATATATTTATTAAATGCGGGAGTTTTTGATATCCAATCACTAAATGTGATTATCAGGTGGCAAAAATAGGTACATTCTAAAACCTGCAATAACCAAAAATTTAAACAGGTAAAAATTTACTTTACACTGCAAAAACCCACGATGACGACACCTACATTTTGAGCTCAAGGCTTAAGGACAACCCTAAATGGTTACCCACAAACCAATGGGTGATAACACCCACACACACCATCAACAACAGCAGCTGATTCTTTACTCCACCTTCCAGAAGAACAAACTTGAGTTTTTGACAAATAAGGTCCGACAGCATGTTTGAAGACACAACTCTGACAGACTGAACCTCGGGCTGGATTAATGATTATCTAAAGCCCTCAACTCGGTTTGTGTCATCACTTATCTTCCTCGTGTCTTCATCTTTCTGTAGCAACTGCTACGAGGGGGCTTACTATTCAGCAGGAGGTCGGAGCTGACTGGTCTGCACATCAAAGTTCAACTCGCTTGAACCGAGTTTAACGTACTTCACAACGACCCATATATAACACAGAACTACAGTAAAAAAAATATGAATGTAATGTATGAGGATAGCAGAGTAGGTTGAGTTCAGAGATCAGAATAGTTGTTTCCCTCATTTGTGCAGAATATTGGATCAAGGATTACCACTTGACATCTGCAACTTAACTGCAGTATTTACATACTTTGCTTTGTGCAAGAACTACAGCCCCACCCTTATGCAGTTAGCATCACAAATAGCAGCACGTCAGAGAGGCAGACATCCTTAATAATTTGCCATTGAGTGCATCCGTGCAGTCATCCGAACCTGCTTTATGGAAACATTTACTTTGATTTCATTTGCTTGTTTTTGAGCCACTAATACATCCTGGATACCTGTTTACAGGAGCAGTATATAGGAGCAGTATTTCCTCTGCTCAAAGAAAGGACACGGATGAAAACAATTTGTCCTGGGCACATAGTCTGAGGCCAGACTGTGCACTCTTAAACGACAGAACATGTGCCACAACTACACACATTCACACACTTGCAATCTCATAACAGTGTAATCTTACTGAGAGCAAAGCCTGATGTAAAATAGAGATAAAATAAGCCATTAATCGCAAACTGACTGCTCGTTTTTCACTTTGATACCGGTGCAGATAAAGGAGACGGTGAGGTATTAATAAATAACTACAGAAGAGCGAGGAGCAGAGGCTCACCCATGGCTGTGTCGTAGGAGTTGGGGAAGCTTTTGTCCACCCTCTGCCTCATGAACACCCAGCTGTTGTCAGCAAAGGTGCACTCGATGATCTTGTTGTCGTACTGCTTCAACTCTTTGGTTGCCTGTGCAGACAGAAAAGAGGAAAACTGGGATTGAAGGAAAGTGTCATTTCCTTTCTTCCATATGCTTGCTGCAAAAATAAAAAGTATTCTGTCAGATAATCTGGTTTAATGGTGACCATTATGACAGCGGTCATTAACAGAATGAATATGCTTTGAGATGAGAAATTACACAATAACTGGAAGAGTATTAAGTAGCAACAAATGAGATATTCATGACTTTCAAGATAAAATAAATAAATAAAAAACAGAATTAAATTAGCAGTAAATATTATTTTGGAAAATTTACAAATCCACTTTTTAGTTATACAATTAATGTGTTGGTAAATGATACAGATATGTTAAAACTACATCAATAAACTCATTTGTTTATTGTTGACTTGTTTTACGAGTACGGGTATTAGTCAGCACTGTACCTTGTTTAGCTAATTATTTCAGTAGAATGTAATTCACGGTTTCATTCATGTGCCAAAATTTAAATTCAGCATAATTGTTTTTTTTTAATTAGTTGTTTATTGGTGAAAATCTGAGAAGTTCACATGAAATTAATCATAGCATCAACCCGTGTTTAAGTTCAGAATGAAAATCTTTCCTCACTGTCTTGACTCTCTATACATAAATAACATTTGCAATTATTGATGCGATTAGTTTTCTGCTCTCTGGTGTTTCTACCATAGAAGATACACTAAAATGAAAAAAAATCCGACACCCTATGAAGCCCTGTGTGTTTCTTTAACACAATAAGATTTAATAACAAATTTAACAAAAATTTTAAATTAAAAAAAGATAACCTGATGTATTTTA
Source organism: Crenichthys baileyi (assembly GCA_036173005.1). Taxonomy (NCBI): domain Eukaryota; kingdom Metazoa; phylum Chordata; class Actinopteri; order Cyprinodontiformes; family Goodeidae; genus Crenichthys; species Crenichthys baileyi. Next base: position 23,588 of record JAHHUM010000413.1, on the reverse strand, counting down.
TAAAAGTCTTTTTTTAATAAAATATAATAAACAAGCCAATTACATGTCAAGAATTAATGAGAAAAAATACTCATCAGGTGTACATGATGAGAACATAGTTACTTAGCATTTTGAAGGTGGTTTGTTCTGTTTAGACATCAGGCATTTAATTGGGTATGCTCCTGACTGGTGAAGAGACAGATAGTGGGTCAGAACAGTTCTAACGAGTTGCCTCCTCCCCAGGAAGAAAGGTTTGATTTTATGTTAAGAAAATATGGGTCTAAAAGCATCAAGTGCATTCATTAATTTTAATCTGTAGTCTAACTTTTCTTTACTTTCCTGTATAATGGCACTGCACTGTGCTTTTTTTTAACCTTTTTTGTCACAATGTCAAGCACCTTGAATTGTCTTGTTGCTGAAATGTGCTATACAGATAAACTTGCTTTGCCCTGCATAAGGTCAAAAGGGCCTGGTGGCGCCAATTGTATGGCAGACTCTCTTCTGTCAGTCTGCCCCAGGGAAGCTGTATCTACAACGTAGCACACCACTGTCAGTGTGTGAATGTGTGTATGGATGGGTGGATGACTGATTGTAGTGTAAAGAACTTTGGGGTCCTCGGACTTGATAAAGTGCTATACAAGTGCAGGCCATTTACCATTTAATAGATGAAAGGCAGGAGAGGGGCAAACTTTCTGCAGACCAAAGTGAGAGACTGATAAATGGCTGCAGGAAGAGTCTCTGAAGTTTTTTTTAAGGTGTCCCAACTTTTTCCTTAGCTAGAAAATGCATTTTGATTCATATAGTTTGTTTAATGAGTAAAACATGGTTCATTTTTCCTGTAATTAATCCACTTTCTTTTTCACAGATGGATACAAATATTAGACATCGATGTGTAAACATTTCTTTTAAATAAGGTAAATATGAAATCTGTTATGGACTGGCAACCTGTCCAGGGTGAAGCCCGCCTTTTGCCCAATGACCTTTGGAGACAGGCTGTGTCAATGAATGTCCAGAAATGAGACACCCCTCAACGGTGCCCCCTGGACAAGTGTCTCTGTTTTTTTTTCCTGTATCTCCTTCTTCGTCCTCTACCAGCAGATCATAGCAGTAAGCTGCTCATTATGAACCTGCTTGATGTTTTTTCCTCTTAAAACGGAGTGCTTATCCCCTACTGTCACCACATGCTTGATCAAGATGAGTTGTTGCGTAATTAATCACTCAGATAACATTTGAACTGAATTTGGACTGAATTGGACCTGTTTGTCTTGTAAAGTGCTTTGAAATCCCATTTGTTGTGAATTAGTGTCGTATGAATGAACTGAATAAAATACATTGTTTAGTCACTTGGTGAAGGTTTCAATTGATTATGTAGAGTAACAGAGAAACCCCATAATCCTTTTTAATGATCAAAATATCTGATCATCAGTGCATACAGACACTGACACATTTTGAATTGCTTTGATGCAGCTCTCAACAAAGCCGTGCAACAGTTCCCAGTCCACCTACTGAGCTGCAAAGGATCACTGACTTATTACATCATACCATGCTTTGAAAAACCAAAAAAAAAAAAAAAAAAAAACAAAATACAAAAAACAAACAGTTACGCATACTGTAACACTACTCAAGTGTATGAAAGTGGCACATGATACTGAAGGTCAAGTATGAGTCAAAGAAGACATTTGAGCATCTGTTGTTTATTTGTCGAGGGACTTTGTCTCACTGAGAGGATTCTTAAAACTCGGAAAATGTAAATCCCTGAGCTGCTGGGAACATGGAAGGCACCCAAAAATGTGCAGCAACAACAAGTTTTTAAAATAAACAATAATGTAGACACAAGATTTAGTCAAATGCTCCTCGTTGAAGTCAGACCCACGCAGGGTAAAAAATGACAAAGACATTGACCTTCAGGGTTCAAATCCAACCCTTTACTTCCAGTCAAAGACTGACAGCGGCCGTTGCCAGAAAAGCCCCGACATTTGGCAAGTCACTACAAAGTAAGAGCTTATGTGATCCTAGAGTGCCGGGCATCTGGGCTCGCAGTGGGTGTCGAATTCGCACAGGAAGCAAAAAAGGGTGTGAGGAAGGAAGGGAGAAACCGAGAGAACGAATCCACAGAGAGAGAGTGTAGATATGTTTAAACCTTCAGAAATCACATTTTACTCTGTAATTATTGTTAAATTTCAATTCGTTTACGTCAGCATTGAGACAGGGACTGTTGAGTCAAACATATCTTTGAGTGGCAGATGATCTAAAGCACCGACAGAATCTCTGAGCTCTCTTAAAGCTCGCCGCAGCAAACTGCCAGAAAACTGAAGGGCAGCGCAGGACGAGCATCTACAGGCTGGATCTCTCCCTGCTGCTGAGGGGTGACGTGTTGGCTGCTATTTTTCATCGCCACTTGGGGCCTAATCCATCCAAATCCGTCTCAGTTATCAGGGACATTCAAACTCCTTACAAGTCTGTGCTACACTAGGTGTAGAGAAGGTTTAAAAATAATCTGAATTATTACACCAACAAAGTGAATCTGATGCTGTAATCAGGACTGCAACACATTTTACATAAAAAAATATCTAAATATTGCCCGAGTCCACACTTAAAGTATAAACACAAAATTTCATGATGAATTTATGTGTGAGATTTCTATGATAGTCAGGTCCTAAATTATTAGTCCTTCAATAACCCACTAATGGAGATGGATGGATAAATGGGTGGATGGACAAAGAGAAAAAGGGTAGATGAACAGACGGATGGATGATGGATGGAAAAAAGGCTAGATGGAAGGAAGGATGCATGGATGGCTAGGTGTATGAACAGTCAGAAGGATGGACGCATGAATGGATGGACATAAGGATGAATTGGCATATGTACAAATGATAGATAAATAGATGTACAGTTAAAAGAAGCACTGACAGGAATGAAAGGATGGATAGACAGATGATACACAGATGGATGGGTGGATGGATAGTTTTAGGCAGATGGATCAGCAGGATGGACGGGTGAATGGTTTAACTAACCGATGGACAAAGATGCATGGTTAGACTGACAAATGGATGGATTGATACTTTAAGACAATAGAATATGGCATAAACACTGGAAATAAAAATGTATGGCATGCTCTAATTCCTTAATACACACCTGGAAAATTTTTAGCTCCAATTTTGTCTTTTTCCCGACTTTAAAGGAACTTTTTGTATAACTCTTAAAGCTTTTTCTTGATGAAACATTTTTTTTCTTGCTGTCATAAACAATTGAAGTTATTCAGACAGGGACAGGGTCATACAATCTGTAGCTAGCCTAAAAGAAATTGTGCTTGAGAATTACAGCCCATACTCCAGCTCACAGCCATGAAAGCATTAGTCATTCCTGACATGAAAATGTCTTACTAGTCTCAGTTCTGCCACATTAGTAGCGCCTCAGTGCCAGTGTGTCATCAGATAGTTTAAATAAAGATTTCACTTCAATGTAAGATGTTAAACTCCAAAAAACATATCACTCTTACCCAGAGACTGAAAGTATTTCATCATTGCAATAATTTTATCACAACGTTGGATATTACATTTCTAAAAAAGCAGTACCTGTCGTAGGTTCTATAATATATTCTGTTTTTTGGAGCTGTTCAGTAGCAGCATAATTTCTTTCCTCAGGTTGTGTAAGGCTAATGCAGCAGTGCAGGGAATTTTTTATCCAACCCGCCTTAAATTGTCAAAATGTCTTCTATAAGTAGGCCCATTAGCTTTTTTGTGTTTTAGGAAAACTAAACAAAATATACATTTTCAATGACTTAATAAGGACACACTGACATAATTTAGCTTGCAGTGTTTACAGTTTAATGACTTTGTGGTTATTCTCAACAGATGTCTAAACATGTATTTATGTGTGTTTTGACTATAGTGGTTTTCAGGTGATACAATATCTTAAAAATGTAATTTTCTGGTATAGTTAGATAGATAAATAAACGTTCGGTTGAGAAATGACTGCAACTTTCTGAGCATTTCTTAATAAAACTGAGTTTTAACACAATCCATTTACCCTAACAACTCATTTTACAGATAGAAATCCTCTTTAATCATTTAATATATCTCAGAGTAAGAAAATAAACATCTATATTTCGGTGCATTCAACATTTGGTATCTGACTACAATTTAATCAATCTGTTACTTTATCAATCCATGGCGAAAGCCACTTTAACTCCTGGGTATCCAGTATATTACTCTGAATAGAGGGCGGCACAGAAAAATCAACAGTTAGACGTTTTCCTGAAAAGGTCTTTTGTTTTGCTGTAATTGACCCTGCTTTTGTTTCATTTGGAAGTTACATCAGGGTAAACTCGCAGGTCTGCGGCACTCGGGTCCATTTTAATAAAAGAACACTAAATGAGATGATGTATAAGTGTGTAGGGGATATAAGATGCAGAAGCATTAATATGAACAGGCTTCAAGGCAATAACCTTACTGATGAACAGCATGAAAACTAATGTTCAACTTTAATATATGTTGTCAGACAGAATATGGGGTCAGGGTTAGTCCTCTGAACATCAATATATTATCCAGCGAAAATATAGAAAATTGAACCCGGACATCCAGCACAGAGTGAATTATCTTCAGCACAACTACTTGGGCCAAGAAGACCTAGACATGGCCATGATCGGCAGTGTCAGAAAACAAATAGGACTCTCGATTAACCAATTAAATGATGTCGAACTTAGAGCCTCTAGAGAGAGTGTGTAATGCTGATCGTTACCTCTCACATTCAGGTTGACCGTTGAATCAGAGACAAATAGGAGAAAAACAAGGTAATAATGTGTAAGTGAGAAGGAGTTAAGCTTGCTCTCAAGTCTGTCAGGTAAACAAAGGACTCCACTCTAGGCAAGACCATCTCTACAAACCCCTGACAATGTGCTTTAAACTTTATAAACTAAATGGGCAAGTTGCTTTGAAGTGCAGCTTGATTAGAGCGTTTCCTATGGGCATCACTTTCCATTATTAGGAGATTTTCCATGGTTTATAATCCCACATCTAATATATTAGACAAAACCGGTGGGCCATAAAAATCTCTCTGAAGCACTTTAATGACACTTGAATGATGGTGAAGCAGAGAGAGTCACACAGCGATGCCTTCAGGAGTCACATAAATTGGAGAGTTCAGTGATGGAAACAACAGTCGCAGGCATTTCTGCACCTGGTGGTGGGGGTGCATGCTGCGAAGTCATCACAGTTTCATCAAAGCTGCAAGGCTTTTTTCAAGGAACTGCTCTTATCCTTGTCACTGGTGGCTACACCTGCCAGGCACCGTTAAGATTATTTGTGATTAATAATGTGTATGCACAGGCCACGTATAGCTCCTGCAGGGCAAATCGACACCAAAAAGCAGCAAGACTTGACTAAAAAGAGGAACTGACACTTCTACTGTAGAATAGCAGAAAAACAGGAATAAGGATTTTAAATCTAAGTAAACCTAAGCATCATTTCTAAACAGTGTTGATTTACATTTTCAAGCCTTGGATACTGTTGATCCAAGGGGCTAAATGCATCTTGCAGTTCAAGCGATAAGAAAACAGGTTCACAACTAACATGGAAGCTTTAATTTCATGATGAAATCACTTGGAGAAGTGGTTTCCAATCATTTCAGCTTTTGACCCTCGTCATAACAATAGCAGTGACTTTAGATCCGACTATTGCTTTAACTGCACACGGAAACACTAAAAGATCAAACAGCATTATTTAACACCTAGCATTACTCTCGTTCCATTCAGACTTGTTTTAGGAATGTGTGGATTAGGATTTTTTTCCTCCCTTTTAAGGAGCAAGTCATTTAAGAAAAGGCATTTGCTAACACAGAGTCCAAGGTCAAGACTATTAAAACCAATGTCATGCATATAGTAGCTTTAAAGTGCAGTACTAATACACAACACTAGGTGTACATTAGTATTCAATGTGTCCCATTTAGATCCTTCACCGTTGACACAGAGTCTAAGACTAAGGTCACACTCCAGGTTTCGATGCTAAATTTAGCTTTTTTTTTTAAGTGATCGTTTAAACTACTAATCAAACGCAACGATTCACAACCTCAAAGCAACCCGCATTCGCAGATGGAGAACGTTGAGCTCATACAGCAGCACACTGTTTACGGAAGTAATAATGGATGCCAGCGTCTCTGTGCTATTAGTAAGTTGTTGAGCATTGGGAGCCGGCAATATTATGACCATATCATAACAAGATGAACAAATGTAAGAGAAAAAGAAAGCTCAACCATTAACATTGACCGTTCTGACTGCGTGCGCTTTGAAAACAACGAGATACGTATCCGATTTAGTATCACATATAAAAAAGGCACAATTTGGATTTTTTGGGAAACGGAAACGATCAGAATGGGGCAGTTCTGACAGCCATGGAAAACTTGGATATGGGTTTAGACATGACTGGTTGATAAGTTTGTTTGTAACATATTTCAATGCAAATCCAGTATATCGTGTGTAGACAAAACCTAAAAAAGTTCTTCTCCTGCTTTATAAAGTTGGTGCTTTGCTTTGAATGTTATCATATTTAAGGATTAGTGTTTCAGCTGCTCTCTGCATAGCACTCTTTGGACCGCCCGCGATATCTAAACACAGGTCATACGCCAGAAGAAGACAGGAAGGTCCAGCACATTTTCTCTCATTGCTAACATCATCGTTTGAGGTGAAAAATGCAGATTTAAAGAGAATACGCAGACTGCGAAATGCACCGGAATTGCTGGGGGCATGGTAGAAAAGTAAAATCCCAGAATGAACAAAAACAACTGAAATCAGGAGCTGCATTTCTGACAACAGGTTTAAACCTGCTATTAATGTCTTTATGGACAGCATAAAGCATGTTTGTATTTACAAGCATATGCAAGGCTGAGAATAAAAACAAAGGAAATATTTACTGCAAAATGTTACATAAACCTTAAAAACATTGCGCTTAAGTGTTAATTTTGGGAAGTGTGTTTTTACTACTATTGGTGGCTGAATAGAGGCTTATTTTCTCTGCAGCCACATCTACTCTTTAACATAAAAAATGCAGTGTGTTGTGCACCGCAAGCAAAGGTAGGAACTTCAAAGGATGTTCTTGACGTCAGAATGCTCTAAAGGCATCTGGTTTGTGAAGGTACATCCAAATATTGATATCATCATCTAAAAGGGTTTTGATTTTCGGGACCCTGAGCGAGTATCTGGGATCAGATCGAGAAAACGCAACTTTAGAGTTTCAGCAGGTCTGAAAATAATCCAATAACCTAAACAAGCTGGAAATACCTATCAAACTACATTGTTGCTTTTTGACTCCAGTGCTTTAAAACTGAGCTTATCTAATTTTAACGTATTTTTATACAGCTGGCTTCATAATGGTTACTAACAACAAGGTTTTGCCAAGTATTAAAATCTCCATTTTCAAGTTAAACCTCAGTTAATGTATGCTTTAAGCAGGTAGCAATAACAATAACAATTTGATATATATTGCCTAAACATACAATTAAGCCAGTTTCAGAAGCAGAATTCCCAATAAGTTTGCAAGGAAAACTAAATGTCCGGAGTAGTTCTGGCAGGACTGTTTCCTGCCCTGCATCATCTTCTCTTTCTTTTCCATCACTACAATGTCCACACCTCTTTTCTTCAACTTTAGCATCTTGATCACAAAGATCAAGATCAGGTGTGGACACAAAAGGCAAAGCAATTCCAACTGTATTGTATTGTATTGGTTTATTTGTCATATGCAGGTTAACGCACAGTCAACAATAGAATGAAATGCTTGGGATAACAAGAACCATTCAAATCACTATAAAAACAAAAGTACTAAAGGCATGCAATAAAAGAAAAAGTACACATTGTGCAGCAGCAATAAGCTGCTGGTCAAATATATTATTCACAAGTAGAATTTGAGCCTAATTAATTAATTAATCTGAGTTCCCTACTACTTGTTGTACGTAAGGGTACGTAAGTTCTTGCTTGATGGTGTATAACAAACTTACTGAATTATTGACCTCATTGTATTTATTCCTAAGAAAACAGTTGAATGCTTTTCAAGACCATTCAGAGAGGTGCAAACAAGTAAAAATGCTTTCAGTAGTGTATCAGTTTTCAAAGGTTGAGCAAAAAAATCCATATAAAAGCTCCTTTCCAAAACTCATTTCCATTTGGAACCAACAGAAGTTACCACAGCAAAGGAGCCTAATTTGAAAAATTACCTCAATAAAACACGTTTTTGTCAAAATTGCATTATTTTTCAAAAGAGAGAAAAGTTGGGTCTATTTCCTTCACCAGCAGAATAAATGCACTTCAATGATCTGTCAGCCGAATGTTCCCCAAATTGCATCTAATCGGAGCAGTGAAACCTACTGCGATGCCCACAAGCAAGGCAATCAATGTCAAAGATAAAGCATGGTTGCTCACAGCAGACTAAAAACTCACACACTTACTGTGCAGAGGTGTTGGATTTAGCGGGAACAGGGTTCTGACTGAAAGCACAAGTCATCTTGCCTTCTTTTAACACTTTTAACAGATTAGCACTTAGATCAGGTGAAAACGACGTTTCACTAGAGAAGAGTAACATGAAAACTGATGTAGAATGAGTCAAGAGCTGCCGCACCTGTTCTATTTCAGGGTGCAGACTAGGATGTAAACAGAAAACATACCATGTCCTGTTACAAAGCTCAGCACTGACGAAGTGAAGTCTGCAACCCTTATGAATTATGTTCCTAAACAGTGACAACAATTCCTATTAGAATTATATTCCTATTAATTTTAAAGTTCTTTTATTTGTTTTTAAGGCTCTCAATGCCCTTGCTTCTTCCTACTAATGTGGTAATGACCTACCACTGCACATTAAACCGGCTACATCACTGTCTGTTTTTAAATCACTTCTTGAAACTCATCTCTTTGTCTTGCCATTTGACATGTTGATTTAAGTGTGTCAGTTAGGCTAGCTTTTATTGTACGATTGTTTGATTATGTGTGTTTTTAAAATTAATTTGGATGTTTGTATTCTTTGTTTTTGTGTCCGTGTAATGGCACTTGTAATTTTAATGTTCTAATGTATTCTGTACAGCACTTTGAACATTGTGCTAATGTAAATTGCTTTATAAATAAAGATGTACTGGATTGGATACTCAAATACCGATGAGATGCTGTGTCGCCTAAAATGTCATATGGAAGAAAAGAGGAATTTGACGAAAAAAAAGAAAAGCTGGCTACTAATAGCTGTTTTAGTAGTGAGTGTACATGTTCTCATGCTCTGCGTATGAAAAGTGTGCTGATTACATATATAGAATATTGCTGCAGTGGAGCCAACAGAGAGCAGTTTCTCAGTGTTTACATAAAATGAAAATAAAGGCTCGCGTCATTTATAAGATAAATAATGACAAACGGTGTAAAAAAAGTTTCATTACGGGTTTATTTAAGTAAATAACACCATCTTTTTCAGAATGCTGCCAACATGTGCCTATTACTGTTGCCAAGGGCATACACCGTAGGTATGTCATTACTAAAAGCTCTGTAACTTTGCTGTGTAGTTTACCTCAGCTTGCATGAATCTTTGTTCCATGTAAAGTCCAAGGGGATTTAGGGTTTTCAAAAGTTTGCTAGCCTTATCATGATATATTCTAAAGACCGCAGCTCGGTATATAAGACACTTGACAAAATGGTTGGTTACCCCTTGGTTAATGAAAGAAAACCCACCGGATCTATGGTCATAGAAATAACTTGAATCTGACAAACTTTTAAAAACTTTAATGAATAAAAATTTATGAAAATAAAGAAATGAAGTCCAGAAATTGCTTTGAAAACATGCTTTTCAACAGAATTATTTCAAAAAATACACTAATAAAACAGGCGTGGACAAAAAATGATGCGTACCCTTAACTTAAATATTTTGTTGCACAACCTCTGCAGGGAATCACTGCAATTCAACGAGTCCTTATAAACTGTCAATGAGACTTCTGACACCTCTAGCAGGCTATTCTGGCCCAGTCCTCATGAGCAGAACTGCTCAGTTGTCTACAATGGTCTTGAAGGGTGACTTATTCCAGACGGCATGTTTCAGCTCCTTCCCTAAAGATGCTCAATAGGATTTAAGGTCAGGCTCATAGGAAGGCCACGTCAGAAAGTCAAATGTTTTCCTGCTTTAGCCCATTCTGGGTGTTCTTAGTGGTGTTTGGGTCATTATCCTGTTGCAAGACCTACATGACCTGCGACTGGACCAAAGCCTCCGACACTGGGAGCACATTTCTCTATAGAAATCCATGATAGGTTTGAGATTTCAACTATACCCTGCACAAATTCAAGACACCCTGTGCAGAGCAGCAAAGCAGCCCCAGAACAAAACGGAGCCTCCTCTATGTTTCCCAGTGGGGCACAGTCGCTCTTTTCTTGAGATCTTAAATTTTTCCCGTCGCTGCGAACATAGTAGCTGATCGTGCCTGCCAAAAAGTTAAAATTTGGTACTCATCTGTCCAAGTACATTGTCTCCCAGAAGCTTTGGGGGTTGTGTCAACATGTAGTTGGCAAATTCCGTCTAGCTTTTAATGATTTGTTTGCGGGGGGGGTTGGGCTTTTCAACAATGGTGTCTCCTTGCATCTCCCATTAAGTCCACCTGCCTCAAACATGTTCCAAAATGGTGCGATTTGACATGAAAGTTCCTTCGATCTTGAAGTTCACCTTCAATCTCTTTAGAAGTTTGTTTCTTGCTCTTCTGTTCGGTATTATCAGTCTCACTGTTTTGTCATCAATATTTCCTCCTGCAGCCACGTCGAGGAGGTGGCAACGGTCCCACGGATCTTAAATTTCGGAATAATATGTGCAACTGTAGTCAAAGGACCATGAGCTGGCTTGGAGATGGTCTTCAGAACCAATTACCTTATAACATGCTTTGTCTATAATTTCTTTCTAATCTCCTGAGACAACTCTTTCCTTTGCTCCTCTGGTCCATGTGAGTGTGGTACACACCATGTCACCAAACAGCACAGTGTACTACATGTAGCCTCTATTATAGGCCACTGAATGATTCAAGAATGTAGACAGCTGTGATTGACTAATAATGACACACATGATGGTATCATGTCCTTTGAGTCACATTATTTTCAGGGGTACCATCATTTTTGTCCAGGCCTGTTTCATTAGTTTATTTTTTTAAATAATTCTGTTGAAGCATGTTTGAAAAGCCAAGTCTAAATTTCATTTGTTCATTTTCATAGAATTGTTATTCATTATTACCTTTGTCAGATTCAAGTTATTTCTGTGACCATTGTGGGTTTTTCTTTCATTAACCGAGGGGTACCAACAATTTTGTCGGCGTGTGTACTGTACAATGCAGATAAACCTCTGGCGAAGGAAAAACATCTTCCTTTTTTTCTGTGTTCCATCCACATGATATTTACACTTCTGATAAAATCTCCTAAGTGTTAGCTTTAAGTTGATACCAAGATTATTTAAATAGGGCTTGTTATTGCTGAGAAAACTCATTTACATTTGGCCATGTCATTTCAAGGACAAACTTCATGAAAACCCTGACTGGCCTTGAGCTATTTTGCAATACTGAGTGAAAAGGTAGATTTCTTTTGAGCAAAGCTGGCCGAAACATGGCTCTTTGCACTGAAGACTTGACAGTCTATGCAGTGTTTGTTGATTTTAGTATTGACTCAGGGGGGCTGAATACAAATGCATGCCATGCAAACTTTCAAAATGAACAACTGTGTGCCATTTTGTGTTGGTGTATCACATAAACTCATATAAATACCTTAAAACTCGTATAAATACCTCATATAAGTACCTGTTTGTTGGTATTACTGACATTAGTTTAGCAATACAAGAATTTTTTCACTTCTAGAAGAAAAATCATTATGGCAAATCAAATTTGCCAACTGATTCAATGTACACTTTAAATTAATGCCACAGCTAACGTTAAAAAGGAGAGGAAGTTGGAGGAGCACGGGGGGCTTTTTGGCTTGTCAGCATAAAGATGAATCCAACAAAACAACACATTTATGTTCTCACCTTCATCTTTGCAAAGGGCCTTTCATAGTTTCCAACGTAGAGCAAGCCGACAGTCTGTGGTAACAGCCTGCAAAGACAGAAAGATCACGATTAACACCAGCAATTCCGCCCAGCACAGGATCTCAACACCGGAGTAATGTGAGTGTTAACAGCATTGGAAAGAAACCACTACTCTACTTCCATTTACCAGCTAGTAACAGAATGAGAAGAATGTGAGATTACACCTCTCTGAGCCCTTCTGTGTCTCTGCACAGCTTGATGTCCCTATATCCACAAAGTGAACTACAGTATGGACACATTTACAGTACAACACGGCAATACAAAGAAGAGACCACCCTGGCTTTACAGTACTCTCTATGTGGGGGCTGACTTGTCTCAATATGAGATTAAAATGCGTAGTAGGTCGAGCATTTGAACACCAAAAAAACAGCAATTCACAAAAGCAAAAAAAAAAAAAGGCGTGGAAAGCATGAACTGTATTTTTTAGATGGATAAAACGAACACCAACTTGTTCCAGAACGATAAAAATGTTTTTTTAATCTTTTTTTACAGTAGCATTGAGCAAGATTTATCCAAGATTTCGGAAAGGATTTTAAAGTTTAACTGCTTTTCATTTCGTTGTGGACCAATTACCTTACATGACAACTAAAGGGATTTTCTTTGGGACTATGCCGCCTTTCTGAACTTAAGAAAATATTTGGAGCTTTATGGTGTGTTCATTTAGTATTTGGAAATTTTAGAGTTCCAGGTTGGAGAATCAAATAGAAGGCAAAGTGGGAAGTGCTGTGTGCAATGATCTCTTTTATAGACCATGCGTGAATTTTAGCCCACCAGCTGCTTTAATGGGTATGAAACAGAGCATTTAACTAAATTTTCTATAATCTGCTGCAGGAAACTATGGTTATATTACTACAATAACTAATATCTAGTAAGTTAAAGTTAGAGTTATTTTGGTTTGGCCAGGGGTTCTAAATTTAAAATTAGAATCAGAGTAATGTGGCTAAAACATCAACCAGTAACAAAATAGATATAAACATGGTTTAATAAAAATTCTTAAGAAAAACAGTGTACAAATGAATGATTTTATATGTGGGATCTGAGCATTGTTATGTCTATTTAACCCTGTAATTCATGAAAATAAAGTAGAAAAAAACCCCTCAACTGATAAACAATAACTCTGGCAACTGTCAGTATGAAATGGCTAAATTTGGATTTAATTAGTAAACAGTACTGGTTTTCTGACTTGCAACTATAACTTGCTCAACTCCAGTGGGACCTCATTCCCACTTTAACTCCCAAGACTTCCATCTGTTCCTATCATGTAAGTTACATCACCAAAAATGCCACAGAGACAGCTTGGTAGTTGCAGTAAAATCTAATATTATTTATACCCCTGGCAGATTTAGATTTAAAATCATTTTCTCTCAACCAAGCTGTTTGTTTCTGAAAGAAAATTAGACCATTATCTCTCAAAACATAGTAAAACTACTTAAAAAGAGTGTTAATTTGTATTTACATTTTAATAAATTTGGCACATAAAAAATTATGAATGCCCTTCTCAACAATCAATGGAAAAACCATTGTTTGCCTTACAGCAATCAAACCCTTTTTCTAATAGTGGAGCAACCACTCCTTTAATCCTAAAGTTGCCACGGCTGTATATTATTTTGCTTGTAGAAATAGTATTTTGTAAACCAAGATGAGCTAGTTAGGCTAAAAGCTTACAAAAAAATGATATTGTAGTCTTTCAAAGAGCTTTTGATGGAAAATTATGGCTTGCATTTATGGCTTGGAGCTTTCTTTGCCCTTTAAAATGAAATTGAGGAATTATGAACAATCACTGGTAAAAGGTGTCAAAACCCAAAAGGATATTTAAGGAAGTCAAACGGTACCTAAAATTAGATCATTAAATAAAAAAAGAAAAATACAACAAAGACCAGCTAATAGCTCTTTTTTGTGGGTTCAAAATGTTGTTACCTATAGCATAAAATGGGAACAGTGTTTTTGAGACCAAAGTGCATTAAGATTCAATCTAAAATTGGTTCCTTGCGAGAACATCTCTTCTGTGATGCTTAACACTGGAACTCCCAGGGCCGTCAATTTGACGGTTTTGAAAGTTTAACATGCCATAACTGGTTTATTAAAACTGTTATCTTTCTGGCATCCTGACTTTTTCTAAACTCCTGTCTTGTGAATCCTATTTCTCTATTTAAAAAAAATACCAAAGTAAATAAAAGATCTAAGTATTTCTACCTCTAACTACCACAGCTGCTATTTTCACGGCCCTATTTACATCTATTTACACAGATTTTTTTTCCCCCGCTGAGTATACGCACGAGCGTTGCCTAGCAACCGTCACTCTAGAACGCAGTCTGAGAAGGAGATCGCTGGCATCCTACAAATGGCTTCTAGAAGGAGATTTTCTGCTCAAGAGGCATTGGAAATGCTTCAAACATTAGATGAGTGCGATTCTGGGGGCGCGAGGGATTTTGACGACTCTTGGTCAGTCAGTTCCAGTGACAGCGAGTCAGAGAGTGAGCCTCCCCTGGCTAAAAAAAGACGAGTCGTCCCATCAGCAGGAGGTTGTGGCGCATTATTTCAAGGTAGTAAAAGACTAGCCTATGTAACAATTTTATCATTTTAGGCTATAGTTTACAGCTTAGTAAACTAATAATCTATATACTATTTATATAGCAACAGTGCCACAATCAGTGCAGGTTCAGAGACAGGGAGACGAGCCAGATGCCCAGTGCCCAGCTTTAAGCCCAGCAATCCAGCTCACTGGCAGGAGAGAAACTACAAATCAAGGTAGTGATAATGGACAAAGAAATAAACAATAAATTAGGCCATAGATAGGTATAGTAGCCCAGTAACACCAATATAATCTGCGCTTTACAGCGTTTTCATCACAAGACGCGCACACACCTGAGAAGGAGGAGGAGATAGAAAAGGCTGGTACTGTGGGACAATGGTAGGGGAGGAAAAAAGTAGAGGGATGCATCAGAGCCAGAACATGTTGACAGAGCGCCAGATCCAAGATGTCCAGACCACATTCCTCCTGGGACATGAGTGTGGAGGAGCTGAAGGCGTTTTTAAAACTAGTTTATGTCCGCGGAGTAAAAGAGGGGCGTAACATGGAGCTGTCCAGCTTTTGGTCAGATTAGTAAACTTTTTTTTTTTTTAAATGAGCCCACTACTCTGTTATTTTTCAATACTTCAATACTCTGGAATGTGATGACGTCATCACCCCCCATGCGTTCAGAATGCTTGCCGTCAAATTGACGGGCTTGGGAGTTCTAGTAGTGTTAGAATTCTGGGAATCCTATTGTTAATGCAGTAACTAGCTATGATTTATCCATTGGGAACCTTTCTAAATAGAAATAGTTTATAGGAGACTGGATGGGGAAAAACAAGGTGTGATTTGTCAGTACTGACGCCAATGGCTAAAACAACAGCAATAACGCCAATTTCCATATATTTCTTGAACAAACAGTTTATGCCTCCCAAATTACAATGTCTTAATCAAATACTGTTTCCTTCCCCCATCTAACATAAAAAACAACCAGTTGTGGCTGCAGCTTATTTTTGGAACTCTATGTGCCAATGACTAACTATACAAATGCCGGTACATGTTTTATATGAGTTACCCATTTTTAGCATAGAAATAGTTGGGGTAGCAAAGCTAAACTGTCATCTAAACAACACCGGAGCTCTGCAGTCTGGTGCAGTTAATTCTCAGATCTCAAATGGAGCTGAAATTGGAGACCAGCTTCCCAGCCTCTCTCAACCCTTTCCTGCGTAATGATAGCTTGCAGGGGGAGGAAGGAAGCAGCAGTAGACATCAAGGGGGGCAAATAGGCATACTTTAATGTGCATTGTCCAGTGCCATGGACATGGCTTGGCATAGGTATAAAGAAAACATTTTAAATGAAAATATTTTGGGAATGACACCAAATCGCATCATCTAACAACTTCACCATTGAAAAACGGTCATGTTTCAGATTCATGATCATGGAATAGCTCAGACTTTCTAAGTAGTGTTGAGTGAAGCATAAATATTCAGAGTCTTACCTGCAGTACACAGCGGTAAGTGCACTTTCAGTTTAGAAAATAATAATGGAGAGCTGATGCTCAAGGTGGCGCCACTTTAAATGATTAGTCTACTAAACTAACAGTAAAGTTTTTCTTGCTATTTTCTTGCGGCACCTTTGCTTTTAAAATCTTTCCTCTCTCAACATTTACCAGGCAAATAACCTTTCAGAGGCACAGACAGCCAATGGCTTTCTGCTGGAGATGGGGTTTATTAAACCATTTTTGAACACTATCTAATTACTTCCAGCACCACAAAAAGTCATTATGTGCCTAATGGTGTGTCGGTGGCCCTTTCTCTACAAAAACAGCGCTGACCCATCAAAGCATTTACTCAACTAGATGTTTGCAGAGTACAGTTAAGTCCTATAAATTGCAAGGTGGGGATATCTTGGATTATTTTTCCAACACTTTTCACAGATGCTCGACTCAGTTGAGGCCACACATCAAAGTCGTCCTCCTCAAACTATTCCTGAAGTATTTTAACTTTGTGAAAAGGCATATTATCCTGGTGAAAAAGGCATCAGGAAAAACACAATTTAAGGGTGTACATGGTCTTCAACAAGGGTTAGGTATGTGGTTTTGTGTCAAAGTAACATCCACAACAATGGCAGGACCCAGGGTTTCCCAGCAGAACGTTGTCCAAGATTCACAGTAACTTGACTTTTTCCCATAATTCCTCTTGGTAAGCAAGGTAAACACACCCAGCCATCTAGCTGATTTAAAAGAAATGGTGAGCAATCAGACCAGGCCAACATCTTCCATTGCTCTGTGTTAAAGTCTTGTGTGTGAACAAGGGTCAGCATGGACACAATGATTTAAAGCAAAAAAAAAAAAAAAAAAAAAAAAAAAACTTCATAAATACAATGAATAAAAAAAAAACATTTGATGATAACAGTTTTGGGTTAGATAGTCTTGAAACAAGTTAGTGAAGTCAGCAAAGCTCTGACTTAGTAAAAACTGATGTGTTTATGAGAACTCTAAAGTGTTCTTTTTAATTCCTATTTCTCTTTTGTAGATCAATGCTTCTGGAAAAAAATACTTTAAGCTCAAACAGCTGGCAAAAAGTGTTAGTACTTAAATAAATATAGTTCTGATTTTAGGCTGCTGGATCGAACAAGTAATTTTTGCCAGGGAGTCAGAAAACATATCTGCAGAGAGTACTGATCTTATATATATTAATTATCCTTATATAATCCAGATTTTCTGTGCATGTTGGCAATAGCAATCAATAATCAGGCTGAATTTTTAAATGCAAATAGGTACAAAAAAAAAAGTTTTCACCTAAACAAAATATACAAAGGCCGTTAACAGCCTCCATCCACATCTAAGATCGGGTCAAGGAGGTAACGAGTCTCAGAGGAAAACATAGACCTTCCTCTTCCAAGCAACACATTCTAGCTCATTCAGGGGATCTCATGCAATCCAAGACAGATGGGATAGAAAGTCCTTCTAGTGGCTTCTGGGTGCCAAGGAAGCATTCTGATCAGATGACCAAACCACCACAACAGCCTCCCAAACCAGACATATTCCTCTCTTTGATTTGGTTTATGATCTTGTCCATAAACCCCCTTTAAATGGGATCGGTGACCAGAACAAACCCTGGTGGATTCCAAAATGAACTGAGAACTGGCTTGACTTTCTGACGAAATGTGGACACAGCTCTTGGTTTGAATTTACAAGCGGCAGAGAGCACTAAAAGGGTCCCCGGCACACAACCCCCTCCCAAACAAAATCCTCTAAAATAAGCAGTCATAAGCAGGTTCCAGATCCACAGAACTCACATGATCCTCTGAGCAATTCAGCGAGGCAAAAGATCTAGTCCACTGTCCACAGACTGAGGTTCGACTGCTGCTGCCTCCTTTCCAACACCCTAGAGTAAACCTAATACAGTTTATGTGAACCTAATCTTATTCTTGTGGAGTTCTGTCTTTGTATAAAGATCCATCCTATCTACCACCAGGTATGAAAACCTTAAGTGAGAGAACATCAATGCAGTCTGTACCATCAATCTATGACTTGTAGTTGTATCTATGAAAAATCTTTAAATGCATACAATGTTGCAATGAGCTTGTATAATTTCTCAATAATACCACACACATTTCTGTGGCCACCAGGAGGTGGCTTAAACTACAACTCTTTGCAGTGATTGAAGGCAATCTATTCATAATGACAGAGACTGGCTCCAGATAGGTTCTGCAGGGTTATGTTAGATTGCATGAACTTTAGAAACATATCTCTCTCGACATCTTACATTTTTCCAGATCGAATCCTTCTTCCCTGGATCAGAAAAACTGGAGCATAAAAACTCGTTTTCAATCTTCCAACATCTCGATTTTCAAAATTCATTCACTTTGGACTGAAAGGTTTGAATTCAATCCGTGCTCAACCTCACCTTAATTTTTTTTCAGGACATGTACTTGATTGGAATCATTCAGATTAAATATGGATCGTGATGCTGTAATAGAATATGATTCCTGGGAACAGAAAGGCAGCACGAGAAGGTTTGGGCTTTAGCTTTGGGAGAGATAATTCAAGCAATCCAAGCTCCTAAAATCCCAGTGCATCTAATGAACTATGATATAACCATTACTCATCCTGCTTTCAGCAAAGAAGCTGGCCAAAATTAGCCACATATCCTGAAATATATACGACACTTTAGGCACCATCCTTAACTGAGATTCTGGAAATGTCTCTGCAATTGCTCAATATTTCCATTTTATCCCTTTCCACCTATTCCCTTTTGCTGCCACACAATAATCACATGTCTGCCTCTGTGCGTGCTTTCAGAGAAGGTAATAAAACTTGCAAGGCTGTGTGCCTCAGTGGTGCACAAAGATGTGCTCAACGATTGATTATGTAGGCTGATGAATAAACAGTTGTTGCCTCCAAACACGTCTGTCCATCTCTCCCTACCAGACAGCAACTAAGCAGAGATTTGAAAGCATACACCAAGACTGAGTGAGCCCTGATGATTGTTACTCTGCCAGCAAAATTCGTCTTTTGGGAAAATATCAGAAAAGATCTGAAATGGCAACAATGATTGTCTGTGATCACCCACACATAGAGGAGGAGTAAAGATGTTCACAGGCTGAAAGGCTGGTCGTCTTTAGAGTAGAATGAGCGGCTGTGCCCTGGTGTCATCTTCCGAGTCTGTTGGTGGTAAATGGAAGTGGGCTCAAGGCTAAAGAGCTGGAACAGTCACTAAGGTCAAAAGGCTCTCAGAGGAAAGACGACAGCAACTCAGACAACAGGGGACCAAACAGAGGACAATATGGTGCTCTGAGCTGACAGAAGAGTAAAGTCTGGCTGCACAGCCAGGCTACCGGCTACTTGGGATTGTGCTCAGGCACACCACAGTTTTAAAATGTGGTGTACTAAAAATCCAAATGTATATTTAGTTCTCAAAACAGTCTGTCCATTCTTATTGATGTCAACAAGGCTTTTTTTTTCAACTCGATGGAACTGCCAGGCACTGGATAGTTTCCGTTTCTTTGAACGTACTCGAGAGCATGCTCAGTATGAAAACTCCCAGCAGATCAACATTTTCTGAAATTTTCATACCAGCCCGTTAGGCTCTAACAACCTAATCACCTTTTGGGTCCTGATTATGGGTCCTATCAAATCACCTTTTTACCCCCCAATCAGTGTTAACTTCAGCCAATTGTTTTCACCCTGTCTAGATCCCTAAAATGTTGCTGAAATATGATTGGCAGAATCACCATTTGTGTTACCAAGAAATAAAACAAGTGTTCTTAATGAAGTTGCTGGTTAATGGAAAGTATTTCGGGCCTACAAATATGCACAAATTAATCTGGAACAAGAGAAAAAACTCAGGGCATCACCTAAGCAGTAGTCGTTTGGACATTTAGCACCTTCTCAATTAGATTTTGTCTTACTGTTTAGCCTGAAATTAAACAACATTTTAGTCACAAATCAGACTTCTGTAGTCATTCTAGTTTGAGTCCTCTAAATCTTGCTACATTTGCTGCAGGTTTTGTTCACTAAAATATGAAGTTAGAGGGAATACATTTTTAGGGCCTCTAACATATTATAGAGAAATCTTTTTATTTAATATATGGGCAAGCTCTCCTAGAGGGCTGGACGGTAATCATACTAATCAAGATGATTATGGGCACTTGGACCCTAGAGCTGCTTAGTTAACTTTAAAACTGATATAAGCTGGTTTCCTTGGATAGTCTGCCTCGATTGGGCAGGTATGAAAGGTAATCTGAACTCAAACTGAACTCTTGTCGGTCTGAAAATGTAGGTCACTGTGTGCAGTGAGCCCTGGTGCTGTTTGCTTGCAGTGAGAATGCAAGCAGATTATTCAGAGCAACAAAGATAGGAAATGACATCTCTGGGCAGCCTTCTATCATAGTGCCCCTACCTGATAGCTGTTGTAGCTGCATGACATTGTCCAAGTAGTTTGGTTCACTTTCAAAAATGCACTGAATGTGAACTGAACTTAATGAAGGTGTGAAAATATTTTGCATTCCTTGTGCTATCGAAATATGTTTTCACGTCTAAATTTTTCAAGACAACTGAAAGCATATTGGCTATTTTTCCAGCTTATCCTGCCTTTTCACTCAAATGCAACAACATATTGTCTAATTAATTCTTTAATATTTTTTCTTCCGCTTTTATTTACTAACAAAAATTTTAAACATGTATGTCATGGTTGTCGTTTCTGCATTTATTTTTTTAATCTGGTTTAGCCTCGTCTTCATTTGGAGAAAAAAAAGGGTCATTAGCTAAATTTCTACTCTTCCACTGTGCTGTTCTGAGGATTTTCCTGTCAACATTAACAATGCACCCAAGTAAGAGGAATTTATAGCTTTTTAATCCTGAATATACCAAAACACTGCATAATCATCCACTAGGTATTTTGAGATATTCCAATAATACACTCGGCTTGTTATTTTGCACCTAATCGTCATCAAGAACTGACAATAGCTTTGTATTTTTAGTTACAAAAACAAAGAAATCCATATGGTCTAAATACCTGCAAGGGGCTGATTGCCTTTTTGGAAACCGAGTTGGTTTTCTGCTTGTTATGTTTATCAGGGGGAGGGCTTGAATCTGCAGGACTGGAACTGAATAATTTATGCCACACAAAAATGAAAGACCCAGAAGGACAAAGCTTGTAGAGCAAGTAAAAAGGGCCTGAAAAGATAGCAGAATGTGCAGACAGGCAATAATGGAGACTGAAGTTCTCTTTGTCAGAGTGTGGTTTTACCGTAGCAGAAGGAATTAAAACCCAAGGGGGATGAAAAAAACATGGAGTGAAATAAAAGTTTTAATGTCAAACAAATTTAACATGGTTTTAGGACAGCTTTACACAGAGCCTTGAATGTATGTGTATGAAATGATAGTTGCTATCGGATTCGCCGGGCTGAGCGTCGCCCTGGCAACAGCCACTCACCCCTCTCCTCCGACTTTGGTGATCTTGAGACGAAAGTCCACAGAGTTGAGGTTGGGGGCTTCCACTTAAGGATGTCATCACATCTCCCAGGCTTGTACCTCTGTAGGAGGAACAAAAAAGGTACAATATAGAAGATTTGTCAGAATTAGATTTACTTTACGGAAAGTACAAGCAACATTTTGTAATTTCTGTCAAAAACAGTGAAGAACCAAATGGCTGAAGGCTTTTTTTTAAGGCAAAAGTTAAAGAAAACCTTATAAAACTGATGCTCTACTAAGAACTCCTGTTAGTGTCAAACCTAGCTAAAATAGATGGATAAAAAACTATTTATGCACAATGATTTACCCTGATTACAAGTTTTACATCACAACTGTGTTTCATCGTGCACCAGCCTACTGTAGGAGACAGCATCCTTCCTTCTGCTGCTTGGATTATTCATGCACGCATGACATTTCCAAGGACATGAATCAAGCGCACTGAAACATGAGGAATGTAAAGGTATGACGACGGGTGGAGGCGGGAACAGATGACCAAATCCTGTCACTGTCAGGTTGCCAGGTAACAGAAGTCTCCTGCGAAGGGAATGTGTGGAACACACAGGATTCCTCAGGAGAACCTGAACTGTCACAGTACATGAAAAAGTAAAGAGGATCGAGCCTTGGCCCTCGTACACCCCTGTGTCAGGACGGGGTGTACGGAAACCAAGACTATTGAGGCAGAAGAAACACCTGATTTTGTGGAGCTTTTGTGCTTCCTGGATTATATAAAACTTATGACACTTTCATACAGCTTTTACTATACAAAGTTAGGAAATTAAAGAAATTTAAATTACTCTTGCCCAACACTTTCTCTCTAAACTCCAAATTTAGAACAACTGGAGGGTGGGAATATTTCTCTGCATTTTTTCTGTGCTTGTGTCTTGATTTTCCATTTATTTTCATTGTCCAAATTATGACCCTTTTATAACCGCTAGACATAACATCATATGCATCCATCTATTTAAAGGGCAAACATTTGCAAGCATTTGGAAGAATTTTAGCATGTAGCTACCAGTAAAAGCATTTCTCGGATTAGAGATACGTGTAGCTTCTAATTCTCAAAGTCTATGGTTGGTATAAAACAATTTACCATCCCAACAATATTGCAGACCATGCAGCGCTGAAGAACTGTAGTGGATGTTTTTCAGTACTTTAAAAATGCTGATCTTTTAAGCATATACAGCGCATTGCTTTTATTAACTAGTATCCGAAAGGGACTTTGTATCGGCAAATGAATTAAACGCCTCTGATTAGTATTAGTGATACAAAATTGACGAGACGTTGCTATTTCACATAATTATAAAAGAAAAATACAAATAATGCCTCAAACTGTTAAGCTGAACATAAGGAATAGAAATAGAAAAACTAATTCATCTGGAACATCAGTTTCCAAACACACCACATCGTGAAAATAAGAGGTGGTACAACTCGGAAGTAAATATGCAATGGTCTTTTTTTTTATTTTGAGGTAGTTGATGCCATCAAATCAAAATTTCTGTAAGCCCTGAACTTTTTTAATGTAAACTTGGATCACAAGGTTATTCTACATGGGGGCTTTGTACCATTTCAAAATAAAACCATAGTCACAATGTTATGCAAATCCAGAGCCCCACAACCTCAAAACTATTTTTAAAAGTCAACACCATAAAGTGAAAGGCCCTGAGGATCCATTCAGGTTTGTTCCCAACCCTGTGCTAAAACACTTACGCTACCATTTTAAGCTAAAGTGATATTTTCTCTTAACGAGTCCATGGCAGAGGAAAAATCAACAGCTGTTTTGAAAGGGGCCCATCAGGGCGCAGGTAGTAAAAAACAGACAGCCCTTCAAAGTCATTTCCCAAATGAGAATGTGTTGCCTGATGCACTTGCTCTTTCAAATTACTATTGATGGTGCAGTCAATAAGTGAGGGCATATAAAAAAAAAAGTTTATTACTGAAGCGAACAATAGACCGTCTGCTCCGACCTTGCCTTCAGGAACATATCTCTCATCTATCATATTCATTTTCGTGTAATGATCTGCCATTGCATAGAAATTACCTGCTGTTTTAAAA
>JAHHUM010000412.1:111417-251939 GCA_036173005.1 Crenichthys baileyi | reverse complement strand
AGGTAATGTGCTTTTTACTTTGGCAAAAAAATTTACTATCCAAATTTAAAAAATAAAATAAGCCTATATGAAATTCCCCAGGGGTTTTTGGAAAATTTAAAACTAAAACACCCCCTTGGTTTTAGACCAAAATAATTTTTTTATGTGTAGGGGGCCCTTTTTGGGCCCAAATACGCGTCAATTCGCCCTTTTGGGGAATGACAATAAAATTCCTGCCCCAAGTCCCCCTGAGGGTTTTAAAAGGGCCCTTCTTCTTGCGGGATGGTGGCCGGGTCATTTAAGTAAACCCTGGTGGGGAAACTTTTCCCTGCTCCCCCAAAAACCCCCCAAAATTGGCTCAATAATATTTCATCTGGTGACTTTGCAGGCCATGGGGGGAATGTTCAACTTCACTTTTCTTTTAAATCAAACCAATTTTTCCCACCATCTTGCTGTGTGAAATTTGGGTGCTTGCCCACCTGATCCCCGGGCCAACCCCCCTTCGGTTACAATTTTTTTGAACCATTGGTTTCCCCATGGTCCTCAAGAAGGGTTTTTCGGTTTTAATTTCCTTGGCATTGACGCCGCCCATCTGCACAAAGTAGGGGGGCCCCAGGGAATGCCATGAAAATGGCGCCCAAAACCCTCACTGTTCCACCCCCCATGCTTTACTCGGGGCTTTAAAACAACCCTGGGGGGGTTCCGCTTTTTTTGGGGCTTCTCCACAATAAACTCTTTCCAGTTTTGGGGAAAACGAAAAAGGGTGGGACCCCATCAGGGGAAACAATACTTGTTTCACATTGTCCCAACCCAAAGGATTTGCGCCCCCTTGCACCATTTTAACTGACGTTTGGGCATTGGAATGAGTGCCCAAAGGGTTTTTTGGCTATAGCACCCAGCCGTTTTTATATTGACCCTGTGGAGACCCCGGAGGGGATTTTTTCTGGGGAAACGGGGGTTTTTAGGTGCACTTTTAAAATTCTGGCCGTGTTTTTGGGGCAGCCGGGGGTTTTATTTTTTTTTGGATACAACCCGGGGTTGACCCGGAAATTCCCTTTTTCAGACCCTTCCTTTTGGGCTTTCCCCATTTATCCTTTTTGGGGGGGGGTGGGGGGGTTTTTCGCCCTTTCTTGGTGGTTTTCTGACATTACCCTGGTACCGAACTCTTGATACATCACAAAGACCTGCTTTTTGGTCACAGACCCCCGCAAGACGTGCCCCAACCAATTTGTCTTTCTTTTAAACTCGGGTATTTTAACCCAAAATGTTTGTGTGCTTTTTTAAATTTTTTTGAGCAAAATTGGGCTCTTACCCGCAATTAAACCCTTTCAAACTCTGCTCTTATTTGGGCCCAAATTTGGCAATCTTTTGAAGATTTGGCAAAACCGGGCCGGGGGTCCAATTTGGCCCAATGAAACCCCCAAACCAAAAATGAGGGTTTTTTCAGTTTTCCTTTCCCAAACCCTGACATTAAAATTTATTTTTCCCTTTTTTTTATGAAGTAAGAAAAAACAGGCTGTCTCATAGTTTCGGGGTTTTTTTACCAGAAATCGAAAGACTCATCCCAAAAGCAAAAGGGGAGAAAATTCCTTTTTAAAGAATGTTTTAAAAAACTCACTTGGGTAAACCACCCGGGGTTCCTGGGGCCTTCCCCATTGCTTAAAAGGGGGACATATCATCCCAAAATCCACTTATTTAGCTCTTAAACACTTTTTTTTTGTATATTGGGATTCTCTGAAAGTCTAGAAAATTTAAATTTAGTCACTCCGGGACCCCTAGGATGATTTTATATTTTAAAGGGCTTTTTGGGGTTTCATTTTTTGGTCGGGCCTGTTCATTTTTCTTTTTTTTTTTTATTCCCTTTCGTTCTCTTTTTTTTCTCACGTATTTTATGGGGAACTTTTTAAGTGGTCATGGTTTCCCGGGCTAAACCCAACCCCGAAAATCCGTTTTTTTTTTTTCCCCATTTATTCTTGTAGTTGAATTTAAAGGGATGCCGAAGGACCCACGGAAAAATCTAAATGTTCTGTTGTCGGTTTTAAATAACCCCCCGTCCTTAAAAACCGTCCCCCAGGCCAAACCTCTTTGGGTCCCTTTGGAAAAAAATTTTATTCTTCAGGGGAAACGTGCCGACAATCAGTGGGGGAAAGCCCTTTTTTTCGTTTGCGTCAATTTTTACTTCAGGGGGGAGTTTTTTTCCATCCCTGGGCCGTATAAAGGAGGATTGGGGGGCTGAAAGATTTGTTTTTTTCGGGGGGGGTCCAATTTTCCTTTTCTGGGGGAAGGGGGAAGGGCAAAATACAAAAGAAAAAAGAGGAAAGGGCTTGGCAAAACGGTAAAATAAAGAAACCCTTGATATTTTAAAATTTTTTGATATAACTTACGGGGCCTTTTTTGTTTTGATGGCACGGCTTCGTGCCCC
The DNA here is from genome assembly GCA_036173005.1 of Crenichthys baileyi. Taxonomy (NCBI): domain Eukaryota; kingdom Metazoa; phylum Chordata; class Actinopteri; order Cyprinodontiformes; family Goodeidae; genus Crenichthys; species Crenichthys baileyi. Next base: position 249,538 of record JAHHUM010000412.1, on the reverse strand, counting down.
CCTGCTAATGTTGCGCTGGGGGTTCTCGCTTTTAACCCCTTTAAAGGGAAAATCCCCCTATTGTGTTTTTTTTTAAAAACAAAAAATTAAACCAAACATTTTGAAAACTTTTTGGGTTTGGGCCCTTTTTAAAGTTTTTTTGGGACAACCCTGATAAAATGCTTCCCCCATGTTCATTATTTTTTTTAAAAAAAGGGTTTGGTCAACCTGTTCGGGCCCGAATTGTTTGAGCTAATATTTTTCCCTTTTTTGTTCACCCAATGTTCATTTATTTAAATTTAGAGTTTTTAAAGAAAGTTTTTTCTGTTTGCTTTTTTTATTTAAATTTAGATTTGAACCCGGGTTTAAAGAAATATGTTTTCCCTTTATAAAAGTTCAAATGAAAGACAAAAAAGGCCAAAACTTCGGGGTTTGCAAAATATCACTTTTAAATTTTTTTGGGTTGGGCTTTTTGTTGAACCTTTCCCTTAAATTTAGCACTACATGATTTTAAATCTGGTCTCTAAGGTAAGCTTTGAATGATTCCCAAATTAGATCTAAATACTCCCGAGGTTTTATTGATACTAAGTATTCTTTTAAATTTTTTATTGAGATGAATCTTTTAAACCCCTGCATCAGAAAGTAAAAGGGGGTAAATTAAAAACTCCATGGGGCCCGGGATTTAAATACCCGAGGGGTTTTTATTTTTAAGGGCATCACAAAAATTTCATGATCTATATCAACTTAAAGGGCCCCCCAAAAATTTAAAAAATTGTGGGAAAATGGGAGTAAAAAAATTATTATCGGAAAAAAGGTTTTTTTTATTTTTAGAAAATGTTTTTTTTGCCGGGGCGAATAAAAGAGTAACTTTTTTTGGGCCAGGGATTTCTGAACTTTCCCCCAAACAATTTTTTATCAATTTTTAAGAAACTGATTAAAATACTTTTGTTTTTGGGTTTGGGGTCATATTCTTTGGGGGTTCCCTTTGTACAAAAGAAATTTATGCACACAGTTAATTTCACCTCCCAAATTAAAAAGGAAATTTTTCTTATATTTGGGATTAATTTAAAAAGGACAATATTTTTTGTCAAAAAAAAATTTGTTTGGGAAGGGCTCCACCAGTTGTTCCCCCTGCCCCTTTATTTTAAATGGGTTAATTTTGGGAAAACTAGCTGCTACAGGGGGGTGGGGGAAACCCTAGCTTTAAAAACAAATCACATGAAATTTTTTCAAAAGCTGTGATTGTTTCTGGGGGGCTCTTAATCATTTTTGGTTAAAAGGGAAACCCGGGAAATCCAAAATTTTTAACCTAATTAAACCCTAATGTTTAAAACCCCAAAAAGGGGGAAAAGGGGGTATAAAATTTTTTCATACCAATAAATTTACAGTAAATACCCCACTAAAAACCAGTTCAAAAGTAAATAAAAATTAAAAACTATTTTCCCTTTAAAAATATAAAATAAAGCTCTAAAAGATGCCTTGAAAATTTCCCTACAGTTAGTTTCCCCATTTCCCTTTCAATCAAAAAAAAGCAAACCTCTTCCTTTCTGGTTTTCCTGAACTCCTTTTGGGTTGTTTTTGGGGCTGAAAACAATTCAATTACGAGTTCAGGGTCATAATTCCCCCATTTTAATGTCCCCCTAAACTTTATTTTTTATTATTATTTTTTAAAAACAAACACAAAAATGCATTGTAAAATCTTTGGTTTTTACCCCTGTTGGGGGCAAAAAATTGGGGAAAGTGGCTTTGGGTGTTTTTAGTAAAACCTTTTTTGCTTCAAACTGTGGAAAAACACCCCCCGGTTTTTCCGGGGCAGGAAAAGTGGTTGAGGTTTTTTTAGAAAAAATTTTGGGGTGCATCATTAAGCAAATTTTTTAAAAAGAAAACCCCCGCTAAGAGGGGTCCATCTGAAAGCCAAAATTATCATAAAATTTGGGTTATTATAACCAAATTAAAATCCCCGCAATTAGGGGAAAAATATAAAAATTTTCCATATCCTGCTCCCCTTTTCTTAGGTTAATAAAAAAGTGTTTTACAAACTCTTTAAAAAGACGTTTCAAAAATAGGTTTTTCCCTTCCCCCTGAGGGGTTACCGTGCCTTTCAAAGTTTACCTTTTGGGCACATTAGAAAGAACTTTTAATGTGTTAAATATGGGGTTTTTTTGATAGACAAACCAAAGGGGAGTGAAAGATAAAAAGATACATGGGTTTTTTTTTTAGTTTTTTCAAATAAAAACTTAAAAGAGAAAATGGATTTTTTTTTTAGCCCCCTGTTTCTCTGATTTCCCTATAATGCATTGCAAAAAATATCCCTTTCCAAGAAGTCACCTAACTAGTAAAAAAAGGACCCTGTAAATTTCCCCTTAAATTTGGGGATGAATCCAGTTCTTTTTGTAAGGGGGCCCACGGGATTTTTTTTTAGAGAATTTAGGAAAAAACCCGGAAATCATAAAATACCATCTGAAAACCCTGAAAAAAACTCTAAAAAGGTTTTGGAAGTCCCTTTTTTTACTGAGCTCTCCTAGGCCAACTTTTTTTGTAGATCCCTTTTTTTTCTGAAAATTTAAACCCTTCCAGCCTTTTTGTTGTTTTCCCCTACCAAAACCTTTGCCCTTTTGGGACTAGTTTTGTTTATCCACTTCTTTGTAAAATAACTGAAACGTTTTATGGCTGTCAAACTGTGTTTGACAGTTACTGCCCTTTTCTCCAGGACAAGTTTCAGTAGATGAAGTTATCGAGTACAGGAGTGACTATGTAACGTAGATTACAGATGTTGCGTGAGGGCATTTTTGTTTTAATTGTTTTTTAATTTTTTGGTCTTTGATGTCCTGACCTACTTTTTTTTACTTTATTTCATTGGAGCTGTGAACTTAGTTCCGAATGTTTAGGTGGTGACCTGTGAACATAAATAATTCATTTTAACTTTACTGAACAGAGTTTAGAGCCAGTTCTTGGTAAGAATGAATTGCAACAACTCTATGGTTCCCCTACATGGCTTGTGATAGACTAGAAACAAGACTTTCTTTGAAGAAAATTTTCCTTCTTGCCTCTCCTCCGTAAAAGGCCAGGTTTGTTGACTGCATGACTAAAAGCTTTCCTGTTAAGAGATTTTCCCTCCTAAGCTTTGGATCTCTGCAGCTCCTCCAGAGTGACTATAGTACTCTTGGCCGCTTTCCTGAATAAATTTCTCCTAGCCAGGTGTCAGTTTAAGTACACAGTTATGTCTTGCTACATTTGCTATTGTGCTATACCCTTTTCCGGTTTCATATGATGGATTGAACACTGCCCTGAGATGTCCAAAGCTTATAATATTGTTTTAAAACCTTACCCTGCTTTAAGCATTACCACAACGTTCTCCCTCATTGCTCTTTGTTCCTTGGTCTTCATGATGATGTTTGTTCACTAATGTGCTCTAACAAACCTCTGAAGCCTTCACAGAACAGCTGGATTTATATTGAGTTGACATCAAATAGAGGTGGACTCTACCAATTAGGTGACTTCTTAAGGTGACTTGTCAAAATAAGGTGAGATCCTTCCATGTAATCCATTCAACATTCGTTAACTGTTTACAGTTAAATCCATAAAAAATATAATAAATATATTTCTGTGTAAGCCATGCAATAATTATTACAATACACAGTTAAAGCACTGGGGTGTGAAACGGGCATGTTCTCATATTCTGGGACTGAGAGACTGAGAGGCCTATATGGAGCCACATATTAACTGTCTTATCTTTTGCAGAAGTTAAAACAACAAGTATCCAATGATGTATGATTATTTTCCATTCTTTTACAAGTATTAAATGAAATTAATAATCTTTGATTATGAATCTCAAAGATATATGATTGAAATAATAAAGAACTGATAATTAAAACAAAAAACATTAAGGTTTAAAAATTCTCAATCAGCTATATAAAAGACATATAATGTAGTATGAATAAAAAGAATGAAGTGATGATTTTGTAACTATGTTTTAAAGTAAATGTAAAAAGCTGAGAATGGAATGTGTAATACTGTGTAAAGTTTAGGACTGAGCAGATTAAGAAAAGAACTATGTGAGGACAAGAGGTGACGAGGGCCAGCTGCATGCTGACAACGAACTCTTTGAAAGCCAACAAGAGGAAGATGAGTCTGCAGCCAGCTGCATGGCTATTACTGGCATTTCCAAAGCCGAAGAACAAAACCCAAGGGTCACGATGACCGTGACTAAAGTATTGGGCAATAACTGAGGAACTGAGCAGAGAAGGTTGCGCAATAACTGAGAAGCCTTACAAGGGGGGGACAGGTGAGATCATCTATGCTGTAAAGGCAATGCTGAAGGAAGAAACGGGGTTGTTTCCTCGCAGAAGACCAGCAAACAAGATCGGACGGAGAAAAAGATGCTTAGATGGAAGAAGTACCAGAGACACAGCCCTGCTGATCGACTGCATTAAAAAGAGGATCAACCCGTGAGCCCTGAAGGACTGTGCCTCAAAATTAAGAATCTCATTTCGTCTACAGCCTTTTTATCCAGACAACAGAAGTGAACTTGATCGGTGAACAGCTGATTGCTCAAAGTCCCAGGCTCCTGGAAGTCCTGAATCAACCTCAATTATGTCCCCAGGGTTTCCTTCAACTCTTCAGCCTCTGGAAGCTATTGTCCTCTGAGACATATGACAACAAAGTTTCTGTTTAACCATCGAAGCCTGGAGCATCAGTGCCTGCCACTTAAAGGAAGAAAACTGAAGATTAAGTCGTATTCCCCTCAAGAAACCACTCGTTGTTACCCGAAGTAACAGCTCCATCGGGTGCATGGACGAGCCTCCGTCTTCAAAGCCTCAACAAACTCACTAGTTTCAGCATCAGGGAAAGACAGGTTGAGTTGATTGATTAATTTCTATTATTTAATTTATTGTGTTGCTGAATTGAAGCTGTTACTGACCCCTGCATAAGTGTTGCTAATTAAAGAAAGCATATAAAAATTCTAGTTAAATCGTGGACATTCAATTAATTGAGTCACCTTATTTTTGGTTTTTCATTGGTAGTAAAAAGTCTTGTAATCTGGTTCTAAGAAATTTTAGGACTTTTGTATGAAGGCTGTCAGAGGCTAGGAGAGTCATTTCCCGACACCAGCTTAAACAGAACTTTCAGTAAACCTGCTTAGTAAGATCTTTCAGGTTTGGGGAAGTCCGGACCCGTTGGATGGAGAGCTGGATTGAGCAATCCCTTTAGACATAGGGAAGTACGTGGGAGGGGTTAGATCATCGGACAACAAAAGACTGGTTGCACTGGATTTTATTTAGGGATATACGAGTAAAGGGAATTGAATACAAATGCACATCACACTTTTGTACGTGTGAAAACTGTTGATAAAAACATTTTAAAAAAAACTTTCTTCCACTTCAAATATATACTCTGCTTTATGTTGGTCTGTCACATAAAATCCCAATAAAAGATGTGGAGAAAAAGTAAAAGAACAGCTAACCGAAAAGTACAAAGCAATGTAGACAGGGGGTAGAAATTGTAAAAATGCCAGCAGGGCACAAGGGTTTCTATTGGAATTACTCATAAGAAAGAGTAGGGCGAAGGAATCAAGGCTAAGGGAATGCATTGTGATAAAGGCAACAGGGAGAAAATGAAAAGACATCTCCAGTAGAAAGAGAAGGAGGAAACAGACACAGGTTGCTCAGACGGAAGATGACTCCAAAGAAGAAGCAGGAGAGAAACACTGAGTGACAGAAAGCAGCCAGGTTTAACGGTCCAATGGCTGACTGCTGCTGGAAACAGACAGTGAAGGGGAGGACAGGATTTTCCACTCTCTGAGAAACAACAGATACATAAGAGTAAAGTAATCACGCGATGGGCCGTCTGCTCCTATTTTGACCTACCCCACCAATCAGAGATACTTGAAGTATCAGAAAGGAACAGATTTATGTTGCCCCCTGCTGAAAGTAGAGCCTTGTCTCTGCAGCGATTCAGATTGAAATCCGCTTTTCTCCTCTTGAAATTTGCTCCATAAGCTTTCGGTTCAAGGACTTTGCTCTCGCAAATAAGTCAGTCTGCTCCTGTTGTCATCTGCACTCCTCTCCATCTCGATTCCTCAAAAGGCATACAACCCCTGACCTCCCCCCTCTACAGTCAAAACAAAACCTCCTCTCAACACATACAACTAATTTTATGAAGTAGCTCCTTGTACTGCCTTCTCCAAACTGGAAAACATTAATTTAATTTTGAAGGCCCTCAAAAATCCACTATCCCTTCAGAGCACAGTTCTTTTGTCTAGTAAGTGCCTGCAATGCTGCATTTAATGGACAAATGGAGTTTTGGTTAAATACGTATGGTTTCAATTGTCATTTTATATTCAAACACTAATACTAATAATCAGAAATTTTATAACAAAGGTCAGAAAGAGAAATTGAGTTTATAAAGAGTATTCAGTATTCTGTGCTGTGTATGGATGGATGAAACACAAGGGCCAAGTAAAACCAAGAACAGATTGAAAGGGTTTTGTTATGTTAGACATTTTAACTTTTTGAAAAAAAAATATTTTACTTAAATATAAAAGTTAATCAAAAAACATTATAGATTTAAAATTTTGCATTTTGTATTACCACATTGCATTTTTCAGTAGAATAATGACTAGAGAAGTATCTTCAGCTGAGATCTTCTTCAAAGATAGTCTAATCCATCAGACCGCCCTCTCCATTCCAACATTCTGTAATCTAGCTGTAGATTAACACCCATCTTCTAACATCAGCCTATCATCATCACAGTCATTTAGTAATTACTCTAGTACTTTAGATGCAGTCTGAGAATATGAGTAGTTGTGTCATTGTTCCTGCCTCTGGCTCTAAGGCTGCTTCTTGTTAAGTGTCTCTTGGTTAGATTGTTTGTCACATTTGCCACCTGGACCAACTGTTTTTAAACATCTCTACCAAGATGTTTTGAGGTCAATTAAAAAGAGAATGCCAGATGTTTGAAGAGACGGGACTCCATTGGCTCCTTTGGCTTAGGTGGGTTTCTAGGAAAAAACCACACATTTTACCCTTAAACAAAATATTTGCAAAGCAAGCCAGCTTTTAGAATTAGGTGGTTTTTTTTTGTTCAGGATGTTGCTTTTCACATTTTTAAAGGATTTTAAAGGATAAATAACGTGCTTCTGAAATTAAATAACTAGTGGAAATTACAAGATAAAACCTTTGTGATAGTAAGCAGATACAGTGATATATATAAAAAGTGATGCACTTTGTATGATCTATTGGAAATCTTAAAACATTATAATTTAGTTCAAAGATCTGATGAAGTACAATGTGCAAAATACTAAATGTTTCAGAAATGAATTGCCATTACTCACAATTTAGTCATGGGCAAAACGTACATTCAAGCATTCAACAACACCTTTCTTTGAAACATTGCTTCTGTTATCTGAGGTTTGTAGTTTCTTTAGATCTCAATTAAGGTACCAGTCCTGGACTGGGCCAATTGCAGTTCCTTGGTTCTGTACTTTTATGACAATTTTATGGTCAGTCTGCTAATATGCACGTGGTTATTGTCGCAGTTTTGAAGTTTGAGCCAGGCTTCAACTCTTGGACAGATTTCTTCACATTTAACGTGATAAACCTTGGTGCACATAGAACTTTATAGACCCAAAGACTGGAAAGCTGAAAAACAAGCCCAGATCATCAGCGCTCCACCACCATGCATAACAGTTGGTATTGAGGTACTTGTGCTTATAAGCTGGGTTGGGTTTTCATCAAACATGGCAGTGTGTATTATGGCCAAACATTCTTTGGTCAACTTGGTCAACTTAGATCCAAAGGACATTGATCCAAATGTTTTGTGCTTCATTCAGATCCAACTTCGTGAACTGAAGTTGTGCTGCCATACTCTTCATATGCTTCCTCCTTGCAGCTGGCCTAAAAGAGCTACAGTTTGTGTTTTTTGTTATTTACTTTGATTGTGGTGCTGTTGTAAACTAGAGTCTAAAAACATCCAAAGTATTTGTGAGAAAGCAAACAAGGTCTGTAAATCTCCTTGGCAGAATTCACACAACCTGAAAAAGAACCGGGCCCATCAGTATCTATTTAAGCAAGTCAACAGTTTTAATTACTGTTCACAGTTAATAACCTCTCAGTAATAAGCTGTGAGGGACAATCAAGCCTCACGCTGAGGTTATCCAATTAAAATGTTGGAATTGTATAAGTATAAGCACATGATACATGTTGTTTATGGACTCAGCCAGGAGTGATATACAGCTAGCTAGTGTTGGTCATGATGGGTGCATGGGACAAGAAATCTCAGCAGACAGAGTAAAATAACGGTGTTTAAAAGAGCTGGAGCCGGAGCAGTGAGAAATTTTTCAACATTAAAACGAACATTTAAATAAATGCAGCAGAAGAACAAAAATTAATCCAGTCATTACGCTGTTAGTTGAGAATAAGTTTTGCCAAGACGAAGGTCATTAACAAGCTTGTCTTGTTTTGTAATGATTTTGTCACAATGTGGGTTTTGTCTGTGTGTCTGTCTGAGTCTGCTTTGCCTGAGGAAAGTGGCCGCACGTTGGCCCGTGCCGACTACCAGGAAACAGTTACAGCGTTTCCTGGGTTTTGCCAACTTCTACCGTTGCTTTATTAGGAGCTACAGCCAAACCGTCGCTCCTCTCACCAGTTTAACCTCGACCAAGAGATAGTTCAGTTAGACACCAGAACCTGAAAGAGCATTTACAGCATTGTTGTAAACAATTAAAAGCATTTACAATTTAAACAAAAAATTGCTGAAGCCCCCATCCTCTTCCAACCAGATCCATCCAAGCATTTGTAATAGAGGTCGACGCTTCTGATGTGGGGGTCGGAGCAGTCCTTTCCCAGAACTTGGGGTCAGATAATAAGACCCATCCATGTGCCTTTATTTCTCGCTGCCTCACACCAGCCGAAAGAAACTATGACGTTGGGGATAGAGAACTGTTGGCCATTAAACTGGCCTTCGAAGAGTGGCAGTACTGGTTAGAGGGGGCAGTTCATCCTATTATTTGGACCGATCACAAAAATTTATCATACCTCCAGGAGGCTAAACGACTTAACTCAAGACAATCCCATTGGTCCTTGTTCTTTGCTCGTTTCAACTTTATCATCTCTTACAGACCCGGTTCTAAAAATGTGAAACCTGACGCCCTTTCTAAGCAGTTTGCGGCAGTCGACGAGACACCTAATGAGACAATCATCCCACCATCCTGTATTTTAGGAGCTCTGTCCTGGGACATCCGAGATCAAGTCTTACAAGCCCAGAGAACCGAACCTGACCCCGGCACCAGCCCAGCCAACATGATTTCTAATCAAACCAGTTATACCAGCTGCTCCACTATCAAACCCAGTGCCCCAGCCTCAGGTCATTTATGACAACCCTTGGGCCATTTATCCTTGTACTGTATGTCTATGAGCATTTTTATCCTATTGTAACAAAAGGGAAACATTAGAACTTATACTTTACTTCACTATGGTATAAATGGGAAAAACAGCTATAAGTCATATTAATAAAGGTTATTCCTAACAACCCCCCTGATGAGGTGTCATTTAAAGGCACCTCACTAATTTAGATCTGTTAACCCCCTAGGCACTGGGTAGTGGACCACCTGCAACTGGGTACCCGCCCCCCGAAACAATCATTCAACCCTGTATGTGTGTGTTAAACCTATATATAACCAGGGAATCTCCTTCCAGCTGTCACGTGGTTCCTCCCCCCCAAGGAGGAACGCCATCTCTCCGGTAGACCCCTGGTTGTGTCTAAGCATCAGTTGATACACCTAGTGGAGACAACTCTAACCCCATCAAACCTGTATGTGTATGATTTAGAGAAAAGAGAGAGAAAGGACAACAGCCTGAAGCACAGCAGAAAATTCTGCCTAACATTACAGGGGTTGGACAATGAAACTGAAACACCTGGTTTTAGACCACAATAATTTATTAGTATGGTGTAGGGCCTCCTTTTGCGGCCAATACAGCGTCAATTCGTCTTGGGAATGACATATACAAGTCCTGCACAGTGGTCAGAGGGATTTTAAGCCATTCTTCTTGCAGGATAGTGGCCAGGTCACTACATGATACTGGTGGAGGAAAACGTTTCCTGACTCGCTCCTCCAAAACACCCCAAAGTGGCTCAATAATATTTAGATCTGGTGACTGTGCAGGCCATGGGAGATGTTCAACTTCACTTTCATGTTCATCAAACCAATCTTTCACCAGTCTTGCTGTGTGTATTGGTGCATTTTCATCCTGATACACGGCACCGCCTTCAGGATACAATGTTTGAACCATTGGATGCACATGGTCCTCAAGAATGGTTCGGTAGTCCTTGGCAGTGACACGCCCATCTAGCACAAGTATTGGGCCAAGGGAATGCCATGATATGGCAGCCCAAACCATCACTGATCCACCCCCATGCTTCACTCTGGGCATGCAACAGTCTGGGTGGTACGCTTCTTTCGGGCTTCTCCACACTGTAACTCTCCCGGATGTGGGGAAAACAGTAAAGGTGGACTCATCAGAGTATACATGTTTCACATTGTCCACAGCCCAAGATTTGCGTTCCTTGCACCTTTGAAACCGACATTTGGCATTGGCATGAGTGACCAAAGGTTTGGCTATAGCAGCCCGGCCGTGTATATTGACCCTGTGGAGCTCCCGACAGACAGTTCTGGTGGAAACTGGAGAGTTGAGGTGCACATTGAATTCTGCCGTGATTTGGGCAGCCGTGGTTTTCTTTTTTTTGGATACAATCTGGGTTAGTACCCGAACATCCCTTTCAGACAGCTTCCTCTTGCGTCCACAGTTAATCCTGTTGGATGTGGTTCGTCCTTCTTGGTGGTATGCTGACATTACCCTGGATACCGTGTCTCTTGATACATCACAAAGACTTGCTGTCTTGGTCACAGATGCGCCAGCAAGACGTGCACCAACAATTTGTCCTCTTTTGAACTCTGGTATGTCACCCATAATGTTGTGAGCATTTCAGTATTTTGAGCAAAACTGTGCTCATACCCTGCTAATTGGACCTTCACTCTCTGCTCTTAGTGGTGCAATGTGCAATCAATGAAGACTGGCTACCAGGCTGGTCCAATTTAGCCATGAAATCTCCCACACTAAAATGACAGGTGTTTCAGTTTCATTGTCTAACCCCTGTATACAATACCTCTTTTGGATTTTACTTATGCACAACTATTAACCAATATGCACACATTTCCGTCTTTACATACACATTGTTTTTGACAGCGTTCTTACCCCATAAAAATGCTCCAATACCTGTTTTCATGAGAATCTTATATAATAGAGTCATCTTCTCACCTTTAACCCAAAAATCATATTTATATTGTAACCCAGTCAGTTGCTACTTTATTGTCCGTTAACTAGTAGCCAAAGTTAGATTTGTTCAAACCGTTATTTTCCATAAAACTTTTGAAATCATCCCCAGAACAAAGTATTCGCATCATTAATCATGAAGGTGTCTAGTGTTTTGGACAACCTACTTTTCAAGCGAGTTGATAATTTGATTATATCTACCTAATTTAGACCTTTAGGGTCCTTCCCCGTAACCCCTACCCCCAATAATAGATAAAAGCTATTTGCATATTCTGTACACCCTTAATCATAACATTATTTAGTTATTCATTCCTGTTAAATATTTTGATCGCTATAACCAGTCATTTTTTCCCCAATATATTCATTTCCTTTTTTAATCCTATGATATTATTTTTTTTGGGGTTTTCTCTGAAGTCTAAAGGTTAGTCAGACAAAACTTTTTGAGACAAACATTGAAACAGAAATTTAGACCCCAAACACTTAAGACACACAACACATCCCGGCTTCACCCCCCCCCGGGGGGGCCTCCCCTCTTAAGGGGAAGTTTTGGGGGGCCCAAACTTTTACCATCAAATTATTCAAACCAGAACCCTATGGCAAAAAGAATGACAGGTTCTATTTTGGTTCTGTTCCCCCATCCCCAAAAAGAATTTAAATCCAAATTTCACCTAAAAAAATTCATAAGAAATTTTTAAGTTTTCCCCCTCTGAAAACTAAAAACTCAAAAAAATTGTTCCAACTTTGCGAGCATTCTGAACGCATATAGTGAAACCCCCGACCAATTAGAGAAAAAAAAACAAATGAAAAAAAAAAAACTTGGAGCACTCCAAAAAACTTCATTAGTTGTCCCAACAAAAAACTATGAATCAAGACCAAAAAACAAAAATGAGCTCACAGAAAAAAAATTTAAAAAAAAACATACCATTCGATTCGTGAACCCTTTCACTGAAACGGCCCACATCATTCATTTTTCATACCTTTGGGCCTTCATTCATTCCTGTCACACTCTTCTCAACCCAACCCATTTTTCAACCCTCAAAACAAATTTTTGGATTCCTATTATTCCCTAAACCCCCCCAAAAGTCTTTTTGTCCTTAAAGTAATAATATGTGCCAATGGAACCCATTTGTCAGGCTGGTTCCAGCCCCCTTTTCAGGCCTTTTTCACCATAGGAGGGAAAAAATACATGGTTTTGGGGGAAATCACTCACATAAGGCAATATAGGGGGACAACTTTTCCCTTTCAACCTTTCCAGAGGGAAAATTATAAGTATTTTGGGACCAGCAATGCCTGAAAATAAACAGTTTGTATCACCAGTAAACCCCAATACAACAAATTAACACAAACAAAAAAAAATCAAAAAACTTGGGTAAGTGAAATCAGCATTTTTTTTCTTTTTTTCACCATCTTCATTTCACAACACATAATCATATTTGTACATTGTTATTTCCATCATTATTATATACAAAGAAGACAAAAATAAACAACACTGCAGTCTTGCTGTGTACCAGCTTATTAAGGAGTAAAAGAAGATAAAAAGCAAATAGATTAGTTATAAACAGAATCATTCGGTTTGGAAAAAGGAAAGTATAGCCTACCTTTGTAGCACCTTGTGGTCTGACACAAAAACTATGGATATTTGGCCTCTTGTCACCCTTTTACAGCATCAAGTAGTGAAAGTTGGAAAATTTATTTGTATTTCTGCCTACCACAATAAACCTATTTATGCATAAATAATGACTGTGACATCTAAACATTATTAGTTAAGTTTTCAGCCAAACTTTCCTTTCATTTTCTTATCCTTCATTCTATTCTTACCTCTGTTATTTGATTTTGCATCAGTGCAATGCCCCTCCTTATGCATAGGGTCCTGTGTGCCTTGTTGCTGAAAAGCGCTATATAAATAAATTTGACTTGACATAAAACGGTATGTACAATCCACCTGGGATTTTATTGTTTTTATTTAAATCAACTCTAACATTTAATGCAACTACCACTTTTGGTGAAAACCAAGTTTTAAACATAGGACATTAATTTTAATCTTGTCAGAAGGCAATGGTAGATTTATTCTTGTCAAATTATAGAGAGTTAACAGCATTTTTTCTCCTACTGTCAGTCTTAAATGAGTAAAAGTTCTTTAAAGTTTAATCACTGCAATTATTTGTTGTACTGTTTTCGAAAAATCATCTTTTGGAGTCGAAAAAATCTGAGTCTAACTGGTCGAGCTAAAATCCTAAATTTAATATTGTTTGAAAGCCTGTTGCCTTAAAATTGTTTATCTTCTGTTCTGCAAGGACCCTCACAAAAATGAGATGGTACATCTCAAGGGGTTACCCTTGAAATAATCAGCTGTCAGTGCTGCCAACTATACCTTTTATTTCTTTCCATACATAATATGTGTCACCCAAGATTTTAATAAGACCTGTCGCTACTGGTATTATGTCATGATTGTTAGGCTTAAATAAGAAATCAGGTCGAAGGACATGGATTTCCCTGCAAATGTTTCTGTTTGGCCATGAAAAAAGTGCTCTCTTTTAATCATCTGGTTTCCATAACAATTTTTTGGTATTCGTCAGCAACAATTATAATGGCTCTGAATGTTCTATTCTAATCTAGGTTTATTTAAATCTATCTATATTTTTTAATGCAGGAAGTCCTTATTATATTTAAGAATGGGGTCACTGCTTTTTATTAGTTGCTATAATTCTAATAAAGCGAAGTGCTAATTTCATTAGTTCTACTGCCCTTTTTAATCTCTTTCCATACCTCGATTGGTCTCTTTTTATGTGTAGTGTAGGCATCAAAAAGGGTCAGAGTATTGTGTTCATTAAATTGTGAATGTAAGTATTAAACCATAGATATCATTTTTTAAAATCTGGTTCAATTACATTTAACTGTAACTGAGTCTTGTGGAAAAACTTATCTGTTTAGAAGGCTTAATGAAATTTTAGACACAAAAATTAAGGGTGTTTGTCTTTTAAATCTTAGTTTGTCTTGCCCAGTTTTATAAAAAAAAACCGTACAGTTTCAGTCAGCTATAAATACACTTTGTATTTATTTCAAGTAACTAAAGTTGTTTTCGTTAACTCAAGTTTTCTCCATTTCAGTCCAGTCCCGTAATTTTGTTAAGGTGCATTTCATTTGTGTTTTAAAAGGTCTAATTTTTATCTTTGAACCCCACTGGAAAAAGTCAAACCCCTCTGTTAAAAAAAGTTTTGAGGGTTTAGATTTTCCCTTCTGGCACTCCTTTCGTTTTATCATAAAGAACTGACCTAATATTTTTATGGGCTGTTGGATCAGACCTGCTCTTGTAACCTCTAATTATTATTTGAACCCCTTTTTAATAAAAAACGAGCTTCAGACAGTTTAAAATGTTTTTACCTTTCAAGTAGGCGGTCCATGGTCAGGACTGCTTCCCCAGACCTAAACACTCAAAATTCCAATTAGTTTCATATCAGAAAACAATTTTAATTAAATGTATCCTGCCACATATACCCTACTTTTTACATAACATAAAACAGACATTCATATCACAATAACAGACAGACAAAATGGATGAACATTGGCCACATGAAAGTTCGGTTACCCTGTAAATACAGCATTTTAGAGTGGAAGCACTTTGTGTTACTTGATGGTTAAAAATTATTTCTTACCCTTTCCTAGTGATTAGACAATTATTTCCGGGACCCATACAAGCTCCATCAAACTGTTGTTTGAACTTGTTAAGGCGTCTTTGTGGTTGAAACTTGATAATATATTTCTCCTCCCTGTCTCCAAGCATTGCTCCTACAGAACAAGCAGGGACCTAATTTTCTAGTGAGGTCTCAGTCTTTCTCTCACTTCACACACACGTTCACACACTCTGGCCAACCAGGCGGTAGAGCACCGTTTCCTGGTCCCCATGAGAGCTTATTTCGTAATCTCTCAGACACCAAAGCTTATTCAGTGAGCTAGGGTCTGTTAGCTTAGCATGTAGCAGTCGAAAGTCCGTCAGTGTAATATGTCCCCCGTCACTTCCGTCAGCTCACTGTCATCGACTCTCGCACATCCACACTGGCCAGTTGATGTTACATCTTTTGTATATTGTTAGGATTATGATTATTGATTAATTAATATTTGTCAATAATTATAATTGAAAACCATAATTTGACAAAATTAATTTTTTTAACCAAAGATCCTAATTTATGAATCGAAGCCATTGATGTCCTCTGGTGTTGTAATTGTTGCCTAAAGCCCTTGATATTTACAACCGTTAAATACTCAGTAATAATTGATAACTATTACTAGATCTCACTGTTTAATCAACCGTTTCTGCCGAAACGTGGGGAACTTTGACCTTATTTTGACTGACAAATCACTCTTGCACAAAATAAACACAAACGACTTCTCTTTATCTATGTGACATTTATTAAAGCAACAGCCTGATACAATCCGCTATCCGATACAATAGTCTTCACCTAATCAAACATACAAAGTTCTACACAAAAGGGCAAAATATCTAACTAAACAAAATAAAACAAAACAGCAGTGGGTGTGTATTGAATCAAACCAGCAGTTATGGCAACGGTGATAATATGACAAATGAATATGGTGTTGAATGGAGTTTTGGAAAACGCGCCGCCAGAAAGTGTAGCTTAGTTACAGTGAGCCATAAAACTTCCGCCACCGCTGGGGATGTTCGAAAACACAAAGGGTTGTAAAACTTTTGGCGGCAACTAATAAACATGAAGTATCGAAGACAAAGAAAATGGTTGATTTTCACCATGAAGTTATTATAGCAGTCCAACTTTAACAGTGCAGCTGCGCCAGGGGTCACACAGTAAAAACACAACTTGAGAAGCGCGGCGGCTTCTGAGTTAAACAGCAAGTTTCAAAACAATGGCATGCACATACAATTCAGAACACATTACACTATAAGTGGCGACCCTAAATCGCACTAAAACCTACTCTACCCTGCCCAGACTATTTCTAATAAAGAAATAAAAATAAAGGGATGGATTTTATTTGTTGAAGTCTTCCTTCTGGGGCAGCGAGTGAGAGGAAGGGGGGGGGGGGTGAAGAGTTTCACGCGTCCGTGGATACTCAGCAAAGCAGTCCGTTTTCTTCCTTGGTGGCCTCCGTGGCAGAAAGGTAGAAAAATGATGTCGGACCGTCACTAGTCGACTGGTACAAAACAAAATTGCGTCTCCTTGAAAAACTCCGTGGTTTTTCTTCTGTTACGTGTTAAACTCACGTCTTCGATCGGCAAAGGGAAATTTCTGGCCTTCTTATTCCAGAAACCTCTTTAATGAATTTTTCGTTGGCCAACGGGGAGAATAAATGAAAGTCCACTTGGATTTTCTTCTCCAGAGGGATGCTTCAGTTGCTTGGTAACCGTGTCGAGGCCCCAAGCTGAAAAGCAATGGATTAAAGCGTTCACCTTCTTATATTACCTCCTGTGACGTCAGACTTTTTTTTTTTTTTTTTATTTTGTTTTTCTTCACAGCTGGTTACTCACAAGGAAGACTTCCCCTCGGCAGTATCTTTCGGACTTCTTTAACGAGGTCCGGGACCCTACAAACCTTACCCGAGTTTGCGCATCTCCTGCGTGCTTTACGATCAAAGGAGTGGGCAGCTTTGAGATCTTTTAAGAAGATCAGGGAGGCCGTTTAAACCCATACACTTCCCCTCAGTAGTATCTTTTGACCCTTCTTATGGAACGGTCGGGACCCAACAAACCCTAACAGAGTATTTGGGTGCCTCATTCAGGGAGTTCGCTTTTGTATTGTGTGCGAGGGGACCAGATCTTCCCTTGCATACAATAAAGGAAATTCAAACCTTCTCCCTTAGTCTCTAGTTTCTTTTAGAAGATTGTACCGTTCTTCCCGGACTACCACCGTTGGAGTCGCACCGCTTATCTAAACGCCTTACAGTTTAACACATTCGCAACAATTATTCTGAACCATTTCTCTGTCTCCAAGAATTTCAAAAACAGCTCACTCAGAACTAACATCACAGCCACTGGAGATTTTTAAAAAGGAATCCCCTTACCTTTTAGTTTGCGGCCGCTGCTGTGATGTGTTGCCCTTCCGTGGCAATAATCCTATCCAAAAGTGGTTTTTGCTTCTGGAGCGCAGACGGAAACACCAATTTTTCCGAGCTACCGCACCCTGTTGGCGGTCAGATACCTTGGAGCTCCTCCGGTACTTGGTCCCCATGAAGCGATCACATACTCTATCTAAAGACTCTTAAAATGAACGACTCTCAACCAGTGTCTAACTTTTAGCTCTTTTAATCTAAATTAAGGCAGAGGAATGATTACAGAGATCAGCGCTGAGGCTCCCGTCTCGGACCGTCGCTGTCTGTTAGAGGATGACGAAGAGCCTCGATAGAAGGTCACATATAGTTTTTATATCTGGCACTCCAATGCAATGGATGTGCACTCCCTCAGTGATTATCAGTAGACTATGTGTCACCATTGTGGTTTCTATCTGTTAGATTGTGTAGTAGCGGGTGTCCATACTTAATCTAAGTGTGCTGTAGCTTTCTAATCAAACCAGTTATACCGGCTGCTCCACTATCAAACCCAGTGCCCCAGCCTCAGGTCATTTATGACAACCCTTGGGCCATTTATCCTTGTACTGTATGTCTATGAGCATTCTTATCCTATTGTAACAAAAGGGAAAGATTAGCACTTATACTTAACTTCACTATGGTATAAATGGGAAAAACAGCTATGAGTCATATTAATAAAGGTTATTCCTAACACTTAGAAGGATTGTATTACAACTATTTCATACCAGTGAAAGCCAAACATTATTAGTATTTGAAAGTCTGGACTAAAACTGTTTCATACCAGTGATCCAGCTTGGAAGGATTCATAGATTTTTAGTTTTCTTAGAAGGATTGTATTACCAGTGAAAGCCAAACATTATTAGTATTTGAAAGTTTGGACTAAAACTGTTTTCATAGATTTTTAGATTTCTTAGAAGTATTGTATTCTTACCAGTAAACCCTCAAGGATTATTAATGTCATTTGATTTGTTTTTCTGTTGTTTGATTTTCTTTATCATTGTAATGATTTTCCTTATGTACAGCGCCTTGAGTGCTGAAAAGCGCTATATAAATAAACTTGACTTGACTTGACTAGATGTGGTCTGTATAAAGTGGAACTGCAATACTTTGGTTTGAGTTTGTCATTATTGTAGCTCCTCAGGTGTTAATTTTACTCATTTTTTAAGCTTCCTTTTTGACCGTCTTGTTTTACTGTGGTCTCTTCAAATGCAAATGAGGCACTTCACACCGCGCCCCCCTCCAGGCTGAGGGCCATACAAGATTACATTACTTTACTTGCCCTCAATAAATATCAACAAATGTCTAAAAAAACAAGAAGTATATACAGAATCATTGCACCAACAATGTGCTACGTTTACTAATGCATGAGAACAACAGCACTAAAACTAATATTGTCGCTGTAAGCTATCAAATCCAACAAACAACAGTGATGGTTGATTAACAGGCTTTCGCTGAGCTGCAATCATCAAAATCAGGTGTGTTAAAGCAGGGAAACATAAGGACCTCGCAAGGACCGACTTTGAACACCCCTGCCCTAATAGGCTACATGAAAAATGTAAATTCTTAAACAGTAGCAGAGAAAAGTTAAGGAATTCACAGTGGTAACAAAAGCTGTTATCCCATTACTAATGTTACTGACAATATTTTCACACAAACTATATGTAAGATACCTTTTAAATGTTAATGCTACCACAAATTGAATTAACACAACTTTTAAACAAAACCCCAAAATAGTTAACGAGTTAGCTAATGCTAGCATCAAGAACATCACTGAATGCATTTGGATCATGTGTCCCGAGGCAAAAAGGGCAACCAAACAGATCACAAAGTTGTTTAATATTGTTTTTTAAAAACACACAATTAGGTGGTGTCCTTAAGGAGCTAAAAGTGAGCACACAGCGCTAACATTAGCAGGAGGCATGAAGCTGTGCTATCAAAACAACAGCCAGGAAGTTATATCAATACCTCAACAATCAAGCTTGCTATGATTTTACAGTTCTCTGCAGCTTATCTCTTTGCTCGGTCCGTCGCTTCCATAGACAGAAGGAACTGACCCCTCAGACAGACCGAGTCTTTTGGCTAATCCTCCTTCATACTGGCCGAGGTTTCTGAAACACTCCTCCCTGAAGTGTTTCGCGCAAACAAAGAGGACTTTCCCCACTGATGTCAACAGGTTTCCATGAAAAATAAAATTCAACTGGTGTGGGTTAATACAACCGACAACAGAACATTTAGATTTTTCCGCTTGCTGCTTCGCCATCCTTCAACTTGAACTACAAGAATACTGTGAGAAACAAAATGTCGGATTCGCTGGATTGGTTAGCGGGAAGTCCATGACCATCTTAAGAAGTTCCACAAAAAATACTGTGACGTAATAGAGAACGAAGTGTAATAGAAAGTGGAAAACTCTGAACAGACTGACCAAATATGACCCAAAAAGCATTTAAATATATCATCGGAGGATCTGGAGTGACTAAATTCAAATTTTCTAGACTTTCAGAGACTCCCGATACACAAAAAATGTGTTTAAGAGCTAAATAAGTGGATTTTGCATGAAATGTCCCCTTTTAGTTGAAATTTGTTCTTGAGAACTAGAACAAAAGAAGAAATTACATCTGCGCTGAGTGATCATTATTCATATTAAAAGCAGAAGAAATGTCATTGTGTGTCAGTGAGCAGTCATTGCGCAATAGGGTTAAAAAAAGGGAGAAAATTACATAGATTTGATATTTGAAACTGTCCTTGTCCTCTTACATTAGCGATTAGCATAATTAGCTTTACTAATGCCAGGACGCATGTGTATTGAAATTTCTAAAAGGCTGATAATATTTCCTGAACCCAGCATGTCCCATTACACACAGAGGCTGAGAGCTAAAAAAGATCAAATAGAACAAGTTGGCTATGAACATTCAGCCTTCCTGTTATCTGCTGAAAGTCTCGTTCTCTCTCACAGGCTGAACTCAAAAGTGAACTGCAAACACATCTCGACATAATGAAAAAAGTTTCCTTTTACATAAATTCTTGCACCTTTTATACTTTCCTGACATCACTCCTCTTACCTCAGTAGTAACTTACACATAAAAACTGTTGTTGCTGTAACCTGGTAGCTCTTGGTTGTGGCATGCTCACTTATTGGAAACAGGTTTTTTAGTTTCTAACCCTCCATCTGGCAGTTAAGGATCAAGCTGAGAATATTCATATAATGTATAAAATTGTACATATAGGGCCTGATCTTCAAAGATCCTAAATGGGGGGTGCTAATTTGCGTGTACTATAAATAAACTGAACGTGCTTGATCTTTTAATTCTTTTCGGAGACTCACTAGGTTCTGTTGTTTGTTTGAGAGTATATTTGAAGAGATCAGAGTTTATCATAAACAGCTGCAATATTTAAGCCTGAACATAATATATGCAACATAAAAATAGATTGTTGTTGGAGTTGGCAATCTGTATGTTATAGCTTTGCTAATTTTAAAACATAGCGTCACATAACTGTCCTGCAAAAAAGTTAATTCAAACGTTTAAGTATGTAAAAATAAATAATTTTTCAATGATTTTACTGAATTCATTTGTTTGTTGTGCCAATGTTTTAACGAAACACAACTTTTTTGATTGTTTAAATAGTTTTTTGGTGACACCAAATAATTTTTTACTGCATCGACAAAAGCCTCCCCTGGCATATATCCACATTTAAACAACGTTATCAAACTGATCCAACTGCGATTGCCCTGCAGTGACATAACGTTACTGTCAATAATGCAATGTGTTTAGTGACAAGGTTAAACCATACACTGTCTTTGTCACCACATGGAATAGCTGCCTTAAAATGGTGATTTTTCACCTGTTAAGAAGTGATTTTAGCATCCAGTTTGCAAATGAAGGATTTAATCTGCCTCATTATGCCTTTAGTTATTTCCTATTTATTACATTATTAACATCAAAGAACAGTGGGTCTTTTGCATGGTGTGCGATTTCAGGCTGTGCACGCTTGATCAGTTATGTGCACATTTTGCCATGATCAGGTTTGTGCGCGTTCAGCAGATGATCACTAACAGCAATCTTATGCTGGAATGATGTTGAATGAAGTGTTGCAAGGAGTTTTACCATAGGAGAAATATCATGGCTTTTGTTCGTGATTGGCTACAAATCAGAGCTTAGATACTGCTACATAGAATCACCTATTCTCCTCTATTTACATTTTTTTTTTTGACAACCCAAAATTCTGTACATGTGCCAATACACTCCTTGTCATCGGTCATTCTATCTATGCCTCCTTCTGGCCAAAGTAACAGTGACACTTTTGCATCCCAGTGCACCCGCAAACCGTTTCAGGCTTTGAAAATGGCATTGCGGGTGGTTTGGGATGACATTTGCATATCCCTCTCCCATGAATTTGCGCGTTTGGGTCATTATCATATGTTTTGCATATTCATGAAGGCAGACACAGTTAAACGTTTGCACCTGCAGTTCCGCTGATTTTGCAAAGGCAATCCGATTACCACGTCATTTGTAGATCCGCTTTGCTGATGCAAAGAGGTTTGCGTGAGGTTTTGTACACGCAAATCTTTGAAGATCAGGCCCATCATGTATAATGTATAAAAGCAAAAGCTGTCAAAAGGTCAGCTGCCATCATAAAAAATTCCACCCATATTTTATTGACTTTCTTTTGTTGCATTTGAAGCGACTCTTAGCGACTCGTGAGAATTTGGAACCCATGACAAATGAACATAGCAAACCATAGGAGCCAGTGCTCCTAAAGAGACTCACTCAAAGATATTTCTATTCTTTTCAGTAAATTTTTTTTCCCCTTCTGTGGTCCTTTGAATGACCACATATTCTTTCTGATGGCTTCTTTCCATAATCAATGAGCTGTTGTCTAAACAAGCCATTGCCTCATTCCAATTTGGTTTTCTATCCACAAGATACAGCTTTTGTAAACCCTGCCAAGTGTTGAACGGGCAGAGACAGACATATGGGACCCCATGAGCTGATGGATGTGAAGTATTTTGAGGCCAAGCATGTCAGAGCTGAATACTCGAGAGGAGGCTTAAACTGTTCAGCAGTGAAGAGGATGATAAATTGTGGTTTCTTCTCACCTCTCATTTCCTTCATCTTTTGGCTTATCAAATATTTGATTTTTTGGGTGAATATACTTTTAAAAGAGCTTTTTTTATATTGTGAAATAGTAGATTTTCAGTGTTGATTATACAGGGCTTTGCTAAAGTTTGAATACCACTTGAACTTTTACACGTTTGCTCACAGATACAACCTTAAACATAAATGTAATACTTTGTAGTAACTAAGTTTGAGGTATGTCTCTACTGGATTTACACATCTAAAGACTACATTTTTTATTCATTTTCCTTGCAAACTGGCTCATGTTTGGTCAGATTGGATGGAGATCAGATTGGATGTCTATATATCAATTTTTGAGTCTTACCACATTTTATCAGTTGGTCTGTTGAAAATTTTATTTATTTCAGTAACTTAGTTCATTAAGTGAAACATTATATAGATTAACCTCCCGCACAAGCTCAAGCTCCTTCCCCCCCAGCGAGGTGACATTCCAAGGCCCTAGAGCCAGCCTAAGCATCCGGAGATCGGGCCGCCGAGGTCTCCACCTTTGTCTGCCACCCAATCCTCTTTGCACCGGTTCCTCATGGTTGCCCCTGCAGGTGGTAGGCTCACTGGGGGATGGCCTCGCGTCTCTTGTTCAGGCTTGGCCCGGCCGGGTCCCGCGAGGAGCAACCCAGCCACCAGGTGCTCTCCGATGATTCCCGACCCCAGGTCTGGCTCCAGGGTGGGACCCCGGCGATGTCACGTGCCTCGATTTTATGGTCCTTATGAAGGTGTCTTGAACCACTCTTTGTCTGACCCATCACCTAGAGCCTGTTTGCCATGGGAGACCCTACCAGGGGCATTAAAGCCCCAGACAACATAGCCTCTAGGATCATTCGAGCACTCAAACCCCTCCACCACTTTAAGGTGGCGGTTCAAGGAGGGGTGAAATTTAATTTCAGTTCCAAAATTCAGTTTTATCATGGGATAGGGTGGGCCACGGAGGATACACCAGACCCATCCTTCTAATATGGGAAAAAGAAGGACGCATTTGTCGGCCACATTTAAGGGAGCCTTCGAAGTTGGATAGCCTTCTTCGCCTCACCATGACATAATTGGCCTACAGATGAGACCTTCAAAGGATGCAGACCCTGAATTTGGACACAACGATAGTGAATGACATCCATGAATCAGTAAATCTGTGTTTGATTAATCTGTGGCTTCAAGAACATGGATGTGTGACACAAAAAACTATGGAACTGAAAATTTAATTATAGAACTGAAAGTGAAAGTAACCCAACTGAATTTTTAATACAAAGAAAAGCAAGTTTCGAAGCAAACAAATTCAGTTTTGAACCATTAAATTCAGTTTCAGTTTAGTGAAATTAATTTTCAAACCAATGCATTTAATTTCAAATTACGCAAATACAGATTCAGTCTGAGTAATTCAAATTCAGTTTCTGATGGCACAAGTTTCTTCCCATTAATGTGTTCTGTCAGAAAAACTTATCAATTTCAAAGTTACTAGTGGTTTCCCTCCAGACATTGATGATGATTTATTCAAGGGAATAGTCCCTACTGAAATTTCTCTCTGTCTGACTGTATTTATTTCCAAAAAGTATTTAACTTTTCATGTGGCAAACCTTATGAAAACTGGAGTTTAATAGGATTTTTCTCTACCACTAATTGGACCGAAAGTGCCCATTGATGAACCAGCCTGAAAGCTCCTTGCGGATTTGAAGGACATTGTTAAAGTTGTTGTTTCTCCAGTCCAGACTCAAGAATCAATTGCATATTTAAACTTTGAAATTTCGGAGCACTGAGTTAGATTTAAAGACGTTTTCCCAGAGTGAAACTTTCTGCCATAACACCTTTTCTTAGAGCATTATTATCATTTAATCTGTGATTTTGGGCTGTTAGTTGTAACATGGACCTTGCACTTTAAAGCGAAGCACAGCTTCTTCAAGTCTTGTGCAGCAGATAACCTGCTACAGAAATGTATTTCTGTCCTTAGCACAAAGATATAATTTTCTTATGGCACATCATCTTCACAAATGGAGCTTTCCTAAATCCCCCTTGGAGGTGGCAAATGTTTTGACTCTTCCCATTGATCTTTTAAAAGAGAACATAGCTTTTGCTCTTAAGCAGAGGCACCCAGAGTTGGATGGTGTGTGCTTGGCTAAAAATGCAACATACAGTGGCCTGAACATGGAATGATCCTTGCACATGGTCACTTGCAGGGCTGCCTGGATTTGTGGAAATATTCCAGGGGATTGTTTTCATGGATAACCTGTTTTTCATTGTCAGACAGCTGATTGCATTGTACAGGGAACATTACACAGCATATGAGCTGAAAATGTGTTCTACGCAGGAGGTGGAAGTGGTTGACCCAAACTAACAGGCAAATCCATACCCACTGGCTCACTACACAACTGGGGGAATGTGGCTGATAACTCTCAAAAGATACATACATGTGTAAGATTTCAGTCTTAAAGTGAAATGCAACAAAACATAAATTTTAAAATTTCACTCCTTATATTATGCTTATTTCAGCTCAATATTGTATTCTCAGACTTCACTAGAGTATATTTCTACGATTTACAGATGAAGGTATTCACTTTCTCAGAAGATAGGGGGGACACAAGCTTTTCAGTGAGCAGCAACATTTAGCCTGCTGGAGAAGGAGTTCTACGTTCAACAGATTCCTTTATATCATAAAGGGGACCAAATCTGTGGCATACATTTACTGAGAGATGGGGGCAGGAAAAGTATGAAAGTTCATTTGAGGTAATGTCACCTTAAAGTTTATTTTCAAAAAATTAAGCATTACAAATGTTAATAAAAAAAACTAATGTTAACCGCAGTTGTGTCAGATACATCCCCCTCTCTCTTTATCTCACCCTCACAGAGCATCACGTCAGATATCACACCCATTCGATTGCTGGTCATCCTGAGTGAAGACAACAAAGTAACAATGGAGCTACGCAATAGGTTTCCCAATTCACTGGAAGAGCTTATCAATGCGGTCAATTATACATGTGGATAAGAGGGATACATAATGCTGCAGTAGAAAGACAGCTTTTGGGAACGTATTTGTGAATCTGACCTCTACAACTGTAATTAGGGATCTTACAATTAAGTAATCCAATTAGACAACTGTTGTCTTGTACCCAGTTGATCCCTCAATGAGTAACATCCCTTTAGTTGGACTGGACAGTAATGACTCAGTGTCTGCACATATAGATGACACAACACTGCTTAACAGTCCTTCCACAGACTAACTAAAAACACAGCAGTGGCCACAAGTGTTTCCAATCCTTGATAAATTAGCTGAAGTATCTATACATACACACCATACCCTGAAGATTCTGACTTCAGTGATATTGCTGAAGCACTGACAAAGAAGCACCCCTGCCTTAGAGAAATTGTCTATCTTCCTGTCTATCTACTGTCCAAAAAATACTTGGAATAAAAAGGCCACTAGTGCTGCAAAAAGATGAATCTTTAAAAAAGAGAAAGGACAAAAATGGGAAACAACTGCACCCAACTTAAGGCACATGGTACATTTGCCGAGTTCACAATGAATTCAAGTCTCATGGGAAAGCCTACCCGGAAAAGAATGTGAAGAGACCTAGACGAGCTGAGGTCAATCATTTTCTATCTCTGCCAAGTGGTGAGGCCACAGAAAAAGAGGTGGAAAAAGAGATGATTTCCCTTTTGACAGAACTACAGAAAAAAAAAACAAGTGACAAACTATGAATGAAAAGAGGCCAAAGACGTTTGGACACAGTAGACAAGGAATAGACCATAAGCAGCTGAGCATTGAAGACATCTTGGCAATATGGGCAGCAATCCTTCAGATGGAAGAGGTATGCTTTTAGATGCAAGGCACCTCAGCCCCATTAGTCACTCAGACATAATCATTCATGTACAACTCTAAGAACTGTAGGTAAATTTCTGAGAGGAATGGGACTTAATATATTTACTAATGTTAATAATTAGACATTCATAAAAGCTGATTTTTGAGCGGTTTCATCAAACCTTTAGTTTTATTTGGAAGATCATGTGTTGTATTAATACATTTACAAAGTTCTTTCTGTATGCTCTGTTGTTTTTTCCAGAGTACATGCGAGTTACAACAGTTGCCTTGGAGACAAAGTTCTTGGCACAGCTGGAGAAGCACTCCGTCAAACTGCTGGAGGTCCTCAGGAGCAAGGGAGGACGTGTGAAAGAGCAGAGAGGAAAGAGCAGGCCACCAGGATCTTGCTGGTTTTAGATGAGGTATCAATGTATGAATTAGCTATCAGTGGGATCCATAGTTTAATGGTTGGCGTGTGTGTATGTGATTCTAATAAATCATACCTGTTCTTGCTCAGACTGTGGACTCACCATCAGAAGAGAATGCATACTCAAATCTTTGATGATCTACCTGGGTGAACGTTTTCAGCACCTTTTAAAGAATACCAGGTAAAGACATCTCTCTCTCTCTATTGTTAATACAGACACCACCCACACACCCTTTTTTGTTATTGACATGCAACATAGCTCTGTATATTGTTTCCTGGTAATAAACATTCTTTTGATTCGTGTTAATTTAAATGCAATGGGCAAATTGCCATAAAAAAATAATCATTTTTGATGAGTCTTTGACCTTTATTGTAGCAACATCATCTATTTAAACTGTGAACTCATGTTTCTGTCATTATCTAGTAAATTGCTGAGGGTTTAAGAAGGTGAGAGAGACAGATCGACTTTATATCAAAACGTCCAGCCTCTTCTGGACATTATTGTTATTACCAATCTATTTCATACTAGTCGTGCTTTTTAAACTGTTAACTTTTTTCAGGTGCAAGATGTGCAAGATGTGCAGGAAAAGGAGGCTGAGGAGCAGGCAACCATGGCAAAGACAGAAAGATAGTCAGAGTTGGAACACAGGTCCTAAACGAGATGCCCTCAGTTGCTACAGCAGTTGCCTTGTTCTTCGGGGCTCACCTGCACTCTTATTCTAAAATGTCCAAAACATTTGAGTACACCCAGGCCAGCCAAGGGACATAGTCCCTCCATTGTGCCCTGAGGCCGTCCCCTGGGCCTCCTCCTGGTGGAACGTGCCTGGAATGCCTCCCTGGGGAGGCATCCATGAGATATCTGAAGCAGATGCCTGAGCCATCCCAACTGACTCCTCTTGATGTGGAGGAGCAGCGGCTCTACTCTGAGCTCCTCCCAGATGGCCAACTTCTCCACTCTATCTCTAAGGGAGTGCCTGGCCACCCTGTGAAGGAAGGTCATTTTATCAACAGAAAACAATGTTGACTGAAAAGAAGGTTTATTTAGATGTTTGTAACAACAGTGACTTTTAACCCTCTTATTGCCAGTGTTGGGAGTAACGGTGTCACAAAATAACGGTGTAAGTAACTGCGTTCCTTTTTCGACAATGGAGTAATGGAGTTTAGACAAAAATTCAGAATGGAAGACTCACCTTCACCGCCTCCACCTTCCAATGACTCTTCTGTGCGTCTCCCGGCCTTCCAATCCGCATCCTGTCCGCCTGATTCTCCATCCAATCACCTTCTTAACGCCTAGTTTTTAAAGGACCTTCTGTGGTGTTCATCCTCGCTTGTCAGCTGAGCTAATCCCTCCTACACCCCACCTCCAACATCTTCCTTTCGATCTCCTCCCGGCTTCCTCGCTCCCTGGCCGCCAATCCACCACCAGTGTCGGATCAGGGGGAAGACATCTCTAAATCTAAACCGTACAAATGTTCATATTAACTCATGTCATTCTCAGCATTCATGTCTTCCTCCCAGGTCCAAGCGCCAAAGAAATAACCATGTAATTTCACATAAATAAAACTTTTTTAATTGGCATGCCTTTTCTTTGTGAGTCTTTTCAGATTGAAATCTAACTAATTACTTTTCTCATTTCCATAATGCCGTTATGATGTTTGCAATGTAACGCGATGCGTTACTACAAGTCAATAAGTGCAGTTTCATAAGAGCACAGTTTGCTGTTGCGAAGAGATCTGCTTTTCTCCCGCAGCAGCAGTGAATGTTTTTTAAAGCTCTTTAAAGAAAAAACAGGCGGTGGGAGGAGGGCACGGACAAATAGCGGCATACGTGATGCTGATTGGCTGAGATGTGGGCGGGTTTTCACCACACAGACAGAGTAGACCAACAGCAAGAAAGAAACATGACGCAGAGTATTGTAAATTCAAAGACAGCGTTCAAAAGTTGAAAGTATAGACAATATTTCACGTTCGTTGAAGTTTTAGGCAACAATGTGCATGTGATTTGAAAGTTATGTCCGGGAACAAAAATCCACGTCCGTGATCAGCAACTCCAACCTTATGAAGAACCTCACATAATCTCACCCTTCCACAACACATGTGGCTAACAACCCGAGCCCTGCTGCGGCCAGCGCGAACTCTGACAATCCTACACCATGCAAACAGAAAAGGCTTGATTTTTCTGGTCAGCAATTTGTAACATCATTTTAGATTCTAAAAAGTAAGAGAATAGTTACTTTGCCTAGTAACTAGTTATTTTGAAAGCGCAGTAACTTTTTGGGAGAAGTAACTATAACTAGTTACTTGTTTAAAGTGACGTTCCCAACACTGCGTATTACCATCAAGCACAGACAGGAGTTTTGTTTTTATTTTTTTTTTCCCTAACTAACTTTAGATTTAGCTTGATGAAATTATAATTGACTTTGGACTTTTAAACCAATTACTCATGACCTCACTTTGACTTGAACCCTTTGCCTGAAAAGACTTGATATCTTTAACGCAGAGAGTGTTACAAAGGAAAGGTGCTGGGCCACTACAATGGAACCATGCCAGGCGTGCGATTGCCAATATTTTCTCTTCATGTTGCCACAACAAGCATGCTGCATCTACTGTGCTGTTTACCTGCTTTTCTTCTGCTTTCTACGATGACAGCAAAGAGTTCAACCGGTGTGGAAAGGTCCCGTCATCCAGCGTTTAAGTGGTCTATGCAAAGTTAGGAAAAGAAAAAAGAAGCTGCATGAGGCATCACCAAAATAAATTAATAATAAGACAAAACAAAGCATAAAAATATTTATTTAACCTTCTTATTTTCATGTCCAGGGGGTTGGGTCATCCTCATAAAATCCCCTTTATCTTTATTATTCAGGTTTAATTAATATGCCACAAATACAATGTTTGCATGCTTCAGTTTAGGTTTTACGACACTATTATGTCAAAAAATTTTAAGATTGAAATGGTCTGTCATCAATTTCTATTTAGATGATCATCTTTATTTTACTAAGTGACTTAGGCTACGTTCACTTCTTGAATCAGTCAAAGAATCAGTAATTTAGGAGAAAATCATTGTCTTTGCACCACCGGGCAGAGGGTCAACAGAGTCTTTGTTTGCTCTGCCCTGGTCTAAGGGCAGAGCCAGTATGGCAGTGTCATCTAAATATTTGTATATAAGTATCTGGTAGAAATAGCAAATATAAGTACCTGGTAATAGGAGATGTGCTAAGGCAGTCGTTTGTTGAGAAAGTATAAAGGAAGAGACTAAGAGTACAGCCTTGTGAAGCACCTGTATTGATGATAAAAGGAGATGTGGTAAAGCAGGATCTGACAGCCTGAGGTCTGTTGCTGAGAAAGTTCAAGAAGATGAGAGGAGATATGATATACAGACTGTAAAGTCTACTGATAACCACATGTCCTTAAATTGTTTTAAAAGCAGAACTAAAATCTATAAAGGTTACCCAAGCAAATTATCCACTAAAAACATGGCCAAACGATCAGACATTCTATCAGGGTATGAAAACATATGAGCATAACTGTATAATCAGAACAGATAAAACAAGGGACTGCAAGGCCATGACCTGTACAGGACATGTTGGATCGTCAGCTGACTCTGTGATAGAAAGATGCTGTTGGAGAAGACCCCTTGGAGAATTGCAGCAGGGTACCAGCAATTGATGGATGGATGGATGGATGGATGTCAACCATCTTAGAACAACAAAAGGTGATCAATGATCTTATGAAAGAAGTTAAAGAGTTAAAACTACAAAACAAAGAGAAAGAAAAAAGAATCAACGCATTGCAAAATCGACTGGCAGACCTGGAGCAGTACACAAGGATGAATGACATTATCATATCAGGTCTGGAGATTAAACCGTGGACTTACACGCGGGCCGTGGCACCTGACCTTGAGTCAGTGGAGCAGCAGGTACTGAGATTTTTTAGAAACAAGGGAATCTCTATTATGAATGGGGATATTAAGGCTTGTCATATCTTACCTCGAAAAGACGAACAAAAACCTGCAACAATAATATTGAGATTTGTCAGCAGGAAACAGAAAAGTGTACTGCTGAAACAAGGATGGAAACTCAAGGGATCAAATGGATGTAAATGACAATCTGACAAAAAAGAATTCTGACATTGCAAGAAGAGCCTGTTTCTTACGGAAACAGAACAAAATCCAGTCGAATAGAACTTCAATCTGCAGACTGTATATTAAACTCCAAAGGACACCTGAAGAATATCCACAAGAATCCACAAGAATATGGATAAAGATTTGCATGAACTGGACACATTCAGCTAAGTCTACCTTCATAATGTAGTACTCAAACCCATGTATGCAATACATACTCTCCAACAATGGAAATGGCAGACTCAAACCTACTCAGGATCAACTGTACACAAAATATTATTCATAACACTGATCCATATTACATGGTAAACAATAATTTAAAGTGAAATAGTAAATTATATTCAAATGATGAACTAAGCTTAAATGACATTTCAAACTGAAAAGACTCACAATAAGAAACACAAAGATGGCACTTAAAGAAGTTTATTGATAAAAGTTAATATCTTTGGCGCTTGGACCCCGGAGGAAGACATGAGCTTGAATGAACGTCTTGGGCTTAGAATTAGATGAGTCCCCCCCTTGGGATCCGATACTGGTGGTGGAGTCGGGAGTAGTATGGAAGGGATATGGTGGAGGTGGGGCGGAGGAGGGTCGAAGCTCAGCTGAAAGAAAGAAAGAGCTGGGAATCCATGATTTGAGGTCGTTAAAAGCGAAGCCTCGGAGGATGATTGATTGAAGACACATGTGGATCCGACACTGATTGGATGGAGGAGAGACACACAGTGGAGTCATAGGACGGTCGGGGGTGGTGAGTCTTTCAGTTTGAATTTTCATCAAAACTCCATTTAAATTATAGAAAAAAGCGCTTAGAATTCTTCATGGAGCAGACAATAGGGATCACATGAATATGTTATTTTTTTTAAGTCCAAAACACTTAAGTTTAATTATTTAGTCAACTTGAAAACACTACAATTACTCTTTAAAGCAAGATACCACCAATTACCAAAGAATATTCAATTATTTAGTGATAAAGAAGCTAACTATAACTTATGAAATCCACTTAATTTCAAAAAGTTGTTTTTCCATATATCATTGGAAAAAAATGGGCATAAAACGATGCGGAGTTGATTTATGGAATGGGTTAAATTACGAGTTTAAAAGTTGCTTAAATATATATCAGTTTAAAACAATGTATAAATACACTATATTAGAAAATTATGCAAACCAAGGATGATTTCAGCAAATTATAAAGAAGTAGTATATCAGACATTTCGTAAATCATGACAAACCTTGCCATTATTATGTTAATCTGTCAAATTTTATAGTTACATTAGACATAATAGCATAAAGTTGTATAAAAGCATACAGCTGTTGAATGGAGGAGGGGGTAGGAGTATATACGTTTTTAACTTCTTCCTACTCCTTTTTTTTTCTTTTTTTGGGCACAAAATGTCATGTCGGCATGCATTGTTTGTTGTTTATTTTGTTGGGTTGCTCAAAAAATAAAGAAATTGATGGATGGATGGATGGATGGATGGATGGATGGATGGATGGATAGATGGATGATTTTCTTCTCTTTTAAACCTTTAGTTTTTGTACTGTCTAATAGCCTAATCATAATCAGACTTCACTATCTGTGGTTCCCTGAAGACTTCCTTTCTCCCCTTCCTTTTCATTCTTCTTCTCTATTTACTTCACTAACCCTTTTCCCACATTCCTCCTGGGCATTTTCCAGCTCTAATATGGTGGTTTGAATGTTCTGAAAAGTCACAGGGTCTTTTGCTAAGCTTCTCCTAAACCCTGAGAACAGGAGATAAGCAGGTGGAGGAGAACAATCCCTCCTCGGGGTCTTCTCATTCTCATCTTTACTGGGTCCCAAAACCTGTGATCTTTGCTCAGGTGCTGATGTTCCTATTTTCTCCTTGGAAATATTTTTTTTTTCATGACAATCTTATTATCTAAGTAATTTTGCTGCTGTGTGCAGAATATTTCTTAAATGTGTTTCTGTTTTTCAGCTCCCTTCCTATCTATGTTCAAAAAGTGATGTGTCATTTAGTCATAAACTCTTTCAGCTGGTAGAATTCCCGACTCTGGTCTCTCTTTGTTTCTGTTCAGCTTTAACCTCAATCTTGTTCTCTAATCAAAACAGGCCTGATATAGCTTATCAAACATACTTTATGTACCTGGAAATGGGGGAGAGGGTTGGGTCAAAACAGGTGATAAAAAGTCATTCAAAAGTTAGAGGAAAGAGAACTTACCAAAGATTACACGCAGTAATGGCCCTGAAAAACAAAAATTATCTTATTTTTGAAATTAATCTGAATAAGTGTTAATATGTAGGAGCTAACAGCAATGGAAAGAAAATGGCCTTAAAAGAAACTAGCGTGAAAGGACAGTATAAGCAGAAGTACTCTTAGCCATAAACCTTTTCACATACTGTAATATTACATCCACAAACCTCAATGTCTTTTATAAAGGATTTATATCAAACACTTATACAAAGTAATACGTTGTTGCAAAAATAGAATAAAAGGATGCATTTGTGGCAAATGGCATAGGGATAAATTCAAACAAAAATTTACACAAGATCCATTTATGGCAGACATATGCATTAAAAATCATATCAGTCTTAATCATTAATATGTATCAATCTATCTCTCTGAAGAGTCTCAAGGGAGCCCAAATTGCATTAAAATGAATGGGAGGAATATGCACTATATTGCCAAAAGCATTGGGTCACACCACCAAATCAATGAATTCTGGTATTCCAATCACTTCCATGGCTGCAGGTGTAAAACGTTTGGTGTGGAGAAACTTGACCCACACAGAGTCCTGACCTCAGTCCTCTTGAACACCTTTGGGATGAATTAGGGCAGAGGCTACAGTTCGTCTAACTATGAACACATAGGGAACATGTTTAGAGAAGATGTTAAAGTTGCTATTGCTAGCAACGGTGGGTCCATAGCATGAGAGCAACGTTATGGCACATGTAAAAGTAGACAGAGAATATACTGTATGATAAAATATATTTATCTCCAGAAACACAACATTATGAATTGTAAGTTTAATTATTATATTGAATCTAGTCACAAAAGAATCAATAATTAAACTAATAGTAATTACACTAACATGACTAATTATCCAAGAAGACATAAACAAACAAACATGAAATCAAGCTACTTAAAGGGAATTCTGAAAGAACACACGGCACTTAGCCTGGAAGGTTCTGCTAAGATAGGCGGGCTGTCTCCTGGCACTGCCTTGGAATGTCATGGTGGTCCCCACAGACGGACGTCTATTACGAATTAGAAAAAGGCGGACCCAAGATTCGGCCAGACACAGAACTGAAAGATTAAAAAGGTTTATTCAGCTACAGGAAAACGTCACTCAGGTTAAACTCCACACAGCTTCCAGGAATCACTGAAGCAGAAAGAAGGATTAGTGACTTGTAGTTTCTCCAAATCTTGCAAGGATCAGAAAAGTCACTAACCTGTTCTTGTCTTGGGTTAAACTTGAAACCCAGAGGGGAAACCTCAGTGGGTAGAAGGCAGGGATCTCCACAGCGCAGGTGAGAGAGACAGGTGACTTTTGGCTGAATAATCCAAGGGCTAGGTTGATTCAATAATCCAGGGACAGAAACAGGGTCAATGATCGGAACAAGAGACGTCAGGCAAGGGGCAGGCAGAGGCATGAACCAGATGCAGGAAACGGGGTCAAAACCAAAATCCAAACAGTCCGACAAGGGGCAGGCAGAGGCAAAAATCCAAGAGGCAAGGCAAGGAACGCTGGATATCTACTCACACGATGGCTTTCAAAAATCTGGCACCGTCTGCTTGTCAGAGTCAGTATATATCAGGGAAGACACAGGTTCTTGGAATGCCACAGATTGCACTGCACTGCAGCAGTCACCAGGTGCATCTCATCTGTTGATTGCAGCCAGAGAGACAGGGTAGAGCAGACGTGCCAGAATCATAACGTCAGAACCAAATCTTAAGCAGTTTGAAAGACTATCTTGCTGAAGGATACCCATATTTTCCCATTAAATTAGGAAAAGTCACAAAATATGAAGCCTAAAAAAATTATGTAAAATATTTATTTAAAGATGAATGGGGTCAAATTGACTTCAAAGATCATTGGAGGGCTAAGGGTATCAAAAGGGTATCAAAATCACAGATTCTTCTGTTAGAAAACAAAAATATACACTGACGTTTGTTGTTGAGACTTGACAAAATATGGAAAAAAAATATATGAGTATGAACACTGGGTACTCCAGCTTCCTCCCACAGTCCAAAAACATGACTGCCCTTAGGGGTGTGTGTGTGTGTGTGCATGGTTTTGTCCTGTATGTCTCTGTGTTGGATTGGCGACCTATTCAGGGTGTACCCTGCCTTTTGCCCAATGACTGCTGGAGATAAGCACCATCTCCCAACCCTGTAAGGATAAGCAGATACACAATGGATGGTTCAGCAGCATGCAGAGGTGGAAAAAGTACTGAAAATTTGTACTCAAGTACAAGTACTGTTACACTGCTTAAATTGTACTCAATTACAAGTAAAAGTACTGGTGTTAAGAAAGTACTTAACTAAACTAAACTTAACTTAACTAAAGCATCTCAAAAACTACTCAGAGTACTAATTACTTTTTAACTGGTGGATGTTTTATTGCTTCGTCAATAGCAAGCATTTGGTTCAATTCACTTGTATTTATCTACGTTCAAAGCACATTTCTCAGATGAACAAGGTATAGAAAAATTGCACAAAGGAAATTGTTTGGTAAAGAAATGTAGACAAAGCAGAAATTTTGAACCTGCATAGAACAGTTTAAATGTTTCCCAATACACTGCGAACAACGGGCAGGTAAGTGTCATATTAGCTGAGACATACTAGCCTTTCTTTGACATTTCACTTTCTAAACCTTTTGTTCAGTTTCAGCAAGAGCTGGTTTTCTAAGTTTACAGAGTCTATCTGGCTTCGTTTGGCTGTGAAGAGTAGACCAGCACAGCTAAAAAGTCGTTCACATGCAGCAGAGGCAGGCAGGGCTGTGCTCAGCTTAAGAGAGAGCTTTTTAATGGCTTTGAAGGAGTGCAGCAGCTCCATGGTGTCTGTGGCACAAGCAAGATAACCATCAAGCTCAGCTGGACTTTGAAGCCTTTTGCAGATTGGTCTGGAGAATAAATCATCTTCATCAGATGACTCTTTTTGCTGATCTGAACTCTCATGCTCCGTCGTTTCAAGATGTTGTTTGATGTAAGTCAAGGCTGTAATTACAAGTACATAGCACACTTTTGTTATTTTAATTTCAGTGAATAATCCTGAACACAAAAACATAAACCAGCTAATTTTCAAAAAGAATTCTTTGGTAGTAAGGACAGACCATCAATAACTGACAACCTACAATTGTGCTTGAAAGTTTAGATCCCCTCCCATTAAAGAAAAGGCTTAAGTCGTAATAGTAATTCAAATGACAAGAAACTGAAAAAAGTAATAAATGAAATTTTAGTAAATTATAATTTAGTAAAATAAAATATTAATTTTCAATTTTTGTTTAAAAAAAATCATTTTAAAAAACAAACTAACAAAACTGTCCCAGACAAATTAGAGCAACTTGCTCATGAGCAGTGACATACCTGTCAACAGGTGCAGAAGTCTGATTGGATGTTACAGAAAACACCTGATTGCAGTGATTGCCTCAAAGTGTTGCTCAATAGCATTTTAGTTCAGGATCCCCATCATGTTTGCTTGTTTTATTTATTTTTTTAATATTTCTGTTGAACCACAATACAAAATCAGTGTCATGATTTTTATCAAATTTCTATTTATTACTACTTTTGTCAATTTCAACTTATTTCAGTAACAGCTGATTTTGTCCTTCTTTAATGGGAGGGCATGTAAACCTTCAAGCACGACTGTATTAGGTGAACCATGACTGAGATGTTATAAAGTATACTCACTTATACATGTGTTCAAACACAACAATACACAAAAACGCAATTGTATGAATCTTTGAAAAAAATCTGGCCTTACCAGCTTCTATTACATCTGCTCTGTCAGTCCAGGAAGTCTTGAACTTGGGTAAGAGGACTGCAGCTGCAGCCAACTCTGGATCCTTCATCATCGGTCCAAATCGCTTTTGAATGCCATTTTGCAGGGCTCTGATGAGTGGCACGCATGTCTTGCTTGATGTCTCTAGCCTGCCAAGTTTGGTCAGTAGTTGTTCAATTACTGGTAGCAGCCATCCCATGAAGGCAGAAAACTCTGACTTGAGGATGTTTGAAGCTTTCACCAGTGGCTTCATGGTGGTAAAGTACTCCCTTAAGAATGCAGCTTCTGCAGGACTCAACCTGTCAGATACAACAACAACAAAGCCCACCGTGACTATAAATATGGCAGAAACAGAGCCACATGTGACATTGTTTTGTTTGGCAGACCTATTTGCTGAATAAAGAGAGGTGGACTTGAGCAGCTGTTTCAAGTGAGAGCCTTGTTTTATTATTATTTCTTTAAATTATTTGAGCTCATGAATGAATGTTTCACATTACTAATGTGATGCTAAAATTGTTAAAAAAAAATATAAACTCTGAATAATGTTTTGTGTTCTTATTAATTATTAAGAGACTGTTCATGTTTTCAACTGTCCATTAAGGAAAATGCACAGAATTTGCAACCAAATTGGTAGGTGTCCAATTTTACTCACATTTTCCCTTTGAACTCCTCACAAATGCTCCTGATGGCATCTTCCCCCTTCTCATGAATAATGCGTATTATCCTTTGAATGGCAAGGTAGGTTGAATTCCATCGTGTTGCATTGGGACGAATGATCTGTAGCTCACACTTGTCCTCTACCACTTCATTTGCCAAATGAGACCGGCCGGTTTTGTTCCAAATGGCCTGGCATTTTACAAAGGTTGCACGGGAGAGCCTCTTGTAGGTGTCATTCATGCTCTCTGCCAGGGCAGCATCGGTTGTTGCCACAAGGTTAAGCAGGTGACATGCACATCGCTGATGAGGGGGGAGTTGATATTCCAAACCAGAGTCTTTATCAAGGATTGCACTTGCATCATGGTGGTCAATATGGTCAATCAGGTCAAGAGCATCTGGGTCAGCTTCTTCTTCATCTTCTTCTGCATAATTTTGTGCCCCAAACATGTGGAAGGCCTTGACGAAGTTGGATCCACTATCAGTTGTGGTTCTTACAACTTTGCCTCTAATCTTGTATTGGCCATGGACATCATCAAGAGCCCTGGCAAGCATATCAAATGTGTGAGACCCTCTTAATCTTTTGCATGCTAATGCTGCAGATCTTCTTTCCAGGGACTCTTCCTCTGTCCAATGGCATGTGACTCCAAGGAAACTTTTCTGATGAGCTGACCAACAATCAGTAGTGGTAGCCACAAATTTGACTTTATCCAGTGCTGCAACCAACGTCTTCTTCATGTGATCAGCAGTTTCACAGAATCTGGCACGGACAGTAGGTCTGGAGATGACTTTGGCTTGAGGCTGTAATGTGGTAACCAATTTTGTGAAAGCAGGCTGTTCTAACACTGAAAATGGCTGTAGATCCTCACAAATGAAATTGA
The DNA here is from genome assembly GCA_036173005.1 of Crenichthys baileyi. Lineage (NCBI taxonomy): Eukaryota > Metazoa > Chordata > Actinopteri > Cyprinodontiformes > Goodeidae > Crenichthys > Crenichthys baileyi. Next base: position 211,197 of record JAHHUM010000412.1, on the reverse strand, counting down.
TGACAGGCTTGTCAACAGTTGCTTGTGGAACACGTTTGTTTGCAGCTCTCAACATCAGGTCTGGTAACTTGGCTTGTTTATTTGCTGAGAACTTGTTTGGTGTGGCTCTGGTCTTTAGCTGTTGAGATGTTGCTGCCACAGTGATGTACTGCTCCATCTTCGATGGATTTTTCCTCTGCAGAGATTAATATAATCACACATCAGGTTCAAACTTTACTTCATCACATTACTGTGATTAACACCAAAGGAAAACACATATTTAAAAAAAATCATTCAACCAGAGTAACAATTTGAGCTAATCTTTGTTTGTTTAGCATTGTATAAAAGAGTGGTAAATTTGGGTAAATCTGAATACTAAATGACTAAAGATTCAATTCATAATGTATTAAACGAGGCTTTCACGCACGCACGTCTCGCTAGCTTGGTCATCAGGTTAACCAATGGCAGCGACAATATCTGCAGAATTATCTTAGCCAAACAGCGTTAACATACATAAAAAAGGAGAGCAATATCAAATAAGTCCAGTTCTAAAACATCTCACCGAAATGTGCTTTTTTAGATTAGACGCTGAAGTTTTATAAGCTGATATGATCGTAGCAGTCAAGCAAAGTTTGCACTGCATCTGGACGCTGTCTCCTTTTTTCCCTCTGTACATGAAAAATTCCTCCAGGTACTGTCACGGGTTCTCGGACTTCTCTTCCATCTTTTCTTCATCATTTTCACTGTTTACAGTGTTGTCTTCTGTCTCCATTTTTGCCGTCCTTGCACTGCTTCTTTGCTCCGCTCTCATATGTCACCTCCAGAAACCTGTAAGTGCTGCTGCAGCGCAGCGGAGTTTTTTACAAAGATGTGGATGAAAAGCAGGTGGCCGGGAGGTGCAATTTATGATCTTAAAAGTAGCGAAGTAGATTACATGGTATAAATTGTACTCAAGTATGAGTAAAATTACACACTTTGAAAAAATACTCTTAAAAGTACAAGTTCCCAAAAAATCTACTTAATTACAGTAACGTGAGTATTTGTAATCCGTTACTTCCACCTCTGGCAGCATGTGACTTTTTTGTGCATCTTGTGCCTAGGGTAGTTTAACTGGCAGCCCTAAACTCCATGCCAGGGTGTAGTGCACGGTTTTGTATCTGTTCTGGTCCTGTGATTGACATGACCTCTCACCTATTATGGGCTGGAATAATCTCCAGCCCTTTTACCCTGAAAAGGATGTGGCAGGTACAGAAAATGCATGAGATATGTATAACATTTATACACTAAAACAAAAGTAAATGACACCAATTCTGCAGGACAAAGAAGATGAATGAAATCTATTAAACTTGCATAGCTTCTCATGCTTGCCTCCTCTGTCCACAAACCCAGGAGTCTGCAATAAGCAGATGAAATTCAAATCAAATCCACATAATCTCCTCAAACTCCTATATCTGTGCCTTAGCATTTAGAATCTAATATGTCCCCTGCCTCTCTTGGACGCAGACTTTAAATCAGGGCTCCAACGTTTGACATTGAGGGCGTTTGAACATGGCAGGGTAGTTGGCAGAGCCACGTAGTCCTTTCCTAAAGCCTTATCGCAGAGAGGTGAGTGTCAGAGGCGGAATTGTTAATTATCAGGAGAGTCAGTGGGTTCACACAACCAGCCAGATTACGATGTGAGACTGGGGGCAGGAAAAAGTGCCAAGGGCACTGGTAGTTTCTTGTGAACAATGATGGCCAAAAGCACAGAAATACAACCTGAGACTGAGGAAAACATTAGTCTATATAATTATAGGTGTGATTTCTTAAAGATAAAGCAAATACATTGCTGTGAAAAAGTATTTGCTATAGTAAGATTTCTAGGTCTGCTTTTTTGTCAGATGTTAAATGTTTCATATCATCAAACTAATTTTAGTACTAGACAAAGATAATCTGAGTATTAGCAGAAAATAGCTTTCTGAACTAACCTGACCCTATGTGAAAGTAATCACCCCACTTTGTTATATAATGGATTAACTGAGATCAATCATATTGTTTTGGCATACTCAAGGGAACCACAGTGAGATCTATTACCCACAAATGGAGAAAAAATGGAATAGTGGTGAACCTTACCGGGAGTGGCCGGCCTACCGTATCTCCAAAATTGCATCGACCACTCATCTGAGAAGTCACAAAAAACCAAACATCTAAAGCACTGTAGTGATCCTTGAGAGATGTAAATAATCAACTACCTTTTTAAGCAATTATTATAATGTAATATATAGTATTGGCGAATCAGTTAAGACCAGTAGGAAGGATAAATACAATTACAAGAAAGCATGTATAATTTTCCTTCCTTTTCACAATAATTTGCTACTTTGTCTTGTCGTATTATATAATTCCCAACTAAAAAAACAGTGAGGTTTGCGGTTGTAACTTTAGTAAGATAATTCAAAGCATATGAAAACGTTTAGAAGAAATTTTACTTCAGAAAAAGGGAAACATAGTATTATTAAAGTCAGTCAAATAATTTCACTTTGATTTATATATTTCACCACATTGTGTCTTTAACAAAGTGAGAAATATGTCTTGCTACCAAGGTCAATGCTCATAATGTCCTGTTGTTGCCATGTGGAAAAAGGTATGAATAATACAGTCTAATGTCAGACCAAGCTGGTATCAGTCCACATGTTGATTTGGCTTGCCAGAAACTTTGGTCCCATATATTTGTCAGACTGTACTTAGGTCGAAGTTCCCCCCCACTGGACCAGACCTTTTCAGCAACAGACAACCTGATTTCTCACAGTGTGAAGATCCGAATTGTAATGAACCCCATTAATTCCAGAGGAGTTTCTTAGGGTGCCAGAATAAATCTTGGAAATTAACAAATCAGCAGGACCTTCATCCAATTAGAATGTACCTGTGCATGTCCTGTGTGGACATGTCAAAACCTTGCATGTGAAAAATGTCATTTTCATAGCTCTGTTGCACTGGGCTTGAATTCTAGATTTAGAAGATGCCCTTAACTATGTTTTTTCAAGACAGCCACATTTTTGTGTCAGAGAGTTTGCCAGCAGAAATATCCTTCTTAAGAGAATGAGGTTTTTGTGCTTGGATATTTTTGTTATCACTGCTGTACACCTTTGAAATACACTTTAAAATGTTTAACAGATGTTTTTTTGTTTTTGTTTTTTTTAACTACAATGAATAGATTCAATGTTAAAACCAGAGCTTTGTCCCTCACTGAATTCAACATAAGTACATAACATTACTAAACACCTATGATGCTATAAACCAACAACTTGTTGTTCTCCCATATGTTTATTGGCTTTATACCAAATTTTGAAAACTTTTGATGAAGAACTCAAGAAAACCGAAGTGGAGGCATACCCCTGTCATTCTAGTACATATCTGCCCCTTTTAGTGTTTTAGTTGGGTTGGAAGACATGATAATATAGGAAAAAATTTTCCCATGTTGCCGTACTATGCATTTGACACTGTAGCCCGCATAATTTACTCACCGGATAAGTGGTCGTCATAGATATACGGGCATCTCAAAAAATTCAATTGTGCCAGGTTTATTAAACATATGTGCCAATGCTATAGAAACTGAGACTTAAACACTGCTCTAATGATCTAATTATGACTTTACTTGGCCTCAAACTGTGCCATGCAAACTCTTCCTTCACCTCACCAAACTGGTTGCTTGAAATTGAAAATGGAACTGCCTGTCATGAATCTGGATAAAAATGATCTGACCACTTGGGGGCACTCATTGACCATTGACATTTTGTTTGCAGATGGTAAGCAGATTCTTAAATATATAAAAAAATGTAACCAAATGGAGGCAAAATGAGCACTGTTGCCTTGCAGCAAGAAGGTCCTGGGTTCGACTCCCGGCCAGGGGTCTTTCTGCATAGAGTTTCCATGTTCTCCCCGTGCATGCGTGGGTTCTCACCGGGTACTCCAGCTTCCTCCCACAGTCCAAAGACATGCCTGTAAGGTTAATTGGTCTCTCTAAATTGCCCTTAGGTGTCTGAATAAGTGTGTGCATAAGTGTGAATAAGTGTGTGCATGGTTGTTTGTGTGTTGCCCAGAGATGGACTGGCGACCTGTCCAGGGTGTACCTAGCCTCCTGCCCATAGACTGCTGGAGATAGGCACCAGCTTCCCCGCGACCCACTATGGAGGAAGCGGTATAGGAAATGACTGACTGACTGGAGGCAAAATGAGGCAAAAGCTAAATTCTTGTCTTGATGCAGCAGAACACTGTGAACACCATGAGTCTTGACCCCAAAACATATTATTCAGCCTGCAAGCACATTAAGAGTCACACAAACCTCAAAAGCGTGAAAGGAATTGATGTTCCACAAAATGAAATTACATCTGTGTAATATGTTGTGATGACAAGCAACACATGACAATATCCACACTTCACCACTAGCTCATTTTCGCTTTAATTTACTTTGTAGACACTTTCATATACATTTTCCTGACCATAAAACAAAATATTTTTGTCACACACCACAAACAAACACTGAAAGGTAAAAATGTTTTTCTTTGCTTGAGTTATTTCTGGTGTGGCTGCGCCTTCCTTGTGCAGCACAAGGTGCGGCAAGGGGCCGAGGAGACTGAAGTAATGCTGCCAACCTCATTGAACTGAACCATGTGCTGCATGGAGGTCTTTAGAGTTTGTTGTGATTAGGTTGTTAATCAGGGCTGACCTTCACTCCATCCAGAACTTGTACACAGTTAGGAAAAGGGCAGCTACCATCTAACTTAACTTAAAGAGAACCATATAACATTAAAAAGCAAATTTTTAACTATGTTAACATTAAAACATGTTAACATATTTTAATGTGTGTTTTAGGAACACCACTGTCTGCTTACAGAACATGGACAGTTTGATATGCATTTTCCCCAAACTCAAAACACTAAATAATTCATGGAACCATAAGTTTATGATAAAATATGAATACAGAGCTCATATCATATTAAGGATGTTTTTGACTGTGTGTAGTGTTGCAAAGTTATGACACCCTACAGCAGCCTGGCCTTTCTAGAATTGCAACATGTTCAAGTAGCTCTGTTAGAACTGTCTGGGTCTGGGAGTATCTGTTTGTTTTCTGTTTCCTTCCTGCTATTTACTCTGCTCAGACCATAGGTGGCGTGGGAGCTCATGGGTGCAGAGGTGACAGGTGTGGCTCATCCTGGTGATTGCTGCTGGGAGCATTTAAGCAGGAGGCTGCCAGCACTTCGATGCTTGAGTGTTAGCCAACAGTGGTAACAAACTCTTGCCAGACTCTAGCTTTGTGACTAAGCTTTTGTGTTTTCTTAGAGCTTTGACTAACCTTTGTGTGTCCTCCTTCTCAGGTTGCTTTCAAGCCCTGGCTCAGTTTCATGTTTGTCTCCTGACTTCTGGATCTAAGATTCAAGCCTCCAGTTACCTTCTCTAGACAAACACCAAACTGGCAGCTTCCTGGCTCTGCGATCAGCCAGCCACAATCTGAAGCGAACCTTGTTCACCCGCTAACGAGCTGCTGTGCAACCCCCACCACCCAGCTCACCACACCACCTTCTTCACACTACGGACTAAGCTCAACTGGACATTCCGGAAACCTCCTTTAAGCATCCATAGACTAACCTACCTTGGATATTACCCTCTTCAGTTTCCTCTGGACTAGTGCTCCCATACTCCACATCTCTTTTTTTCCCCCTGGCGGTTTAATCATCTCATCCAGTAAACGTTTCATATTACTTTTACTATAATAATCAACCCATCACTCAGTACTTACCTGTTCTCCCCTTCTCTGTGCAGTTGGTGATCTACCAGTCCTGGTTCTCTTGCCACTAACTCATTCCTCCTGAAACTAAATCTCTTACAAAAATCTGTAAGTCTCTCCTGAGTGTATTTCTGCATGTGGGTCAGCTCCGTTTCTAGAATCATGACAGGAACTGATTTTTATTTTTTTAAATATATATGGATGTTTGATTACTGAGAAATCCAAAAAATGTTAACTGATAAAAACAAAAAGCTCTTTTAAAATCTTCAGGAAAATCTAACGATTGACGGCTAAAATTGAAACACATGAGCCAGTATTCACAAAGATTCTGAGTCCTCTCAGAGAGCTCCTATCTTAGCCTAAAAATTCTTGGCACGGACTCCTAGCTTAAGAGTGATTCTGTTCTCTGCTGAGAGCGACTCTGAACCAGGAGACAACACAAATTCCTATCTTGGTGAGGTGTGGATGACCCGGTTGCTAGGTGTGGCGCTTTCTTCTAAGAGCTGTGATGGTGGTTAGAAGAAACAAAAGTTTACTTGACTCCTATGGGGGTAGATGCCTGCACGGTGGACCTGGTAGCGTTTTATTAATCCACTGTTATTCATTGTTTAGAGAATCTCTTCTCTGTCTTTCCGCCATAAGTTCACTAAAATCACTTATACCAAGGTAAAATTATGATAAATCTTAGAATTTGAGGAAATCTCAGATGTTAGAGTGATATCACTAAGAGCTACTTTTAGTCTTAGGATTCTTTATGGGCCCAGGTGGACAAAATGAGAACATCACCAATAAGCATTTTAAACGTCAAACCTTTAGTTTGGTGTGCTCCTGACTACTGAAGTCAAAGTGACCACCATGGGGAGCAGTCAATAAAAGTTTACCCTGCATGCCTCAACAGCAAAAAGAGACTGCACAAGTTAAACTTTTAAGGAAGGTTGAAAAGAAGGACACCTCTGCTCTTGAAGGAAAAAAATGCCAGACTGTTTGTCAGAAATGGGCAAAGGCCATGACTTCTGGAATAACCTTCCAAAGAGATTGATTATCACTTAATCAGCCTTTTATTGATAACCTTGCAAGGGAGAGCATTTATAACGTCAGACATGTGTTCATGTCTGACGTTATAAATGCCACCCCTTATCAAGGCAAAGCCAGTTGTAAAGCCAGTTGGATCCTGCAGAGTTTTCTTATTCTCTCTGGTTTCTTAAGTTTATATTCTATTTTTATGCAAGTTTCTTTTCTTTTTCACTATGAGTGGAGTTATAAAAGGGCAAATGTGAGATCCCATAAAATTTACAACTCAGGGTATTGATTCCAGTGGTTCTGAACCAAATGCTCAGATGACTGACTGAATGTGGATGTGTTAATTTAGTTAGTACACTAAACTCATATTGTGGAAAATGTATGGGTGTCTATATTTTTGGGAAAAGATTTTACTGTAACTAGCCTGTATGTATTTTGGTTTCGTTTCTGACATTATGGATGTTGGGGATATGTGGAGTTTACAGTGACTAAATAAACTCTGCTGAGCAAAGCTGCACTGAACAGAAGCAAGTCAGCTGTCTTGTTCGTTCTCCTGTTTTTACAGATGCCTTATCCATTTATGGGCAATCTGCCTGAGACCTGTAAAAATTGCACTTACCTTTTACAGAAAACATTCAACAAAAATAGAGTGCTTGATAGGCTGTAATTTACCCATGACATAATATTATGCAGTGCTTACTTTGAAAATTAAAGGACAAAATACAAAAATGGACAAATTCTGGAAGCCAGATCTCTAGAAAAGGGTAAGAAATCTTGCAGGATGAGAGAGCTGCAATGTCGTTCAGTTGATCATTTAAAGTTGCCAAGTATAAGCTAATATCACTGCAGAAATCACATTTCCTTGTTGTGCATAAATCTGGTTTTCTGTCTGTCAAACTAGTTTCAAGTTGATTTGATAGTTTTAGCAAACACACTGCTGGACAGTCTTTTCACTTGTCTTTTTACTTAATCAAAAACAAAGCTGGGATCATGCCCCATCTGCAGCCATGTTGAGGCTCATCGGTTTGACTGGAACCATCACAAGTCTGTCTGTGTGTCGACTGGTCTTTGGGAGTCATGATGGATGATGAGGTTGTTTTTGCAGATCGAGGCTCGGTGTATAGTTAGCGCTGAAAAATGAAATGTAATCATTCCAGTCCTTCCTGATCCCTTTTCAGTAACCACTTCCATGTGCTTTTCATTGTTGAATTTTACAGAAACTGGAGTTTTCAACACATGGTTTAGGAGTTTTTCTAAAGCCGTACGGCATATAATTAAACATCTCTGAGGAACACGTGCATTAAAAACATTAAAACACAGTCAGAAAACGCATTAGCCACACCGCAATACCTTATTTTATTAGCTTAATGCCTAATATGATCTCTTCGTATTATGTCCTTACAATGCAGAACTTAATTGTCACAAGGAGAAATTGTATCCTGTTAATTCAAAATTTACAACAAAATAGGAAGATGATTAAACAGACATTTTGATTGTTTTATAGAAGGTAAACTATATCTTACAGGAGTTTGGTTTCCAATTTTTGTCTTGCTTGTTTTTTTGTAGTTGAAATACTTGACTATAACATTACAAAGTAAAATATTGGATGCTGTATTTTTGTTTATTTCTTTGATATTTCTTTAACCAGGTAATATCCTGCTGATTTAAAAAACCTCTTTTCCAAGGGAGAATAGGCACAGATTAGCACCAGCACATAAAATCACAATTACCAATATCAGACACAAGGAAGTGAGAATAAGTAGCAGTTATATACTGAAACCTCTATTGTTCACTTACAATGGTAAAGAAAAATGTAGAACAGATGTAATATGTCTGACATTGTTTGGAATCGATTTCAATGCGAGATATTTTCTGTACAGTAGTTGGAACACCTCACAAACTGAGGATATGCAGACGTTGAGAAACGGCAAACAGCCCTGCAAGACCATGTGAAATAACTAACAGCGAAAAGATCATACGCAATGTTTGATAACACATGGTTTGATCCAACCAATAACTAAGAGCAAAAGAAAATATTTTTATTCATATTCTCTGAAAAATACTAATTTATGAAATTTAACTTAGAAAATTCACCCATGTGTCTTTGTTTTAAAGCTACAAGTTACAGCTGGACTCTCATATGTCCTCAAAAATATTCTAATTGCTTCTGTTTCATAATTACTTTTATTGAGGAAGGCATGAGGAAAAACTAAATGTTGATTTCACATAACATCTGTAAAACACCGGCTTAAACAACAGAACACGAACACCCTGTTTCAACAGCGGTCCTCTGAAGGTACAAAAACAGACCGATGGACACAGTGAGACAGAATGCTGATGAATGAATGAGGCCCGACAGGGAATGAGAAAGAGATGAACACAAGAGTAAAAGGAGGAGGAGATCAATGCTTTATCAGTGTTCCCAGACTCTAAAATTCCTTTTGGCTCAACATCAAGATAACTGTGGCTGCTTCCTTTTTTTTTTAAATCCCTGTAACAATTGATTTTATTCCGCAATTAATTAATTGATTTCCTGGTTGTAATTGTCGACTGACTCTCACACACTCTGTGGTTATCTGTACACACAGAGACAGAGAGAGAGAGAGAAAGATAGTGTATAAATGGCAGCAGAAGAGCAGCGAGATCGCAGAAAGTAACATGGAGTCATTTTCCAAGTGAATAAGGAGTTAATTTAATTCGGATCTGTTAAAGAAAGCAGAAATTTCAAAGGCATATACTAAGAAATAAAACAAAGGCTTTGTAAGAGGTCATGTGTGTACATGTACACATTCTATTTGTTGGATCAGTAAGAATTACCAGTATGTTCAACAAACTAATTTTAATATCAGAAAAAGATAACCCGAGTCATTAAAAATTGCATTTTGATTTATTAAGGGATAAAGGTAATCCAAACCTACCTATGTGAAAAAGTAATTGCTCCCTAAACCAAGTAACTGGTTGCAGTACCTTCGGGAGCAGCAACTGACATCAAGCATTTGCAATAACTGGCAATAAGTGCTTTGCATCACATGAATTCTTCCTAGCGAAATTTGTTTAAATCAGCCACAATAGGGGGGTTTGGAGCATCAACATCTCGTTTAAGGTCATGTCACCACATTTTAATCAGATATAAAACGAAAAAGACTTTGATTAAGCCACTCCTGTGCTACCTACTTAAACTTGTTAGCAAGAGGGTTAACGTTAATTCTCTCTTCTCTTTAACAGTTCTGTGATATAGACCCATTCATGTTTACTTGCTGAATGTCAGCACAGGCACACTGAGCCAAGCAGCAGAAACCAGGATAAGGAACTAAGATACCAATGCAAAGAAGGAACTTTAAACAAATAATGCATGTTGACAGTGTTGCTTTTAAAAAATATTCTCATAAATTAACTGTTTTATGTTGCCGGATTCATAGTCAAGTCAGCAATTGGGCAAAGAGCTTTGCATCTGGACATTTTATTATTTCATCCACTACCCAAGACTTAGATATTATGAAAGCATACAAGTCATCAGACTTTATAATGGAAGCTTCCACTGGGAGTTCTATATCCCCTCCGGATCGGGGCCCCATGCGAGATCTACAAGTATGTGACTTTGCTTTCAGAATGTCACTATTTAAAAAATCAAATCAAATTCTTAACACCACTGAGCCAGAATGGCCACCAGTTTCGCTTCTTTTGATTGACACCTATTTCGAATGTCTTTAAAGACCACGAGTGTCAACAGTGGGGGCCCTCATTGCATAATCGTGTATATAGCATTATCGGACAACAAACTGAGTGTTTTACTAAACAAATCATGACAAAATATTTTGTTAAGAGGAGCTAAACCCCTGATAGAGGTAGAGAAGGGAGAGCAACTTTTAGAGGAGGACCGGACCAAACCGGACCCTCAGCTAGATTGTTTGTATGTTGTTTAGCTGGGAAATACAGTTTTAAAATAAGTTGAGGAGTTTTTGTGTTTACCTGTGCATGCGCTTGAGGGATGGTGAGATGCTTTGCTTACTACTGGGAAGTGGTACTCAACCTTTTTTAACCACTTTTGGGACTTTTTGTTTGCTGTATGACTGTATGTTGAAGGATTCAAAAATTACAGCTTTTTGAAGTTTATATGTAGAGGTGTTTTCTATAGTGGCCATTTGGAGACTCCAAATGGCTACTTTGGAAAAGGCAAGAAAACACACCCAACGAAAAACCAATCCAGAATAGTAATTATTTTTGCTGTTCTTATCAAATCAGAACTTGTAGTATAGGCATGACTTGTATCTAACTCCTAATTTGATTTCTCAGTAGTTTAACAGATTGTTATATGAGTGCATTTTATCAGACGTGTGAGATGACATCTACATGCATGAGTTTTTAAATGTTTATTTCTGTAAAATCAATAAATTAAGTTAAATAGAAATGAAAGAATTTTTTGGAGCCAATGGCATGTGGGTTAAAGAAAGAACTGATTTGACTGTAAATTGATGTGTAATATTCTGATTTGCCACAGTTTTTTTCTGTCATTTTTAGAAACAAATTTTTAAAGTATGAATAAACATGGGGAATACATTTTTGAAACACTACAATTAAAATATATATTACTTTAATGATGCCATTATGTTTACTAATGCATAAGCAATAACTCACATTAACAAATTTTACTATGAAACAAAGATGGTTAAAAGTTGGATTCTGTTATTAAGACTGACATGTTTTTTTACACTCTTCAAACACTGTTCTCATTTTTCATTTCATTTTACACGATAGCAAAAGCTTTTACCTCTGCCACAGTCACCCCTGGGTTATGTTACCACAGTAGCCTTCAGAGCCAGTATAACAGAAAGACTTTGATATCCTTCACAAACAAACAACGGAGCTGTGTCTCAGGTCTTTTTCCTGCATTTGTCCCCTGTGTTTACCGCCACCTCTGCAGTCATCTAACCCTTCCCTATAAAGGCCTTCCTCCACCCACTCCTCTCTTCAGACCCAGATTCTTTCTTTTCCTCTCTTTATCTCTCTGCAGCAGCTCAAACTGGACACTGAATCCCACTTCCTCTCCCACGCGCTTATACCTTCTTTAGAGCCCACGCTCAAGCACATCAAAACTTTCTTTGAGATATTTCTTTTGCTAACCTGAGACCATGAATTTGAATACGTGTCTCATAATAATGCATTGAAGTTAACTCCATGCCATTGTAGAGCAGGTCATGAGAACCTTGTGCCTAACATCAAAGACAACTAAGAGTCCGTAAGCACTGGAAAAAAGGTGTGCACGAGGCAATACAGGGACTGAATCAATCAGAGGTACATCAGGTAAGACTAAATACACAAGGCATAAAATTGGATTTTTCTGAAGCAAGTTAAGCAGGTGCCTTTCACTTATGCTTAATATCAAATTATATAAAAATCTTCTGGTTTACAGAAAACAAACTTTGCTGTATTGGAGATAGATTTAATTAAATATCAGCCCAGTGGCATAGATAGATAGATAGATAGATAGATAGATAGATAGATAGATAGATAGATAGATAGATAGATAGATAGATAGATAGATAGATAGATAGATAGATAGATAGATAGATAGATAGATAGATAGATAGATAGATAGATAGATAGATAGATAGATAGATAGATAGATAGATAGATAGCGTAACAACTTAGCTGGTCCCTTGTGACCAAGTCTAATGGTTTACTAAATAAATAAAAAAACATTGTTTGAATGGATTTTGACATCTCATATTTACATTAATTATATCGTGTTTTTTTCTTCTTGTAGGTTAATATGTAATCATAATTTTTATGAGTAGTCCCACCCACCGTAAGGACCACCAATCAGTGTCATTCAAGCTAAGTCTATGTTTTCTTCATGCAATTTCTGGTGGAGAATAAACAAAGGACCACAAAGGACTGCTTGGCGAAGTGCTGGACCGAGTCAAAGCCCAGATGTTGATCTCATTGAGATGCTGTGGGGTAAGTTAAAATAGGTGGTACATGCAAGAAACCCTTCAAACATCTAACCAGTAAAAGCAAAAAAAAAAACATTCTTGTCAAAGACTGTAGGTAGCTTTAAGAAGCTAAGGCTAGCTCCTAACTTAGATATAAAACACATTTTTGTTGAGTTTTTTTTTTTTTTACTGAATAAAACAGATTATTATTGATGGTTACCCATAATTAAACCACATAATTTAGAGATAAATACATAAAAAAGGTTAGACCTTAATCTTCCTACATTGTTTTTGAAATACCTGAATATGTAAAGGGTTGGCTTAATGTTCTTACATCACTGTACCTTTAAATTAAGCTTTATTCCAAAAACCCATTCTGGCTGTTTCCAACCAGTGAGCTCAATTGCCTGTGTTGCATCATGCATGCTATATGTCAACTTATGTTGTAAAGGTGGCTCTTAGATGAAAATGTGCAGGATAGGCACTCTAGCTGGATGTTCTCGGCTTCATTAATTACAAGCTGACAAATGATCAGACCACTGATTCCAATTTGTCTTGCTGGTTTTTGAACTAATGAGCCTTTTTCTTTATATTGCCTAATTTAATACAAAAATTCACACATAGTGTAGACATTCACATACATAGACATGCATATACAAACCGACAAGCCATTAAGTTAATTAACCAATACATCTTTTTGAAACAAAGGCATATTCATCACTGTGGATATACATTTAGTCACAAGAGACAACAGACAATGTCTTCCAACAAAAATGGCTTTCCAACAAACCTATCGTTTTTCTAAGAGGAGCCGATGGGAGGAACACACAATGAACAGGGGAAAATGAATGACTTGAAAGGGGCTGAATCTTCTTGCCATGGATTATTATGTCTGCACTAGTGGTTTCACACCCCAACAGCTTATTGCATTTGAGGTACAAATGGTATGTGAGAATGAGACAGAGAGAAAGAGACTTTAAAATGAGAGTTTTGAGAGCGGGGAGGGAGCATTAGCGGAGGGATTTATGGATCAATGAATGTACAGCCTTTGGAGAGAAGCTGGCCACATGCAATCAATAGTTTAGCAAAATCTCCAGGATGTAATAAAAAGAACATAGAGAAAAAAAATAAAACAGGAGACACAAAAAGACGGAGAGATGATGAGAAAGAACATTTAAAAATTGAAGAGGTAGGAACAAGCTAACATTCCATCTAAAGAGCTCTTCACACTAGTATTAAAGATATAAATTGGTTTTAATGTTGTGTGTGGTTGAAGTAACACCCAAGGGCAGACCGGAACGTGGACATGGTGAGGGTTTATTAATAACGATAAGAAAACATACAATAAACAGCACAGAAAAAACAGGATGTGAAGCACGGGCATAACAACAGGCAGGGCGTCAGTAGAAGCGGAGAAACAGGAAGGTGAATGGATGGTAAACCTAAAACAATTATGTCAGGCCACAGAGCTGTGTGCAGGTTTGTCTTGCTGAGTGTTGTTTCTCCTTTCCTCCACCAGGGTGTGACAGGTAGGTACAGCCGTACAGCTGCACCGCATCAAGAGCAATAACTGAGGGGCTTCTTAAGCAGCTGAGACCTTGGAGGAGGCGTTGGATTGTATACTCTGCCGAGTGGTTGCTGTCAGCAAGACCCTGCTCTGGATAAATCCTCCATGGTTCTGGCCTTTCTCCATGATCCTGGAGCAGGACCTCCTAATCGCCTCGATGTTCCATCGGCCATTCGGTCCCATGTCATCCATTGGGCCCATGCCTCCCGTTTTTCTGGTCATCCCGGTTCCAGCCAAACGATCGCCTTCATCTGAAGGTACTTCTGGTGGCCCACTCTCAACCGAGATGTGGTAAAATATGTCAACTCATGTTCCATCTGCGCCCGAAAGAAGAACACTCATCAAGCCGGCCCCAGCTGACCCTGGTCCCATATTGCATTGGATTTTGTCACCAGTCTACCTCCTTCTCATCACAAAACTGTCATACTCTCAGTAATTGATCGCTTCTCCAAGGCCTGTCACCTCATCGCTCTAACCATACTACCCTCTGCTGCCATCACCGCTAAGATCATCCTGAACCACGTCTTCAGAATTCACAGTCTCCCTATAGAAATCATCTCTGACCGAGGCCCACAATTCATATCAATTCATATGGAAAGATTTCTGTTTAATCCTTGGCACTCAACCTAAACTGTCTTTTGGTTTTCATCCTCACACCAACAAGTGAATGACTAAATCAAGAGATGGAGAATACCCTGAGATGCCTCTGCACCCATAATCCTAGAACCTGGAGTAAAAATCTAATTTGGGCTGAGTACGCCCATAACGCTCTCATTTCCACTGCTACTGGTCTGTCCCTGTTCGAGGCATCTCTTGGTTATCAACCATCATGCCTTCCATCTTCCTGCCCAGAACCCATTCTTCCATCAGTCAGAACCCATAAGGCCCATAATTGACAATCATTTTATCTAGTGTCAGTAGTTTTAAGTCTAGGGGTAGTGGTAACAGAAAGCCTCTTAATGAAGAGACAGATGTTACAGTTCAATAAGATCTATTGTGAGCTGTTTGGGTTCCCAAAACTGTTCAGAATGTCATCCACCCATATTAAAACCCAGGTTTCAACTGAAGTAAAGTAGCCCAAGTGCACAATTTTGGTGATTCTCAGTGATGTTTTGTGCCAAATATCCCCTTTAAATTGTATCCTAATCATTATGTTTCATCAGACTATAATACACCCTCAAGGTTCTGGAAGATGTTGTGGCCCTGGGTGTTTTCTTTGAAAAGATTTTTGTCTTGCCACTCTACTCCTTAGCATAAACGGAGGAGGAGAATAAAGGAGATTGGCTAACATATAGAACAGCTTGTGCAGCTCCCACAGGGTTGCTTTCTGTCTTGCAGTAGCATCCCTGACCAGTTTCTGCCTTGTGTTCTCAATAATTTTGGAAAATGTCTAGTTATTGTAATGTCCATGTTGTTCCACATTTTTTACAGGTATTAATGACTGTGCCATGGAGTATAAATAATGCTGTAAAAACGTTGCAACATTCTCCTAAGTGATATTTTTGTAAAATACCAACTGTGGCTACAACTAAATGCTGCAAAAAAAAGTAAAAAGTAAAAGTGAAAAAAAAACTTAATCTTTGCTGAACTGCACAAAACATCTCAGAATCATATCTAAAGCTCTGCAGGCCTCGCTTGCCTCAATTGAGGTCAGAGTTCATGATTCAACAATAAGAAATAGATACTGGGCAAAATGTATGGAGGCTACAGTCCTCAACGCAGCCGCCATGGGTTTGAAACCCGGTACATTGACGTTTCCTGCATGTCCTCCCCTCTCTCTCCACCTCATTTCCTGTCAGTCAACTTACAAATTAAGGCAGTGCCACAAAATTAAACAAAAAAAACCCAAAAGCCTGCCTCATCTTAACAAAAAATTTGTCTTGATGATCCCCAAAACCTTTAGAAAAATATTCACTGATGGGACAAAAGTGTAAGTTTTTGACATTATTATTTGAAAACTTCTTTTTGTATTTATTCAGATAATCCTGGTCTGATATTAAAATGTGTTTGATGATCGGACCAAAAAGCAAAAACCAAAAAAATCTATACGGGGACAAATAATTTATAACTACAATGTAAACAGTGACTAAATTCTTAGAAAAAAAGTACTGAAGTTATTTACAATCAAAGTCAATCAAAACAAAATGTGTTTTTGTTTTTTCAGAGACTTCCAATTGAGTTCCACTAAAGTGCAGGGATTCCACTATCGGATATATTCACACCAGGTCAAACTTTCTTAAGTTTTCACACCTCAAAGATGATTTGTACACAGCCAGATCTGGGTATCAAAGTTGAAGAAAATTCCTTATGGCGTGCTATTTCTGCTACCCTTGCTCAGGATTTAAAAGTTGACGTAAGGGAGACATAGAAACTGTGAGAAGTAAGGATTTATATAGGACGCAAAGTCCTATATAGCTCGGAATCCATAGTGAAGCCCATTGAAGGAAGGTTAGCCAACAGTTAGTATGATGGGATTAGATTTAGTAGTAGTAGTAGAAAATGTAATTCAAATGTAAACTCTAAAACATGACACAATAGCCTACCGTTTATTCCCTGCATGCAGAGATATTAGATGTGGTTGTGCAGACAGCAGATGATGTCTTTTGAAATACATGCTATACAACAGAACCCTTCCACACTAGCAGACATTCAATGCAGAGAGCTCAGGGATATGAAATTAGGATGTAACATGATTAGAGCAGGTTGTAATACAAATGATCTCATTTGACAGTGAAGGATCAAGCCAAAGTGAGATGGAAAAAGTCTGTTCTTCTCTGGGATCCTCTATGCTGTGATGAGATCAGTTTTTCTGTTAGTGCCATGGTGATGACAGCTTTACAATGCCGTCTGTTGGCACTCAAACTCAGCTGAAACCAGGAGGTAAAAGCTTCAGCCAGCTACCTGCTGCTTCATCCCTGCCAGAACCTCTCCCAGGCTCCTTCATCCTCTCTCATTGAAATTGGATTTGTAAGGGAGAGATAGGAAGATATGCAGTTACCCCTCTTCCTCACAGTGGCCCCAGGTTTCTGCATCACCTTCTTATAACTTTTACCAGTCCTGCTGGTATATCCTCTGACCTGAGGGCTTTACTTTTACATCCCTTTGGCCATGACTTTTTTCCATCTCTACAGTGCGAAGGGGATATGAGGAAAGGATGGCTTCATAGAATATTATTCATTATCTTTTGTTAAACTGATGTAGAGCCTCACGGTGTCTCTTTGCCCTATAGGGCTCGTAAGAGGGGACCTAAATAATAGATATGTTCCTTTTTAAAGTTTGACATGATTTTTTCAGGTCTTATTTTTGAGGTCTGCATAATACCTTAGATACACATACTCTATGTCACAAGGAGGCCTCCTGATCAGATGCCTGATCCATTTTGGATGGATGGATGGATGGATGGATGGATGGATGGATGGATGGATGGATGGATTTTAACACAAATTCTAAACTGTTGTTTAACTATATGTTTGAGATCTATGAGGGAATGCAGTCTAGAATAATAGGAGAACTATTCACCCAGCAGTGATGCTCTTGCGCTCTCCCACAAAGTGTAAGCAGGTTGAAGGCATAAACTATTTGAAACAGTTATGGAATGATTAAATCAGAGGTCATGATTGTGTTTATTGTTAAACATTGCTTTGAAAGTCAAAGAAATAAAATACATGTGGAAGCAAGAGCCATCCCAACAGCGTAACAAAACACGTCAAGAAAATAGAGCATTACTGTATTGCTGAGCACCTGTGTATTATATGTTTTTCTTTTCACAGCTGGTTTATAATAAACGGTCTACATACTGTATTTAAAATACAAACACACACCTGAACAAAATCTTTAGATCAGGAAGGAAATTGCAAGATTTTGTATTTTATGCTGGTGGATCATAAACGCAGCCTGAAAGAGGGAACGTTGTCATTTGTGCCAGTCCCAAGCCTGGATAAATGCAGAGGGTTGCATCAGGAAAGGCATTTGGCATAGAAGAGGAAAGGCAAAGGCCTGGGACAGAGAGTAGAGACTTTGAATGTTGGGCCTATGGCAGGAAAAGCTAGAGCCATCTGTTCTTCCCTCAGAACCAGCAGAGCAGGTCATGCATTTTAGCCATGTTAGTTCTGAAAGCACTTTTTAGAGCCACTCATTCGGCTTCGTCCTGTGGGGCGTTGTTGCTGATACGGGGTGGAGTTGCAGTGTGGGTCTGGTTCCGGGGGCTGTGGCCCCCACCAGGGTGGGGCTTTAGTGGCTCTCAAGGGTGACATCTGGTGGCCATATGCAATACTTTTGGGAGGCCTGTGCCGGCGGACATACTTGTCTGGTGACTGTGCTGGGTAGGTCTGGCATGGGCTCGAGGGCTTGGCTTCCTGGGGCATGTCGCCCCCGGACTGTGTTCCTAGCTGGGCCTGTGGGGCTTTTGTCCATGCGGGTATGTTGCCGGGGTTTTGGGCCGAGGGTGGGTGGTTGGCCTTGGGTGGGGATAGGCATCATTTGGGTCTGGGCGGTTCTGGTTCAGATTCTGGTTCCTTGTCGTGGTTCTGGTTCCTGAAATTTCTCGTTTCCGATTCTGTCTGGAGGAGGGGTCAAAGGGGTCTGGTTTGGGCAGGCGGGCTGGCCGGAGTTGTTCTCAAGGCGGAGTGGTCTCGGCTTCTCGGTGGGTTTTAGTTTTGGCTCTGTGGGCTCCCTGCCTTTTGTGGGCTTTGGTGTGGCTTTTCTTGAAGGACTGCTTCTGGCTGGTGTATGGGTATTGGGGATATGTTCTTGGGTTTGGATGCTCCTGGGTCTTCATTTCACTGGGGTGCACTTTCGTGGGGGGGCTTTATTTTTGGGAGGATGTTGGGGGCGCCTTGTGCACGCCGTTTGCATTGGGTGCTCTTTGCTGCATTCTGTCCTCCGCTTTATGGCATGCTGTGATGGTGGTCCTGTACGGTGTGGCTCTGGCCGTAATGCGTGGATGCTGCAGGACGGGCGTCGCTGGGCTTAGCGGTTGAATCAGGCTTCTTGGCCTTGGACTGGGGTGGGGTTTGCTTGTCTGCTGGGTGGTTCCTGCTGGGTGGTGTGTGCTTGGGGTTGGAGTTGTTCACTGTGTCCCCATGGATATATGGAAGGATGTGTGGTGTCGCTGTTGCTGTGACGTTGGCTCAGGGAGAGCTGCAGCTTGGTTTGGCTCTATTGTTTTTCCTCGGCTGGCCTGAATGTTGGTGCTTCTGCGTCTTGGGGATGGGGTGCAGCCTCTTTGCGGTGCGGGCTGTGGCCCAGCAAACCCTTCGGTTTGCTGGGCCAGCATCTTTCCTTTGGACACAGTCGTGGGCAGGGTGATGCCTCACGGGGTCCGCTTGGCTGCCAGGGTGGTGCTGGCAGTTTCAGTTGTTTGTCTTTGGATGGGTGCATGTGCCTATGCTGGCTGGGGGTTTGCATTAGGCCTCCTGTTTTGGGTAATGTGTGGCTTCTTGGCAGCCTCGGCGCTCACACTAACACTCAGATGTGTTTGGGTTGAGGCATTAACAGATACACAAATGTCCTATATTGAGCTGTAGTTATCACCAAATACATCTTGCATTCGATAGTACCGTGCACTTTTCAGTAACATTACTGTTGTTATGTATGTATTTCTGCAGGTGTAGATGTAGTCATCTAGGGCAGGGGTGTCCAACTCCAGTCCTCGAGGGCCAATGTCCTGCAACTTTTAGATGTGTCCCTGACCCAACACACCTCAAACAAATGGCTGCATTTCCTCCTCAGTTCTCCAGAGTCCTGCTAATGACCTAATTATTTGATTCAGGTGTGTTGAAGCAGAGGAACATCTAAAAGTTGCAGGTTACTGGCCCTCGAGTACTGGAGTTTGACACCTGTGATCTAGGGTGTTTTTCATTTCTTTCTCTCCTTTATTCTTTTCTCTTTCTTTTTTTCGCGACCTCTGTCTTTCTTGCTTATTTTTTTTTCCCTTCAACATTCATATTGACAATCCTGAAGAGAGAACTGCAATAGAACTACACGCACCACCCACTTTATTAGGGTACACCCTGGTAGTACCAGGTTGGACCACCTTTTGCCTTCAGAGCTGCATTAATCCTTCGTGGCATATATTCAACAAGGTACTGAAAACATTCCTCAAAGAGTTTGGTCCATATTGACATGATAGCATCACACAGATGCTACAGATTTGTCGGCTGCACATCCATGATGTTCCACCACATCCCAAAGGTGCTCTATTGGATTGAGATCTGGTGACTGTGGAGGCCATTTGAGGACAGTGAACTCATTGTCATGTTCAAGAAACCAGTCTGAGATGATTCGTGCTTTATGACATGGCGCATTGTCCTGCTGGAAGTAACCATCAGAAGATGGGTACACTGTGGTCATAAAGGGATGGACATGGTCAGCAACAATACTCAGGTAGGCTGTGGCGTTGACACGATGCTCAATTGGTACTAAGGGGCCCAAAGTGTGCCAAGAAAATATCCCCCACACCATTACACCACCACCACCAGCCTGAACCGTTGATACAAGGCAGGATGGATCCATGCTTTCATGTTGTTGACGGCAAATTCTGACCCTACCATCCGAATAACGCAGCAGAAATCGAGACTCATCAGACCAGGCAATGATTTTCCAATCTTCTATTGTCCAATTTTGGTGAGCCTGTGCGAATTGTAGCCTCAGTTTCCTGTTCTTAGCTGACAGGAGTGGCACCCGGTGTGGTCTTCTTCTGCTGTAGCCCATCCGCCTCAAGGTTCAACGTATTGTGTGTTCAGAGATGCTCTGAAAGAGTTTCTTAGCAGTTTGTTAATAAATGTTTGCACTTTGGTGAGAAGATGTCTGTGTTTATTCTGTATATGTGTGCAGGGCTTGCTGTTTGAGAATGCCACTGCATCTATTGTTCTGCAATAGCACAGCTCAGCAGGCAGGTATTCATAAAACAATAACTGATAGACTGAGACCTCTATTGCTTTTAATTCCTG
Organism: Crenichthys baileyi; assembly: GCA_036173005.1. Taxonomy (NCBI): domain Eukaryota; kingdom Metazoa; phylum Chordata; class Actinopteri; order Cyprinodontiformes; family Goodeidae; genus Crenichthys; species Crenichthys baileyi. Next base: position 189,987 of record JAHHUM010000412.1, on the reverse strand, counting down.
ATAATCAGCTGGGGCCCTGACTTGATAATTTTGATTGATTGATTTGATTTGATATTGTGGCTAGAAAGTAACTTTCTCTGGAAAATCTAGACTTCAAAGACATGAAGAGAACTCGAAGGGACTCCGAGGGCTTGACTTTACATAATCAGTTGACCATCAGACGAAGAATGGTTTCCCTGCGGCTCCTTAAATCTCCAGCAATCTGATCAGGGAAATTCAGAGCGGGTGTAGAATCTGCAATAGCTCAACAACGCCTCCCAGCAGAGATCTTCTGTTCAGAGAGAGCACTCACAACAGAAAGGATCACCACACACACACAGATAATGACAGATGCTGGGTTTATGTCAGCAGTTTACAAGTTTAAATAAGGATCTTCCAATATACTATAAGAATAACAATTATTTAAAGAGACTACAACATGAAAGTCTGGAGTTAGTAATCATTATTTCACTCTTGTTATATGGAAATAATTTGTAAAGTCAGTATAACTTAATAAACCTGCTGCATATACCTCTGGAATAAAGTGGCTTTTTTATACATACAGAGTCAGCATCCTGACTCTGTATGTATAATTTTTAATCTGTGTGGATTATAGAAAAACAATTTCAAACTTGTGCACCTAATTCTTATTTTTACTCCAGCATGAAAAATAAAGAATAATAATATTTGACCAGAACTGTAGCTTCTTAAATCACAAAATGGGGGAAAGTATGACAAGGTAGCAAATAAGACAACCTTACACCTGAACATTCAATGTTTTGAGCAAACCTAACATGATCTTCAAGAATCATATGTCCAGTGAGCTCAGAACAGCAGATGTGAAAGCTACACAGCTTTATCTGAGATCCTCAGAGACAGATTTCTCTAAAATTGTAAATACAACACTTCGAAATTCCCTGCTGCTGCAACCTTTGTTGTATTTCATCCCCTTTTACTCTCTTGTGACCACACATTTTGCAGTGGGAAGCGAAGGGATGATTTTAGGTCCAATCTGGTGAGGCTTAAATAGTATCCCATCTCTTTCCAGCTTTCGCCAGAATGATTGCGCGGTTTGTGGCTGAACAGAATTGAGAGTCAAGAATTTCACCATTTCTTTTTTGGTGTTGTATATGAATTCCTGTTCAGTCATAAAGAACACATGACTTTGTCAAAGGACAAAAAACGGCTGAATTGACGATAGCACCAGTACAATTAGACAGATAATTACACAGATACCAGCTGTTGAACAACACACAGCTGATGCATTGGTTTAGGTCAGTTTCCCTTCTAAAGGTTATGATAAGTTATTGCTAATATTATGCAGTGTTGTGTATAGCTGCAATACTGCAGGCTTTTTCTCTGCTCTTTTCATTCCGTCATGTTACTCTGAGATTTTTGGCTCATGACAGCTCAGTTTTGTGACTTTGTCAGACAGTATATCACAGGAAAAAGCATTTCCTTCAGTACCTATCTGAAGTAAAAGAGCAGTTAAGTGTAGCTGAGAGACAAGAAGCCATTTTTTTAAATGGTTAGCTTTGGTCTTTGGAGACATGATGAAATACAGTGAAACATTGAGTTCAAATGTTGTTCCTCACTTGGAAGTTCCTTCAGACTAAAGCGTTTGCTACACAAGTAACTGTGATATCAAGGAAGACTACTTGTATATATTTACTCACAGCTGTATGATAAATGTCACATGAAGCTAAATGTACATCAGAGGCTGATATAGTCATATGGAGGACCAAGAATTTAAATTGGAATCATCTTGCCTCGTATCAAAGATTAAGGTTGCTGGTAGTGGTGGTGGATTGGGGGTAGGAGGGATGTCCCCCTGCACACTATGGTCCTATCAGCATCAACTGAACATCAAACATTTAAACATTTGGCATTCACAGTGACCAGATCTCAATCCAAAAAAAACACCTTTGGGATGGAATAGCACTGGAGATAAATTTAGCTTTTTTTCTACCTTTGTTTTTCAAACTTTAAATTTGAAAAGAAAGTAAAAACTAAATTTGAACTTGTTGCTTTCTTTTAATTAAAAGCTTCTATTTGTTTTTAACCAAAATGTAATAAAATAACATGTATATAAAAACATAATACTTCAAGCAGTTTCATTCTAAAACCAAGAACTCCAGTGAATGAACACTTACGGGAACATTTCGGCAGGTTTTCCCACTTTTCGATAACATCATCAAATACTGGTGCTTTACTGAGTGAATAATAGAGATTCAAAACATTTGTATCCAGTATTGTGTTTCAGCTAAAGAAATTCATGTATTCATTATTGGAAAGGGATAGATTAGGGCACAGACAGCCTTTTCTTTGGTGTTTAGGTACGCTAACTCAGTCAGCTATTGTTTGTAAGATGGTACTACAAAGTACTGACTCTGGACCACTAAATAGAAATGCACAATATACAGTACTGTGCAAACGTTTTAAGCAGCTGTGAAAAAGTGCTGTAAACAAAGAATGCTTTAAAAATTGGAAGGGTTAATCTTTATTTTCACCAATCAACAAAATACAGTGAAAGAACAAAAGAGAAATCTAAATCAAAGCAATACTTACTACCCTATGCCTTCAAAACAGCATCAGTTCTTCTAGGTACACTTGCGCACAGTTTTTGAAGGAACTCGGCTGGTAGGTTGTTTCAAACATCGTGGAGAACAAACCACAGACCTTCTGTGGATGTAGGCTTTCTCACATCCTTCTGTCTCTTCATGTAATCCCAGACACACTCCATGATGTTGAGGTCAGGGCTCTGTGGGGGCCATACCATCACTTCCAGTAAGTCTTGTTCTTAATGACTTTAGCTGTATGTTTGGGTTTGCTCACTTAGCATTTTGTAAATTGATAAAAATAAACAATCATAATTTATATTTGTGAAAGCATTCTTTGTTTACAGCAATTTTTCACGCCTGCATAAAACTTTTGCACAGTACTGTACATTTAAGTCTTTTAATTGGAAAAAATTAAAACCCTTGTATCATTTTTATTAAATTTAGTTTTGCGAGGTACAGTATCACAGTTTTTAAATACTGACTTATCATTTATCCAATTGGGCCTTAGTGAACAGAGATCCTATGATTCTTTACTTAGTGTAAACCTGTAAAAGTAAAATAATGTAGCTTTATGTTAGAGTGTGACAGTCCTCATTTCTACTGTAGCCAGTTCTCTTTTCCCATCCTCCTCCCTGTCTGCTTTTCCTTTCTTCCAGGCGTGGCTTCTGATTGCTCATTCCCCCACCCGTAACATTATCCCCAAAAGTTATCCCCCGTGCTTGGCCCTTTTTCTCACACCCACTTCATAAGTTTGAAGTTTCTTGCCTTTCCCTTTAATGGTTTTTTCTGTCTACCTCAGAAAAGCAGTCTGCCAATCTTTCATAACATCATTTACCTGAACAATCTTGGTCTGACGATTGGAACACCCAAGAACCATGTCGGGAAACTATGGATGCACCAACTCAAGCCAGTACAAATTGTTGGATCACATCCAGTATCTTAATAATTCATAAATACGTAACAAACCATTTCCAAATTCAATCTTGCAGAACTAAATTAAATAAAAGTTGTTGTTGACATTAAAGTTGAGGGTTGCAAAGCTAACTGACCGATTAGCATGCATTACCTTTATTTGACTAGAAATCTGGCACAGTCAGAACATGTTATTCCAACTTTTAGAGGGAATGAATAAAAAGGAATCAGACACTACTCTTATATGTTTTTTTTACACACGGAGGAACCACACAAAATATTAGAAGGAACAATGAGAGTCAACCTGATCAACCTGTTTAGGTGTAAGGGCTTATCTAATCCAAGTTCCTTGCCAGTGAAGGTGAGCAGTGCCAAACCGGTATCAGGAAAGAAACATAGTAAGGCATTTCCCTTCAAGAACCCCAAACTCCAATTGACCTTTCAGTTATCCAATAGCCTCATTAGAAAGCTCTTTAATTTGTTCTCTAATAATCGTAATTCAAAGCTAATTGTCCACTGTTGTTCAAAGGGTGAGAAACCTGCTAATTAACTCTATTATAGGATTGGACTTGAAATAAACAGAGCAATTATTTCATTTTTTTCCATAAGGTCGTTACCAGTTAAGTCATCGGTTCAATGCAGGGATCATTAAAATAGATAATAATATTGCTCTGTTGCTTCACAGTTTTGGAGCAAATGCTCCCACAGTGATCCCTTTTTGTCAGATGAGAGTTTATTCAAGCTGAACTGATGCAGAAAACAGCATCTTCATTCATTATGACAACCATGTGAGTTAATTGTATAAACGGCATGACCTGGATTCATCAGGCTCAAGCTGTGATAAAATGGTGTAGGGAGCATGGGACATCATTTTCACAAAAGATCTCAGTGAATAACTGATGAAACTCAGGCTTGAAATAATTGTTGTGACACTGAACCAGCCTATGAAAATGATGCCACAATAAATATGGACATTAAAAATATTGCCCCGCAATATGTCAGTGTGTTAAACAGACAGAAAGATTCAGTTTCTTTTTTAACATTATGAAATAATTCTGATGAGCAATGGCAAGCTCAGATAGTATATGCTGATATCCAACATTAGAATACTATCAAGTAAAATATAAATGTGTGTGTGTGTGTGTGTGTGCACGTACATGTGCACAGAAGTGAAGGACAAAGTTATCTATACTAAACCTCTACAAGGAGCTGCTGGGGAAATGTGTCAAGGGGGTCGATACCACCAACAAGGCCAGAAGCTGCACTCCTAGATCCCTCATGCAGCCAAACCTTCCAGCAATATGGGGAAGACAGCGACACAAGACAGTCAATGGACCATGGGACCGAGTCCCAGCAGACCTCCTATGGCAAAAACCCCAACATCCAAAACATTGCAACTACCACCTTGCCCCCACCATCCCAAAATACAATACATAGAAGACAATTGTAAATAAATTTGTAGATCTGTGTGTAAGTTTATTATAAGAGTGTTTCTGTCCTCTGAGGGCTCATAAAATCAATACTTGACCATCCTCGTACTTAAACCATCCATGTGCTAGCATGTGATGATGCATATTGTTGTGCTTCGTAACTGAATAGTGCAAGGAGTTTTTTTTACAGATCATTTGTATGAAGGCAGATTCAAATTTAGTTCCTTTACTTTTCTTTCCTTGTCACTAAAAGTTTCCTCCCCCCCTTGTTTTTTAAAATTTTTTGTTTTAATGCCAAACTGACTTTTACTTTCCCAAAACAGGTGCCCTGAAATATGATAAAAGTCCCCCCCCCCCCCCGAATCAACTCAAAGGTGATGGAGGGTAAGACTAGAATTTAGCAAATATTTCTTTTATTTATTTTTTTTACCATGTGGCTGGTTATAAAAATGATGCTCGGTACCCGCACAACCCTTCTGCAGTAAGACAACCCAGCAGGAGGGAGGGGACACATTCCCAGAGACCCCAATCTACCGGGCAGGCATCAGCCCAAACACACAAAGGCAGTGAGGGCACACTGTCAATACAGATGGTGGGTGGATGAAGGGAGGCCAAAAGGAAGGACTCCTCACCAGAGCCTAGCCCAGTGCCTAGCTAGGAACCCACTACACTGCGTCATGGCCCATGTCCCCGCACAAAAAAGACCACACAAAAGGGGACATAAGCCCATCTCATCACCACAGACCACAAGGTGATCTGCACACGACTGGTCCCAGCCGAACAGGAGCATATGCAGATAAAGAGGCAAAAGTAGCAATGCTGCATTTTCTATGCCAAGCCTCCCATCATCATCCTTGCTGCATGCTTGTGTGTATGTGTTAATATGAAATGTTCCACTGAGTGCAGGTGTGTATGTATAAAGTCCAATGGAATTGAGTTTGTAATTGGGATGTTAGTGAGTCTCTCAACCCCAACCTCAAAGCCTTATGTGTCTTTAATGCATTAAAATTGAGATGCATGATGTGGCTGAGTAAAGAGGGGGATAAACAAACCAACAAACACAAGTCACTCAACACCACAAGACCCTACTGAAGAACCAGATCGCTAATACAGGTTTAAAATGTCTTTGTTAGGGAGGAGGGAGTATGGGCCAAGGTACAGCATGTATCCCACAATTGGCACTATTAGTGTGATTGTTCTGACTCCAACCTGTAAACCTGTTAATGCCAACCATGTCCACAACTGAAGACGCCTTCTAGATGAGAGGTGAAACATCTTCCAAAAACAAGAGGAAAAAGTCCAGTTACATTCTACCTAAGCAGTTAGGGCAATAATAGCATCACCTAATCTCACATTAAGCTATACAGATGCTTCACATTTCTGGCATACCTGCCTCATGGAGCAGTAAAAATCCAGTCTTAGACAGTTGAACAACAAAAAAGCAAAAACAAATTACATGTCAAACCAGAGTGTGACCTCACAAGTAATGGAAAGTTGCCCCCCCCCAAACAGAGGCAAACAATTAAAATTGGGGTCCCAACAATTTTTTTTCCCAAAAATTCATCATTTTGTAAACTATCACTGCATGCAATTTCTCAGAAAAAAACTCCCTGGATGGCAATATATGTTAGCTAATTATATAAAACCCATGCATTCAGACTTGCCATTAAGTCATTAATAAACTTCAACAACCATCTGATGTTTTATTCCTGACCTTGGGACCTTTGTTCCAAAAAGAACCCTACTCACTGTCTAGGATCTATATTTGCATTGAACCAAAAGCAAAAAAACATAATCACTGTTTAGTTGTTTATTGATTTATTGCATGTCATATCATCATTTGACATTTAAACCCACTTAACCATGCTTTTCAACACGCAATCACACACGGCAAGAGAGGAAACAGTATTACAGCAGATTTAACATAGAAATGGCACATTCCGGTCATAAGTTATAAACACACATAAAATGACTGAATCCTTAACTTATGAATGACAATATATTTCCTAGCAAGCAAATCAAATAAAACACAGAACAAGTGATGTCCTCAGGTGCTCTCTGTTGTTTCAGGACCTTGAAGAAACAAATTAAATCCTGAACCCTTCATTAAACTCTATCCTCTTAAAAAAGAATTGGAGGCTGTCTTTATGTCCAATCCAATCCTCCATGTGGAGATTTCTGTTGCTATTTTGCAGATAGATTTTTATTTTTTTTAACCGTCTTACTTCACCATATTTCGTGAAACTTCCTGATGGAAAATAAACATTGTCAACAGTACTCAAAACATTCACAAAAGTTCTAAAAGTTTGGATATGACTGATGGGAACAAGACTGAAAAACTTCAAGCCTTATAACATTCCACCACTATTCCCAAAAGGCTCTGGGTAGGCTGTTTATGGTATTAACAAAACATCTGCTAAAATGCCTAGCATAGTTTAGGCAATAGCATTATGTCAGGAACACAATGGTATTGCTTTTTAACTGGTAGTATCAAAGCTGACCAGTGTTGCGCATGAACAGGTTCAGATGAGTGTTTTCAAGAGTGACATTAACATTTTAGAAAACCTTGAACATAAATTTGAAATATCTTTATAATTACTTTGATCGTAAGCATTTGCCAGTCCAGGGTTATTAATAACAATATTTTCCTTAGCCGGTTTTGAGCTTACCAATATAGACTCATGCTCCAACCAACAAAACTGACCGATTTTGTTACCTCCTGCTTCTTTGTTACTTTGTAGTAGCCTGCTGCAGGCAGGGTGTGTGCGTAGGCATTAGTGTGGAGTTACACAAGAGATGTGGCTAAATAAACCTGCAGTTTAATGCATTCTGTCAAGTTTTCTGTCTGATCATCATAAGTACAATTTAAAAAACTATGCAGATGTCTGTGATTTCTACGAAAGAAAATGCGTTTGCTTTAATAAGAAAAATATTTAAGTGAGAGCAGCTTTATTGAAAATTCTGGTGAAAATATGAGCAAAAAAAATCCTTAGAGAAGGAAACATATGCAAATAACCTAGCAAAGGCCAGATTTCAAATGCTATTTCATGACATCAATGATGAACAATATATAGATCACAGGTGACACCTTTAGCTTGGTTCTTGAGTACATATGTGTGTTGTTGTTTTGTAACTGCTGACTCTAGCTTCAGTCCATGCCTTTTAAATTTCTTCAAATTCTTTGTGTTTTGCTTCACAATCCTCTCAAGGTTTTTATCCCTGTTGCTTGTGCACCTTTTGCAAGTACACTTTTTTCTTCCACTAAATTTCCCAACAGTATGCTACATAATGATATAACACCCTGAACAGCCAGTTTTTTTAGCAATGACATTTTGTTTCTTACCTTTCTTGTTGAGTGCATCATTGACTTGTCTGCTGGAAAAGTGTCAAGTCAGCAGTCTTTCATATGATTGTGTCGGCCATAGCATAGCATTTTTGTGTTAAAAATCAGTTATGTTACATATAATGGTTTCTGAGAAACCTAAGTTTCCACTGGGTGTATGAGTTTCACTTTTTGAATTGAATTACTGAAACAAATGAACTTTTAAAAGGTTTTCTCTTTTGAGATGTGCCTGTGCACTTGATTGTTTCCTGTTAGTTTTGCTTTCCATACAAAAACTGAACAAATATATCATTTTCAGACAAGCAAGTTAAGAAAAAAAGAACATTAAACATGAAAATGGCTTATAAAGCATAATTAAATTAACACTACACAAAAAGCTTTTGCATATTATATTATGTATTGTGTGACTGCATACAATCATGAGCCAGATTCCACCTATGAAACTGCACTATACAGTATCTCTGGCTGAGCAATAGCCTGTTTTCTGTGTTGCTTGTTGTTGTGTCGTCATAACAGGCAACTGCTGCTGACTCTCTGCTGTTGTTCTTTTTTTTTGTATTTGCAGGTAACATTGCAGGAAAACAATACAACACGAGGTTCCTGAGAGCTGCTTTGGTTGGTGTCCACACTGTAGCAGATGTGTAGGCCTGTCATGTATTTGCCTTGCAACATCAGAGTTGTCAGTGTTCCACGTAATTTTTTGGACAGCTCCATTTGCACCTGAGGCGTCAAGGTCCAGGCTCTGAATATCGCCCCTCATATCAGGAGATGTTCCTCTGGATTACTCTGTGGGGTTGTTTTCCGAAGGTGCAGAGGCACAGAGCAGAAGCTTGACAATCAAAAGCTCAGAGAGAGGAAGTTATTGGCATGAAAGCCTCTTAAAGGATTCTGACAGAAAGAGATGCAGATGACAGCTAAGAAATGGAAACTCTGCAGGCAGGAGGAGCAGAGAGCCTCACGTTCAGACAGACCCATTCACACAAAATCTCATCTTTTTCACCCTCATACTGACTGAAAGATCAGCTCCTAATAAAGATAGAAGCAGCTTCTTCAGCTTTACAGATCAGTATGGAGACTTTATGTGGGTACATGAAAGCGGGGTTCATGCTCTTAAGCTTGAATAGATCAGTGAGAAGTTTTTTGCAGGCTTTAACTTGCAGGCTTCCTCATTTCAGTTAAATGAAAAACTTGCACTCCAAAAAGAGAAAACGATCTGCAACAATATGAAACAAACTCGTTTGTTTTTTTTCCTTTGGATTTGTGTTTATTTTGTCCAGTAGCTGTATGTGTGTTTCCCTTGTATCTTAGCTTTACATGTTACAGCAATCTCTTTCTGGATTGTTCAGTGTGCACTTTGCTGAGCTAGTCTTCTATTATTACAATAGTGTTTTCCAGTATCACAATAGAAAACTGCAATAATTTAGAGATAAACCCCACCTGTGCATGATTAGTATTTGGGAACACTTTTGCGAATAATGTTTCTCATAAATCAGAATTAAAAAGATATGTTAGCCTGAAAGCTTCCATTTAAATGGCAATTAGGTTGTAAGCATTGACCAGCCGGCTCTGTAACACTTACCTCTATCAAACGTTTTCACATTTTGCATAAAATCCTATGTATTTAATTGGGACTTTTACGTGACAGACCAGCACTAAATGGCCCATAACTGAAGTGGAAGGAAGATGATGTAAAATCAAAACAAATGTAGCCCACATGTGCATTCAGCTCCCTTTACTCTGAAAGTCCATCTGTGCATAACATAACCTCATAAATGCAGACATAGCTGATACACTATTTGGTAAACTAGGTGAAGATCATGTTGGAGCTGTACATTTAGGTTAGAATGTCCAAGTATTAAACTATCACACACAACTGAGTTCAGATCTTTGGTAATTTAGAACCATTTCTTGTCAAGGATGATCGTACGCAACAATGAAGCTGGTGGACCTCAAGAAAGCAGGAAGACTTAATGATAATAACTTTGTTTGTATAGCACTATTGGGCTATGCAAACTACACCTACTAAAGCCAAAGTGCTTTACAGTGAGTAAAATAAAACACCAGCAATAAAACCAAAAATAAACTATTATTATTCCCAAGTGGAGCATTACAACTAACGCTATAATGCTTTTCTTAATATTTATATAGGAAACTTTCTTAGAAACTGCTTTGAGATTATTTCAATTGCTATGGACAAGGAGACGGAAACGAAAAGGAAAAAATAAGAAGCAAGAAAGAGACAGAGGTGGGGCAAAAAGGAAAAAGGGGGAGAAGGAGAAAAGAATGGAGGGGAGAAAGAAAGATGAAGAGAATGATGGCACCCTAGAAGATTGCTTCTACACCTGCAGAAACATATAAAATAACAGCATTGTTAACAAAATGTGCACGGTACTAATGAATGCAAGATGTATTTAGTGGTAACTGCAGCTCAATATAGAACATCTGTGTATCTGTTAACACCTGAATCCAAACACCTGTGGGTTTAATGTGAGCATGCTTGCGTATATAGGGTTTCTCCATGAAAATGTGCAATAGCGAGTGTAGTGTGAGGAGCCGCAGACCTGCCCCCTGGACCTGAGACAGACACTGAGAAGATCCGAGCCACAGACATCCAAAGGCCCCCCCAGAGCACGGGAACCCCAGGAGAACCACCGCTGGGACTACTGCAACGCCCCAGAGAAGAGCAGCGGTGAGTCCCAGGGGAACCACTTAGCAGCCACAGTGCAGAAGCCCCCAGGGAGCTGCAGCAACAAGCCCACAGGCCTTGCTGGCAGCTGTCTACACCAGAGCAGATCTAGCCATGGACCCAGAGGCCCGAGACCCCGGTACACATCACTCCCTAAGCAGAGGCCCGACAGAGCCTAGGGGCCCAGGCCCCGGCAGGCAGCCACCGGGAGTGAGCCGGCACACACCAAAGCACCCAGTCCTGAACACCAAGAACCACAAGTACCCCAGCGGGCAGAGACACCAGCCACCTGCAGGTAGTGTGGCAGGGAGGAAATAGGCCCCACATTTGATGGGGGGCCTAAACGAAACCAGGAGAGGGAGCAGCCCAAGACCTAACCTGACACAAAAACAGGCACACACAGTCAAAATCACAAAAACTACCCAGAACAGGGTCAGAAAACAAAACCAAAAACCACACGACCAGAGCGAGGGACGGGGCCTCGGACAGGCAAAAAAACAAAACAAAGTTCAGGCAGGCGACCCAGAGGTCGTACTGAGCAGAGTTTAAATGGATGGTCAGGAGGACGTCCCGGCGAGACCCAGAGTTCAGGAGGACAACGGGACCAGAAGCACCCACGGACCAGGCGGTCCGGAGGATGGCCACGAAGAAGCCGGCAGTGAAGCTTGGAAGGCTCAAAACCACGGTGGAGCCCTTGGCGAGGCCATGAAGATCTGAGGCGGAGCCCTGCAGACCTACGTAGTAGCCCTACAGACCTGTGGCGGAGCCGCTGAGGCACAGCTGATAGAGGCAGTGTGTCCTTGCTTTCTTCACGGGAACACGAGGTCCTCCGGAGTAGGAACTGGAACCAGGAGTGGAGGCAACTCGTCACCGAGCTCAACAGGATCAGGCAGGGCTCCATCCATGAACCACTCAGGAACAGGAATAGAAAGTGGAACCAGGAGTGGAGGCAGCTCGGCTTCGAGCTCCTCCAGGACAGGAACCGGAAGGGGAGGCGGCTTATCCCCGAACCCCTCCGAAACAGGAATGGAAAGTGGAGGAAACTCATCCTCGAGCTCCTCTGGAACAGAAACAGGATCCCGGTGTGGAGGCGGCTCAATTTCGAGCACTTCCGGAACAGGAACAGGGATCCGGAGTGGAGGCTGCTCGATTACAAGCACCTCCGGAGCTGGAACAGGAGCCAGAAATTAAGCCAGTCAGCCCACGGCGCCCGGACCTCCGGGAATGAGGTCAAACAGGAGTTAGGGGGATTCTGGGGGAAGAAACCCCTGCATACCTCCAGCCAGTCCAGCATTAGCTTTGCCACCTCCAACCTCTCCCAAGGGCGAGCTACAGGAGGAGAGGATATGGGAGTAGCATCGGAACAGCTCCTCTCCAGCTCTGAACCCGATCAGCCTTTCCCATGCTTGGTCCACGTGGCGTTGTTCTTCTGTCATGATTCGATTTTAATTTGGACCAAAGTACAGAGGAAGTTTCCAGGAGCCAGCAGAATGAAGGTAAATAGAGTTTTAATCGCTTGTATTGACAGGACTCAGACCAGACCACTGACTTAAACAACATCAGGATAAACAAGAAAAACAATGCAGGGAACAACAGAAACATCAGGGTATAAATACAAACAGAGAGAACAGGGAGAACCAATGAACAGAGGGGCAGAATAATCATTTGGAACAAGGAACAGGTGTAAGTCAGGCTACTGGTGTCATATTGTAATTTCTGTGACTCTGGAAGTGAAACAACCTCAAGGAATACAACAGCGTTTTAAATGTTTATTTAGAAAACATGGGTTAAAATGAATCAGAGCCCGGACTGGATCTGTTGGAGGGATCTGGATTGCCACTGAGGAAGGAGAGTGGAGAGGTTACTGAGGCTCCAGGGAAGAAATGGCGAATAGAGGAGAGAGGTTCTGCGGCTGACTTACAGATGACGGGGCTGGAGACTTGCTGAGGGCAAGGAGCAGAAAAAAGTTGGACTACAGACTACACCTAATGATGTTTCAGTGAACAATTTAAATAGAACAGTTAAAGGCAAATTTAAATAAATGGGTTTTTAACCTTGATTTAAAGAGTTTTGGCACTTTTACAGTCTTCTGGGAGTTATAATTCATTTATTTATATAGCCCCAAATCACAATATGTTGTCTCAAGCCACTTTACGAAGTCAATTCAATAGAATCAAAACAGACGGATATCAAGTCAAATACATTCAATCCACTTGCGCATTCTTCTCCATTTTTATGTACTGGTTCTGGGGATGCAGCGAAGATCTGAGTAGGCTGGGAGGTTGATACACAGAGCAAATCTGCCATTCATTAATTTATTTAAGCAACAGGAGTATTTTAAAGTCTATTCTCTGAGATACAGGCTGCCAGTTTGAAGACTTCAAACTAGGGCAATGTGCTCCACATTCTCGTTTTGTTTTTTTCCTACTTTAATGTGCCACCATGTTATTCAACATGGATATTTTGCCTCACTGTAGGATATTTTTAACATGGCTGATCTCTTTCATGTAGGCTGCTGTGTTTTATTTTTAATTTTTAACACAACACAATGTGCGCATATATCCTATGGTATCTTACGTGTCTACGCATATCATACTACTCATTACTAATCATGGTGCGCCTCCATGACCAAAAATGCCATGCCCATTTTATGGGCCCAGTCCAGCCCTGCCAGGTCTAACTAAGGTGACAGGTCTAAGTAGAAGTTAAGGCATGAAGAAGTAATCTTATATATATTCAATAAAAAATCAAATTAGGCTGTACGTTGATTTGAAAGAATTTTTTGCATTTCTATTGGACTTTTCTGACAAAATAACAGGTACTATAAAACGAATAACATGAACTAGGAGACATATTCCTATGCCTGTTTTTCAAAAATTGAGTTTGCTTTTGTTCTTGCCCTCCACAGTGCCCTCAATACTTGAATCCTTTGGTGTTCTTGCAGTAGAGTTAAAAAGACAGCAGGGTTGAAAAAGTCAGAGGACTTGTTAGGAACATCTGGTCACTGTGTGATTCATAGGCAGCTGTGGCAAAACAATCAGATCACGTTACTGCATCTTATGTTGATACATCTTATATACTGGAAAATATAAGTAATATGCAATAATATTACCTAAAAAGTGTTGACAGAATGTTAAAACGTAAATTAAAAAGGAGCGAATGATTTTAAAGTCTAAACCTTTTTTTATGGACTAAATGTACCTCCTCCCATGATGTTTCACTCTACATGTGATAGCTAAGTACTTCTAAGTTAAACAACATATTTATTAGTCATATACAAATTTCATGACACAACATTCAGGCAAACTCCTGCTGTTACATCCATGTATGTGAATACATGTATATCTTTTAAGTTTTCGCCTTGGATATTTCTATTTATATATGCACAAGTGTGTATTCATTGTATCCTTTAATAAGGCAAACTAAGTTAGCACTAAGCTTTCTGCTGTCTGCTTTGGAGGCTAGTCAAAGCTACAAGGATCACAATTACAATCTTAAGTGTGACCACACACACACACGGATTACAATCCCCTCTTACTTTCGACAGTGATGCGTGAAGAAAACAATAGACTTTAATCTGTGGAGCAGAATTTAGTCATCTGTAGTACGTCCAGGCAGATTAGAGGCAAAGCTGTTCAGCAATGACCAGGGATCACTTGCTGTATGTTTGAGGACAGAGTCAGATGGGGAAACCAGAACTTAATAGTGGTAAAAACCTAAAATTAATCACATAAAATAACTTATGTGAGCTTAGATCTGAGGTAGGAAATATACAGTATTTACCCAGATTAAAGTCAAATGCTAAGGAGCTGGAAACTCTGACCTTATTAAGTTATTGTGAGAACAGAAGAACGTCCAACAAGGCGATGTCAGACTAAAGCTATTAGTCATATATTGGCTAGTTCCTCAGATGGTATACACTGAATGGTACCTTCTCACTCTGGTTTCTGTGCTGAGATAAGGGTGTTAGTAGTGATCAGAATAAGATATTAACTAACAGCTACCAATAATTCCTGCATAATCGTTCCTCTGTTTTACAGGTGGGCAAATATTTTTCCCTAAGGGCCATTTAACTGTCACTGTTGTCCAGGGTCGAGCTACTGGCTATTGGTAGACAGAGCAAATGAACTATGAAATGTGACCCAACATACTGACAACTGAAACTTTTCAACATAACCTTTGGGGTACCTTCATTTTGTACTTCAAAAGGGTCTGTGGGACACAAATAACTCTTTTTTTAAGATTTGCCATTGATATGAATGCCATTATTAACTTTAACCCTCACCATACATAACAAATACTCATGAATTTTCTGAAGTCTTTTATGCCTTAAATGACAATTTGAGAGCAATTGGAGTTTTTTTCCATTTCATACATGCAAATTCATATAAAAGTGTCTTCACCGTGTGCAAGAGCAAACGTGAAAGGAATTTCAACGCAAGAACAGAGAGACAAGAAAAAAATAGAATTTAAATGACAGTGTATTCAAAAAGTATTTGAATGGGAAACATTACACATGGTGCTGATATAGGAACCGAAAAACTATCTTCAAAGATAGGCTGTCTTTTTAATAAAAGCTGAATGTCTGATTTCAACTTTCATGCTGGATAAATGGTCAAATGTCACCCAGGACTGCTTCGGTTATTAAATCCGGCATGTGTATTCAGTAAGACATTCAAGAACATACACAAACATCCAAGAAACTGTCAGGGTTTTGGTTTGTGTGTGTTGTGTATTTGCTTTCCAACATTGTGTTCAGTTTCCCAGATGGTGCTGGAGCTCTCAGGCGCACTGGTGGACAGGTGCGCCTTGTTATGCTGATTGCTTGGAGGAGGATTTAGGCAGGAGGCTGCCAGCACTTCGATGCGAGAGTGTTTGCTTACAGTGGTTATTGAACCTGACCTTTTGGATTACTGCTTCAGAAGACTCTGTGGCTAAAGGCTACCTACTAGACTTTGCTTCCTGGATTATTGCCTTCGACTGGATTTCGTTATGGCTGGCAGCCATCCTGATTCCTTCGTCTCTTAGCATCTGGACATTAAGCGTATCCTGTCCACCCTCCCACGTAAGCCATCTCAATTTGGATTACGTCACGGTTTTTGCCCCACCTCAGAACAGCACCAGGAGGAAACATCAAGACGAACACTGCTTCTATGGACTTAAACCCCCAAATCCCTCAACCCCTGGCAACCTGACTACTTTAAACCAGTAAGCCGTTTACTACCCCAGTTTAGAATTATAATCATTATCTTTGCAGTGCTTCTTGGGATTTGCACATTTTTATAGACAATTTATCAAAGACTATAGTCTGACTGCCGCCCCACTCACTGCACTGACTTCTTCCAAGGTCACCTTTTCATGGACAGCAGAAGCAGATGCGGCTTTTCAGGCTCTAAAGGAGAGGTTCTCTCAATCCCCCATCTTAGTGCACCCAGATTTCTCTAAACAGTTCATCTTGGAGGTCGAGGCTTCTGACATCGGTGTGGGTGCTGTCTTGTCTCAGAACTCTGAGGATGGGAGACTTCATCCGTGTGCTTTCTTTTCCCGCAGATTCAGCAGCGCAGAGAGAAATTACGATGTGGGGGACCGAGAACTACTTGGCATAAAACTAGCCCTCGAGACGTGGCGTCACTGGCTAGAGGGGGCCCGAGCATCCTTGGTCCTTGGTCCCACATTGCACTGGATTTTGTTACCGGACTGCCACTTTCATCAGGTATGACAACCATTCTTACGATTGTTAACCGGTTCTCTAAGTCTTGTCATCTCATTCCACTCAGGAAACTCCCGTCAGCTCTGCAAACCCCCAAATTACTCACCAAGCATGATTTCCGTTTACATGGCATACCCCAAGACATTTTGTCCGATCGAGGTCCACAGTTCATCTCCCAGGTCTTGAAACAGTTTTGTTCATCTCTTGGAGCAAAGGTTTCATTGACTTCTGGTTACTACCCTCAGTCCAACGGCCAAACCGAACGATTAAATCAACAGCTGGAATCCACACTACGATGTCTCACATCTACAAACCCCACAGATTGGTGCTCCCATTTACTATGGGTGGAATATGCACTTAACTCACATGTACAGTACAGACCAAAAGTTTGGACACACCTTCTCATTCAAAGAGTTTTCTTTATTCTCATGACTATGAATATTGTAGCTTCACACTGAAGGCATCAAAACTATGAATTAACACATGTGGAATTATGTACTGAACAAAAAAGTGTGAAACAACTAAAAATATGTCTTATATTCTAGGTTCTTCAAAGTAGCCACCTTTTGCTTTGATTACTGCTACACACAATCTTGGCATTCTGTTGATGAGATTCAAGAGGTAGTCACCTGAAATGGTTTTCACTTCACAGGTGTGCCCTGTCAGGTTTAATAAGTGGGATTTCAAGCCTTATAAGCGGGGTTGGGACCATCAGTTGTGTTGTGCAGGAGGTGGATACAGTACACAGCTGATAGTCCTACTGAATAGGAAAAAGAGTTGCTAAAATCTCTGCAGATCCCACACACCCTGCACATAAACTGTTTAGGCCTTCAGGCCGACGCTACAGAGCGCTGTTCACTAAAACCACCTGCCACAGAGACAGTTTCTTCCCCCAGGCTGTTTCTCTGTTGAACATTCAATAGAGTACAAAACAACAGCAGACAGATGTTGCAAATGCACCTTTTTATTTATATATGTGTATATTTGTACATTGTAAATATGTATATTCTGTAGTGCAAAAACAAAAACCAAAGAGCAAAGTGTACCGGAGTCAAATTCCTTGTTTGTATGTACAAACTTGGCAACAAAGCTGATTCTGATTCTGAATAGACTGTTAGAGTTTGTATTATGGCAAGAAAAAAGCAGCTAAGTAAAGAAAAACGAGTGGCCATCATTACTTGAAGAAATGAAGGTTAGTCAGTCCGAACAATTGGGAAAACTTTGAAAGTGTCCCCAAGTACAGTCGCAAAAACCATCAAGCGCTACAAAGAAACTGGCTCACATGAGGACCGCCCCAGGAAAGGAAGACCAAGAGTCACCTCTGCTGCGGACAATAAGTTCATACGAGTCACCAGCCTCAGAAATTGCAGGTTAACAGCAGCTCAGATTAGAGAACAGGTCAGTGCCACACAAATTAAGCCTGTGATCATTACTGCATCAACATCAAGACGAACACTGCTTCTATGGACTTAAACCCCGAATCCCTCAAACCCTGGCGACCTGACTACTTCAAACCAGTAAGCCGTTTACTACCCCAGTTTAGAGTTATAATCATTAACTTTCGTTTAATTGCAGTCCCTTGTCTCATCAGTTCTCTTCCCTTTCCTTCCATACAGTTGGAGATTTACCGGTTCTCGTTCCTGATAATTAGTTTCACAATAAACATCATTTTACTGATTCTCGTTCTCTGGAGTGTCCTTCTGTATGTGGGTCAGAGCTGTTTCGAACAAAATGATAGAAACAAGATTTTTTTATACAAAAAAAGGTGTCGCAAATCATAAACTGGGTTTAAAAGAAAATCTGTTACCAGCGTAGAGTATTCACGTGTGGCAGCTTCACATATTGTCTAATCTAAGGTGGTCCTAATGTCACAAAAACATTGAAAGTGCTTAGTTTTTGTTTTCTAAAATTATGATTTCATAAAATGTTAAGATCTTTTCAATGCAGATTCCTATAAAACAGTTTTAAGTTAAAAAAGGCATCTGAACAGAGTCTGAATGGTTCATAGTCTTGTGGGCTCCCAGCATTTACAGTAGTGCTGTAAATGACAGCTCTCACACAGTGGTGTATGTAGTAATTTGACTTGGAAATACAATTCTTGCTACACAGCTGACATTTTACTTATGGAAAGAAACTTGAACTTCATCTCTGATTTTCAGAAATAATCTTTCTGTCACTGTACAGCCAGTACGGCTGGATTGTTTAACAACATTTTAGATAAAAATTAATGCTTTTATCCATCAGTACCATGTAAATCCAATCCCGATTTCAAAGAAGTTGGGACATTGTGTAAAACATAAATAAAAACGGAATACAATGATTTGCAAATCCTGTTCAACCTATATGCAATTGGGTACACTACAAAGACAAGATATTAAATGTTCAACTAATAAACGTTATTGTTTTATGGAAAATGTTTACTCATTTTAATTTGATGGTTGCAACGTGTTCCAAAAAAGCAGGGACAGGAGCATGTTTACCACTGTGTTAATAAACGTTTTGGAACTGAGGACACAAATTGTCGAAGCTTTGTTGGTGGAATTCTTTTCCATTCTTGCTTGATGAACAACTTCAGTTCAAATAAATGAATAGGTCAGTGCCAATAATGCTCACTTTATGATCCATCACAACTTACAAGTTTACAGTTAAGAGCCTTTTCAGCAGTACAGTCTCTAAATACTTAGCTGTTATTTTACTGTAATTTGCACAATCAGAAGGAACAGTGTCTCCCATAGGCAACATCTGTCTCTTCATAATGTTCCGGACATCACTTGAAATCAGCATAAGGACTTAGTTGAGACCATGTATCTTCTGTCAGACGAAAGATGGCTCTTTTAGACTCTGAAGGCTGTCTGGTCAGAACACTTTGGTGACAGATTGATAGTTACTGGGTGGTGCGTTTCTAGGCCACAGAGACTGTTTTAGTGATTGATTTTCAAATGTCTGTGGCCTACACCAACCTAGAGATT
This sequence comes from Crenichthys baileyi, assembly GCA_036173005.1. Taxonomy (NCBI): domain Eukaryota; kingdom Metazoa; phylum Chordata; class Actinopteri; order Cyprinodontiformes; family Goodeidae; genus Crenichthys; species Crenichthys baileyi. Next base: position 170,397 of record JAHHUM010000412.1, on the reverse strand, counting down.
TCAGCATGGAGTTCTACCTTCCTTTAGTGCTTTTGTTGTTGCTGTGGGACACATACATTGTTGTGCTGTAAAGTTTACAGCTTTTTTCCTGCATGAAAGGTTGTCCACAGGAATGTTTGAGTTGTTTCATTTCTTGCGTGTATCATATATGTTTTCAGGAATTAACATTTCAGTTATCTTTTCAATCAATCTACCAAATCAGTTCATAGGTTAATAACATGCTAAGTACAAAAGGTCCATAGACACAGAAGTGAGCACATCCCTATATCGAAGCAGAGGTGGGGACTCCCAAGAACAGTTTCAAAATTAGGGACACAAGAGCATTCTAAATTTCATGTAATCAGGAGTGAAAGTAAGTCAATCTGTAAACCAAACAGAACGAAGCTGACAGGGGTTCCCCTATGAAGGAGTGTGTTTGATTTAATAGAGATATTTATGAACTGTGCGCTATTGGGCATGGATGTGGGTTAAAAAAAATATGCTCATGTTAGCTGTGGCTTCAAAAAATGATCTCGTGTATGTGTCTGAAACTGTATGCTGAATTAAGTTACTTTAGGTCATTTCAAAAATAATTTTATTCTTTTGTTGAAGAGTCATTAAAGTTACAGGGGCATTTCTAGCTCTTTAAAATAAAGCTATGTTGATTAAGAAATTTGACATGGTAATCTATTTCCAGAGAAGTTTCTGAAGAGATACACCTCACAACTTTTCATCATCAAGCTAACTCACTGAAGGTTGTCCTTACAAGAGAGAAATCAGCTGTTGACTGGAATCAGATGATTTTATCTTGATGGGCCTGAGAGATCAAGCTGACTAAAACTCAAAAATCTGATGTTTTATCCAATCAGTGAAAGCACATTGCCGAAGTATTACCCTATCCCAGTAACAGCATAACTCTCTCTTTAGTGTGGAAGTTTTTGCTGATGGAAGAAAAATCAAAGTTAGAGAATGAAATTCAGGAGAGAACAGCGAGGATATACTCTGCGTATTATAGCAGAGTTTCCCATTTTTAATTCTTCTCAGCTTTTAATCTTTGTCTTTAAGGGAACATACTGGATTGGGAGCCCTTTGGAAATCCCAGAAGATAAGGCTTTACATTCTCAAGGGAACACACACATTCACACACTGCTGTTTTAATAAAACTAGCCACACTAACCTCAAAGATATAAGATGCTAAAAACTGATTATCTCCATCAGTATTGTGTCTTTGTTTTAAGATATCACAAAACAGCGTAGCATATAACCAAACATGACCGGAAATCTAGTGATAAATATTGTGAACACTGTTCTTATATCCTTTTATGGTTCTCAAGGAGATGTCTGTAAGGTGCTAAATTGGTACTGGCAGGTCAAAGTTTCACAAACATTAAAGTTTCAATTTAGACACAAAGTTCTGATCAGTGCATCTCTTCCTGTTATGCGACAAATTTAAAAGAGCCAAAACCAAAGGGAACAGTTCAATGTCCGTTTGTTGAATTAAGTGGTCCACCATGTAAAAATAAAACAATTACAAAACAGTATATGATCTAAATTCATACCTATGTTGTTATGCAGAAACTAAATGGCATATGTTCAATGCAAAAATATGTATCTATTATGCCAACTGTCTATGTTTGTGTTTAGATCAAATTTCTCTCAGCAAGATTGAACGCCATATCAGGTTAGCTATAGTGTTCACACACTTCCTCTAGATTTACCAAATCAGCACACAATTCTTTAACAAATTCTACCAGATCCTAAATCTCGCTCAGGTGTCAACCCCACAAATAATTTTTTTCCATTCCTATAAATCTAGCCAACAGTCAGTCAGTCAGTCATTTTCTATACCGCTTCATCCTTAGTGGGTCACGGAGAGCTGGTGTCTATCTCCAGCAGTCTATGGGCAGGAGGCGGGGTACACCCTGGACAGGCTGCCAGTCGCAGGACAACAAACAAACAACCAAGCACACCCTCATTCACACACCTCAGGGCAATTTAGAGAGACCAATTAACCTAACAGGCATGTCTTTGGACTGTGGGAGGAAGCTGGCGTACCCGGAGAGAACCCACGCATGCATGGGGGAACAAGGCAACAGCACTACCCACTGAGCCACCCTGCAGCCCTAAATCTAGCCAACAAACCTAGTAATTGTAATGGGTAATGTAAAAAAAAGAAATGTAAAATAATTAGGGATTTATAAACTAGAAGTTATATTTTGTGTTGTAGACAAACCTTATAAGATGACATAATTATTTCCTTTAACAACACAGGCAGAGAGCAAAAAAACTTACTGAGGAAGAGAGAACACTTTTTGCTTGTTGTCCTGTGGTCTTAGAAGACAGGACGCGGATGGTTTAGAAATCAGTTTGAACCAGAGACGATTAAAAGCAAAACACCGTCACCTCACTTCAGAGTAGAACAAGTTGATATCCAGGTTAAATGTACCTATCTCAACCCAGAATAAGATCAAGTGCGCTTTTTCTCTGGAAGAAGCTACCTACTAAGCTCTTCCAGTAAACAAAGCTACAAACCTTTCTCCTTTTACAGGCCTATGTTTAATTTTTCATTATTATGAGTTTGTTTTTCACAGTTCTGTTTATTCTTTTGTACATTTGTGTGTGTTCCATAACTTCTAGCAAAGTTTCCAATGTTCACTTGACTGCATTTTGGTGGGGGTTGTATCCTCATAAGATTTGTGTGATGTATTTTTTATTGAAGGAGAATATGAATTCCACATGTGCTTTTATTTATTCATTAGTTGTGTTGTCTTTTCTGCATTGTTTTTGCTATCTGTTGTTCTGGTTAAATTAGTGAACTATGTGTTTCAGTGCCATAAAATAATGCAGTGCTTTAAAAGAGCACAAAAGGATTGCCAATTACATTACCAGTGTGAAGTTTACATCTGCTCTAAGTAGTCACACATTTAATGTTCATTTTGAGCTTTTAATTATTAATTTGAATCCTTCTTTTACCATGCAAAATGACTTTATAGACAATGAATTTAATATTGGACGCAAGTTTTTTTTTCTCTAGTTTACCCAGGGTCAAAATTCATTCAAAAAAAATTTGGGGCCTCAAAGTTTTATACACTGGGAGAGTTTTGGGATTTTTTTGCCATTTTTCAAAAAAATTTTTAACTTTAAACCCGGGCGAGGGCACTGGGCGACCTGCCCCAGGGTGTACCCTTTCCCTCCGCCCAAAAAGACTGCGGGAGATAGGCACCAGTTTTTCCCCGGGCGCCCCCCACTATGGAAGAAGCGGTATAAAAAAATGACTGACTGACTGAATGGTAATAGAAAATCTTCTAGCATACATTGTTAATGGTTTAGTGGATCTATTTTCTATCAGACTACTGTGTTTGCTCTATTATACCAAATAAAAACCCAATAGAAACTACGCCCAAGGGCCATAAACAAAAAAATTCCCTGTGTAGCCCCAAATTTAAACCGTTGGAGTTTGGGCACCAGCCCCCCACAACCCTACAAGGATGTGCAGGTACAAGGCAATGGGGGGTTTGTTTTTTAAACTTCTTGTTTTTGGCCCCCTTTTAATAAACCCTTTTTTTTTTTTTTTGGTTTTAAATTTGGGTTTTTTGGGAAAAAAAACAGAATTTAAAATAAAGGGTCGTCTGGGGGTTTCCTAAAAACAGGCAGGGAGCTTATATGGCGGGGAAATTTTGATTTCGGTGGATAAGGCCAGTCATGCCACGGGGGCCCCTGAGGTTGCCCGGGAAAGGTTGCTTTTGCAGTTATGGGAATTCTCTCTTGTTTATTTTCCCAAGGCGGGTTGGAAGATTGAGTTTGAGGGGGGAAAACAGGGGCGGGTGAATGTCGATAAAATTTTCCCAAAGGTCCCGAAAAGTTCTTTTCTCATGCAGCGAATGAAGGGGGCCCTTCAGCCCGGGCAAACCCCAGTAAAGGGGGTTCTATGTCGGATGCGAAATTGGATCAGGACCCAAGAGGCGGGGGGAACCAATTTTTTCTCTGCGGGCTGTTTATTCACTCGGGGTTGGGGAAAATTAATCGGGAACCGTCCTTCGGGGTTTCCCACCCGCTTAAAGCTTTTCCCATTTGATTGGATCAAAACCTTTCCCCGTCTGATTTGGAAAGGGCACCTCTGTGAAAAGGAGGGATTTTGGGCCCATTGGGGGGCTGATTTTTAATCCCACGGGGGGCTATTTTTGACGGAGTTTGGACGGGCTAAAATGGGGTTCCGAATTTTTCTTTTCCCCGGGGGTGGTGTGGCAATTTTAAAGGGTGAAGGGGCCCAGGTGGGGGAAACGACGGAGGGCCAAAGTAGACGGTAATTTTCCCTTGGAGGGACATTTTTCCCAGGGTTAAGGGGCTGGGCCAGTGGGGGGGAAACCCCAGAAAAAGGCCTTCAACCTACCAAAAGACCGAAAGAAAGGCATCGACATTTAATAACTCGGGGGTTTGGGGTTTTTCCCGGGGGCCTATTACGCAACTCAGGCAATTTAACAAGTTTTGTGGGCCGTCTTCAGGGGACGGGTGGCAGCTTCAAAACCACTCCCTTTGTGCCCCCTTGATGTGGAGCTTTTGGCGTTGATCCTGCCTGTCGCACCCTGTAGGGGAGAGAGAGATAAGAGAGGAGAGGGGCCACCACCCACCACAAAAACCCTGGGGCTCATTTTCTGGGGCCCATACTTTAAATTAAACCAACAAAAATTTTTTTAAACCCCCCTTTTCCCCCAAGAAAGAAACCAAATTTTAAATGTTTTGGTTTAAAATTTTTGAATTTTTTTAAGGGAAAAACGTGCCCCCGTCAGGGGTTTGGGTTTTTCCCCTCTTTGTTTGCCTGAAGTACTTCAAGGACGAGTTCATCAGCAATTTTCCAGCGTATCAAAAAGGTTTTTGGCGAAACACCCACGGGTTAAGGGTTTTTTCAGTTTCCTTTTCTGTCTTGGAAACAAGGGGCCCTTCGAAAAACGGTAATCCCCAAAAAAAGCTAAATGAAAACAAACTTATTTTTTGGGATATGAATTTTAATTGGGTTTTGATATGAAGCCCCAGGCCCCCGAACAGGGTAAGGCGGGGGATAGAACCTTCCCCCTTTCCCACATGTTTTAAATAAATTTGGGGAATAAAAGTTTCTGCGGCACTGAAAAAATTTTTTTCTGTTACAAAACAACAAAAAGGGCCCAACCTCCCTGAAACCAAAACTGTTGAAAAAGGGGACGCCCAAAACATCTGAATGTCCTGATCTCACTGACAGAGAACTATATCCAGAATCCAAAGTTGAGTACAATCTGATGTCTGTGCATCCATTGATCAAAAACCAGCCAAAATAAGACTAGTCGCCTCAACCTTTCTTTCTGAGCTTCTGCAGAAAAGAAACTGACCCAAAGATTCCCAAAGAAGAGACAGTGTCCCCTAAAGGAGACGTTTTTTTTTACGTCTGTAAAGATGGTTTGGAAAACCCCACTCTGCAAAACTGCATGTACATCTTTTTTTTTTTTTTCCACCCATCCATTTTCTAAACGCGCTTACTCCATACGGGGTCATGGGGGAGCTTGTGCCTGTCTCCCTCAGTCTACGGGGGAAAGGTGGGGTACACCCTGGACAGGTCGCCAGTCCATCCCAGGACAACACAGAGACACACTGCAAAAACCACCACGCACACACCGATTCACATCATGTTTTTTTGACTTGGGGGAAAAGGGTGGAGTATCCATAAGGCCCCCTTCAGCACGGGGGAACATGCAAACTCCATCAAAACCCCTGGGCCCGGGATCAAAAACCCAGGCCTTCTTCGCAAACGGGTTTTACCAACTGCGCCCTTGCATCCCCCCTTTAACATTAATTATCTAATGTAGTATTTTCTTGAAGTTGTGAATAAGGCATCTCTTTGTCATAAAGAATTCAGTTTTTGTAAATTTCCTGGGGGTGTCTTGCATAACTGCAAAAGTTTTTAAAACTCCCCCAAAGTGGCTAAATATATTGGAGTCAGGGGGATGAATGGCCACTCCCCCAAACCCCAAATTTTTCTACTGAACCAAGACGTTTTTTATAGGGCTTTTTTTGGATCATTTTTCAGTTTTAAAAATAAATGTGTCAAGTGTGCAGCTTCCAAGCAGATGAGCGACTTTCCTCTATTTTGTTCTGATGACTTGCTGTATATATTTTGCCATTTATTCCTATCAAGGTCCCTGTTGCCTTTGTAGCTTACACATCCTTAAACCTTCAGCCATCATTGTAGGGATGGTATACTTTTTTTCCAATGGCCTTGTTTTCGCTCTCCAAAGGGGTAAGCATTTTGGTGGGGGCCATCAATAAAGTCAAGTTTTATTTATTTTACCTTTTTCAGAACAAAAAACTCAAAGAAACTTACATAGGGGGAAAAAAATTACAATGATACAAAAAAATTAAACAGCAAAACAAATCAAAGGACTTTAATCCTTGGGGTTACGGGAAGGAGTTGGTTCTAATCCTATTTTTATAATAGAGGTAATTAGCTCTTAAAGTCCTTTTGGGGGAAGGATTCCCCTGTGCTAGAAGAAAATATAATTTAATCCTTGAGGTCACTGGGATGAGGCAGCTGTGGGCCCATCATTCAAATAAAACACTTATGGGCATCACTGAAGTCTAAATAGAGAAACTGGGTCACGCATTTAAAAAGTTTTTTATCCAAACTTTCAAATACTAATAATGTTTTTTTATGGTATGAAATAGTTGTAATACAATCCTTCTAAGAAATTAAAATCTAAAACCCCCTTCTAAGCAATCAAAAAAATTAAAAACCAGCCAAATTCCCCGGGTCTTTCGCCAGTCCGGCAGCACTTCTCCAAGATTTATCCCTTCCCCCTCTGATCCGGAACGGCAGCCAGCCTGGGGGATCTTGTAGGATCACTGGCAGTTTTGCGTTTTGGGCTCCACCCAATTTCAAGTGTTATAGTCGGCAGATCCCTTCACATAAGTTGGGCAGCCTTGCAATGGTCAGAACTCCTGCTGGGTTTTCCCAATTTCACGATAATGCCCGGTAAACCCCCCAAATCCGAAAAGCAGAAATCCTGTTAAACAGAAATCCAATTATGTACACTCTTTCCATGTCCCCCGGTGCATCTTTCAGACACACATCCTCCCTTTTGTCAGGGGCCATTGTGTATCCAGAGAAAAATGTCCCCATCTGGACAAGAGGGCTCTCCCTTACCCTGTCTTCCCGTCGAGATAATTTTGTCAATTGCGTTGAGAGACCAGCTGACCAGATCCATAATTCACAATTCAGAAGATATGCAAAGAGAGGCTCCGAAAGAAGACAAGACACAGAGCAGAAGCAGGGTAGACAGGGGAGGGTGCAGGAGACAGGAGAAAAGCGTCCTCCTCCACCGAGAGCAGAAACGGTGGATGAGGTCGGTATTGGGCTCATCACTCCAAATAACTTTCTTCAGTTTTAATATTAGAATTGAATGGAACATAATAGAAATATCCATTATTTTCCCACAGTGGGAAATTCAGGTCTACCAACAGCAAAGGAGAAGGCAAATTAAAGCATCCAGATTCACACATAGGTAAAAAAATAATATATAAAAAACAACATATAAGAGACTGTACAGTAAGGGAAAAATGTACAACATAAACAAAATACTGCACAGTTATTAAAAGGCATACTCAGATTAAATGAAATGTGCAACTGAGTAGGGTGATTTTGAAAATGTACAAAATGCGCATGTACATTTCTGCATTGAAAATCAACAACAGACAAGAAATACACTGAGAGCAGGGATGGTTATTTCAAGACTGGTCATTGTGCACTATGTATGGGCAATTGTGGCTGAATTCTGTTTTTACAGAATCCCTGTATGGTATTACATTTTCCCGTTATGATAACCACATTTTCAATTTATCACAGTATTAACCCAAAATAATTTCACCAGAAATATATAACATGACATAACGGCATGGTGGGTGGACCTTTTAGGAATGTACATGCCCTGTTACATTTGGCATAAACCTAAAACAGCATTTCAGAAAAACAATGTTATGCTTGCCTTAATCTATCATGTGATGGTCTATTCTCTTGCTGAAAATCCCGAAAGAGATTCCCATCCATAAATGTGTGACCTTATTGTCAAGATCACCTGGGTAATGTAACAAGACAATGATCTGAAGCGCCCTAGTAAGAGCAATTTTGAATGACTCAATGAATGCTACACGGGCTGGCCTACTTAAAATCTGAACTTAAAGCTATCTGAGATGCTGTGGCATGATCTTGACAGCTTGTTTATGCTCGAAAACTCTGCAATGCAGGTGAGTTAAAACAATTCTGTATGGGTTAAAGACAATGTAAAAGACTTCCTGGCATTTACTCCAAATGATCAGTTTTGTCAAGGATAGGCTGATCAGGTTTTAAGTTGATAAAGCAATTATTTTTCAAACAGACTGAATTGAATACCTTTTTCCCTTAATAAAAAAAATCTTCATTTTTAAAACTGATATTTGTGTTTAGTCAGGTTATGTTGAAGATCTGAAACATTTATATATGATAAAAAAACAAAAAAACAGTGATTATGTAAGTATTTTTTGCAGCATTTTCATGTGAAGCTCCAAATGAATGGCCAAACTGGTAAAGATAAAAAATAGCAGAGAGTAAGATTAGTTTAAGCAGGACTGCAACACACTTGAGAACAGATCAGGGAAAAGGGAGAAATGGTGTTGCTGATTTTCTGGTAACATCATGACAAGGATGGGTTGGGGATTAGAATGTAATTTCAGGGACACTGTGTCCTCGGAGTACTGAGCGCTGTGTGGGTGGAAGGGGTTTATTAAAATTCAGGTGGAAAACAAATTTATGACTGACATTTTTTTTTTCAGAATGTCATTTCTTTTAATTCTCGTTCTGCATCTAAATTAGCTGCAAAGAATTACTTAAACATTACAGATTCTGGGTCATTTGCAGAATTTGTTAAATATTCTTGTTAAAGAGAGAACCGAGTCTGATTAAGCAGTGTCAAAGAGGAATTATCCTCTTTCAAGTCCAGTCTAATGGACTGTTTGCAACTGTGTGCAATAACATAATTGCAGCCCCTGAGATTTAGTACAGAGGGTTAAAGTGAGATGGATGGATGGAAGGAAGCCTGGATACGTTTAATCCAGGGCCACCAGGGGAACAGGGCGCTCAAAAAGAGAGCTCAACCTATCCCAGATATGGCTTTTCACTGCTGCAGTGTGCAATTCATCTGTTCTTACCCCTCAGAATGGTGTTATGGATGCCTGATCATTACATCAAGCTTCAAATCCATAGTAAAAAGGATAAAATAAGCAGCTGATGGAAAACCTCTCCATCTATCTGCAAGAAAAGTTACACCACAGGTATCCTAACCCTAACCCAGGAGAGGTCAGGATTACTTACAGGAAAACAAAAAAGGATCACAACTGGTTATGGGAAAATACAAACATTTACATTTTGCTATGATGAGTATCTGGACATAATTTGGGGAACATTAAAATTATTTACCTCAAGGTAACACTATATAACCAAATACTGTACTTTTTGTTTTATTTGATAGACCAACACAAAGTAGTTAAGTCAAGTCAAGTTTATTTATAGAGCGCTTTTCAGCAACAAGGCACTCAAAGCGCTGTACATGAGGAAAAACATTACAATGATATAGAAAATCAAACACAGAAAAAGAAATCAAAAGACACTAATAATACTTGGGAGTAATAATAATTAATAATCCTTCCAAAAGTAGTGTATCATTGTGAAGTGGAAGTGAAAGGATACATGGTTTTCAACAGTTTTTACAAATATGAATCTGAAGAGTGTGTGTGTATCTGGATTTAAATCTTTTTTTTCTGGAACCAATAAATAAAATCCAGGGCAACTAAGATGCAGAAGCATGATGTTGGTGGCAGCATCATGCTGTGGGGATGCCTTTCAACAGCAACAGGGAAGCTGGTCAGAGTTGATGGGAAGATGGATGGAACTAAATGCAGAGTAATCCTGGAAGAAAACCTTCCAAGACACAATCCTTGTGCTATAATGACTGAGTCAAAGTACAAACTTAAGTCTAACTGAACATCTGTACAACATGTACACAGATGTTCATAGACTCTCTCTCCCAATTTCCCTGAGCTGATCTGTTTGGCTAAGATGACTTGGCAAAAGCATCACTCTAAAAGTGCAAAACTGGTAGAGCCATACCCCAAAAGATCTGCAGCTGTAGATGCAGTGACATATTACTCTATAAAATATTGACTTAGGGGGACTGAAAAAGATCACTAGTCACGGTGTGCAGTTCTTCTCAGATTTTTAAAAATGTAAAGTGTATAATTTTCCATCCACTTCACAATTATACACTATGTGCTCATGGTCTATCACATCAAATTCCACTATAAGTCATTGAAGCATGTATTTGTAGCTCAGGGAGTAAGGATACTTTTGCAATGCACTGTATGCAAGATGCAGGAGATTTATACAATCATTCAAGCCAATAATGTCTGTGGTAGATATCTAATGATGTTGGACTTAAATCTATGTCAACATTTTAAGAACAGCAACTATACCTGGATCCATTTTACAATCAGTGATATGTTTAGAGGAACTTTAAAAAAATGTGAAATAGGAGCTATATTGTTTCTGCGTCTATCCCATGTGAATGAGAAAGACACCAGAGATTAGCTTCTGGCCATGTTGAGAGTTAAACATTAGTCTGTTTAAGTCATTTAAACTCCAGCATCGATAACAATCGACACAGATGTTCCTTAGTTATTAAGAGCATCAGATGGATTCAGTCTGCAAACCTAAAGAAGAAAGACATGTAAATTGGCATTGGCTCATTAGAAGTAGGTATATAAGCATGCAGATAAAGTAGCAGTTGCCAATGTAATATTATTAGCACATTTGATTGTATCCCATAACATTGTCTATTCTCTCTAGGGTCTCATTATGTGTGCTTAGTGTGCAATTAGCATTCCCAGACCTGAGTGGAGCTTAACAAGGGTAGACCAGAGTGAAAGCTGATCTTCCTACAACTGGAGATCCATGTGCTGAAATAAAATGGGCATGGAAAACTGTACTCGAGCTCAATTCAACTGAATTCAATTCAATTCAATTCAATTTAATTCAATCCAATAATACTTTATTAATCCTAAAGGGAAATGAAATGTTGTTGTAGCTCATATTATGCAGGATTCTTCAAAGAGCTGCTGTAGATGCTGATGGCTGTGGGCAGGAAGGATCTCCTGTAGCGGTCTGTCTTACAGCAGATCTGAAGAAGCCTCTGACTGAAAACACTCTGTTGTTGTACGACAGTCGCATGAAGAGGATGCCCAGTGTTCTCGAAAATGTTCTTCATTTTATGAAGAATCCGTCATTGCACAATGATCTCCAGAGGCTCCAGATGAGTCCCCAGAACAGCAGGTCCTTCAGGTCACTGGTGATCCATGGTTTGTTATTGGGGAAGTATCTCACCGTTCTGGTGGGGATGGTGTTATCCACACAGAAGTTTATATTGTCGGTCACACATTCAGTTATGGCATTAATGTCCTTTCCATGTGGCTGGCACCGTGCATCCCAGTCCGTAGCCTCAAAGCAACATCTCGAGCAGAGAAAACAAGATTGTCATCTGATTTTCCTAAAGAAGTCTTGCTTTAGAGATGTATGAGTCCTTTACATTTGCATAAAACAAATCCAGCAGTTTGATTTCTCTGGTAGAGCAGCTGACAAACTGTTGAAACGTTGGAGGTTTAGCAGAGAGTGAAGGATGGTTAAAACCACCAGATATTGCCACAAATGCATTAGGGTATTATCTCTGTAGCTTAACTACAACTGATCTGATGGCTTTACATGAAGTATCTGCAACAGCTGATGATGGAACGTAAACTGTTGCCAAAATAACACTGGTGAACTCTCAGGATAAATAATATGGACAAAAACTTACTGCTAACAGTTCGATATCTGGGCTACAGAGACGACACTTCACAGTAACATGTCCTGGATGAAAACATCTGTTTTTGACAAGTGCTGCCAGTCCACCTTCTTTACATTTGCTGCTCCTCTTTAAATCTCTATCTGCTTCTATGGTGAGAAAGCCTGGCAGACAGACACTGGAGTCTGGGATATGATCCTGCAGCCATGACTCAGTGAAACACATAATACTGCATTCCAGATACTCTGGATGGATCCTTTGTAGGGGTTGGAGTTCATCCAACTTGTTTCCCAACGATCTCACATTGCCCATCATGATCGATGGAAGAGATAGGTTTGACCTTCCTCCTATCTCTTCTCTTTGGTCCTGCTCTACATCCATGGTGCCTCATTTTCAACTCATCAGGGATTTGGGGTTGTAGTTGAAGTATTATTTGAGCTTTTGTGGTATTAATCAGCTGCTCCCGGTTGTAAAAAAAAAACAAAAAACATCATTGCCATGGTGACGCATTATAACAAATGTCCAAAAGTCAAACAGCAAAAGTTGGCAAAAATACTTCCAGCTGCAGAGCATCCGATACCGGAGAGAATAATCGCTCCAAAAAAATACATTTTTTATCCACCTCAAGAGTTCCTAAAGAGAATGAAAGTAACAGAGCTACTCCAACCTGCTGCAACCTTGAGCAGTGCAATTCTAGATGCATGAAGAAGTGGACAACATGAAGACAGGGTTATAGAGGTGTTAACTTACAAAGACAAAAACAGGACTTTGAGTCTTTCAGAAATTCAAAATTAAAATGTTTTAATCTCCTATTATTTGCCTTACAGAATTAATTGTCTATTTATATTTCCATTGAGGAAAATATTGCATTTTAACAATTTTCTAAATAATATAAATCAGCCTTGAGCTGATTTTTGGATGGTAAATTAAATGTGAAATAATTACAATACAGCATAATAAATATTAAAGAAGATAATTATCAGATCAGAGTCAGCTTTATTGCCATGTTTGTGACACAAACAAGGAATTTGACTCTAGTACACTCATTCTAAGGATTTTTATTTTTTTATATAACAAATGGATTTAAATATGAATTTAAATGTACATATATACACAATTAACTTTACAAGAAAATGTGAGATCATGCATTGTGTTGTTCTGGAACTCTGTCAATTGTTCATCAAAGAATGTTGTCTCTGCGGCAGCTGGTTTCAGCAGACAGCTCTCTGTACCGCTGTTAGGATTATGATTATTGATTAATTAATATTTATCAATAATTATAATTGAAAATCATGATTTGAGAAAATTAATTTCTTAACCGAAAATCCTTAGGTTAGAGATGTCCTCTGGTGTAATTGTGGCTCAAAGCCCTTGATAAGTACAATTATTAAATTCTCAGTAATAGTTGATAACTATTACTAGATGTCACTGTTTAATCAACCATTTCTGCCGAAACGTGGGGAACTTTAACCTTATTTTGACTGACAAATCACTCTTGCACAAAATAAACACAAACGCCTTCTCTTTATCTACGTGAATGTTTATTAAATCAACAGTCCTGATACAAGTCCCTCTTCTGATTCAATAATCTTCACCTAATCAAACATGCAAAGTTCTACACAAAGTTTCCACGCGTCCGTGGGTAACTCAGGAGACCGGTCCGTCCTCATCCTTTGGCCTCCTTAGCAGAAAGGTGAAAAATATGACGGACCGTCACTAGTCGACTGGAACAAAAAAAAACAAGGATGAAAATTTCTTCTCATTGAAACCTCCTGGTTTTTTGGTTACGTTTTAAATCCACGTCTTCGATCTGTAAAGTTGAAACTTACAAGCCTTCTTATTCTTGTAAGCTTAATTCGCTTAGTTTTCTGGCCAATGGGAGAATGAATGAAAGTCCACGTGGGATTTTCTTCTCCAGAATGATGCTCCAGTTGCGAGGTAACCGCGTCTCGGTTCCAAGCTGAAAAGCAATGGTGGGCGGTCTCAGAGTATGTTATATAGCCCACTGTGACATCAGAGCTGTGATGCCCCCGTCCTATCAGTCGCGGTGCTAGCTGGGATTTGTAGTAGCGGACTATCCTGGGGTACAAAATGGCTGAAGACGCTGGAAGGCATAGTGGTGTCCACCAACCTCCAAATGGTCCAATATTAAGCAACACATGGTCCAACAGCGCCAACCTGAAGGTAAAAGCATAAACAGTTTGTGTGCAGGGTGTGTGGGGTCTCCAGAGATTTGAGATGCCCTTTTCCTGACCCTAGACCCTAGTCCTGGATACAGGGAAGGTCAACCCTGATGATTTTCTCTGCAAACCTGATTGTTCATTGCAGTCTGGACCTGTCCTGTTTTGTGGATGAGGCAACCATTCTGAGATGGATGAAGACAAGACAGACAGAATGATGACAGCATAGAAGATGACCAGCAGCTTCTGTGGAAGGTTGTACTTCTTGAGTTGCCTCAGGACAGCACAGATTGGCCAGGACTTTGAGCTGAATGAACTTCTGGTGGCGGATGTCTGGGTTGATGGTGTTGAAGGCCGAGCTAAAGTCCACAAACAAGATCCTAGCGTACATCCCTGGGTCGTCGGGGTGTTGCAGGATGAAGTGTAGTACCAAGTTGACTGCACTATCTACCAACCTGTATGCCCGGTAGGCAAACTGCAAAGGGGGGGCAGGGGGCCTGTGATGTGCTTCAGGTGCTTCAATGCCTCATTGAAGATGGGTGCCAGTTGGTCAGCGCAGGCTCTCTGGCATAATGGACAGATATTAGCAGGTCCTAAGCCTTCCTTGTTTTCAGGGTTGGGTTGAGGTGTGAACGGCTGCTTTTCATACCTGCAGTAGAAGCCATTCAACTGATTTGCCAGACGAGGATCGGGGACGGTTGGGGTAAGGTCTCATGTAGGCAGTCTGGTTTTTTAAACCATTCCATAAAGCAGACATGTTTCCATCTGAAAAGGTTTTCTTTAGCTTTTCACTATAGCTTCTCTTCACTGTTTTGATCTCCTTGGTCAGTTTGTTCCAAGCCTGTGTTGAGGTACAATAATTCCACAATATATAAAAAGACACCCTCAACACCCCAGTCCGGATGTCGTGAGAAAGAACAGATGAAGAGCAGGAAATTAAGATAAACCAAAGGTTAATTTGGTAAATGATACATCCAATAATTCCCTAAACATATTCCATACAAAAAGAATGATACAGAGAAAGAAAGAAAGATTTACCAAAGTCCTTTGGGAGAAGACTCGATCAGCAGCAAATCTACGGCTGGTCACCGAGTGATCTGCCTCATCATAGATGCCAGTACATTTTATACCATCTACATCAAAGACTGAGCCTCCCCATTATGCAGTCTGGCGCTGTAAATTAGCCAAGCCCCCCTTGTGGGTAATTTATTAGCTATACCATGCCCAAAAGTTGGCATTTATTGCTTTACTGCCCATACAACCAGCATTTACTACTTGCAGCTGCTGAGAACCTCCTAACCCCTGTTTCACCCTTGTTCCAGCCTGACTTTTGCTGTGACCTCTGACTTCTCCCTCTCAGGCTCACAATACATGTTATGTCCCAGTTTTATGGTTATACATGTGAACTGAACTAATAGCATGAAAGTACATGATTTTAATTCTCAACAATTCCCCCTTTTGACCTCTATAAAAGAGGTCAATATTCAAAAATGTAGAAATGATAAGTAACAAATAAAAAGAATAATAAGGTATTGGCACACCAAAGAATTAATACTCTGCGAAGTAACAAAGGTAATCCATGAATTACAACTGGGCCTTTAATTCCCAACCTTCAGTAACCACATTTTGCATCATATTATATGGAGGTGCATGAGTGAGTGCCCCTTTCCATACCTTACTAGAATACCAAAAATACAGACAATGAAATCAGCAATGAGATAATTACATTTTTCCACTTACCAAAAGTGTCCGTAAACCACGCCTCCAGTCCCCCGCCAATTCCTGAATAATCATGCATTTCTTTGCGTAACGTACGCAAGCCTTCTAATGCTCAAGTCACTGAACCATCAGGGGCAGTATTATTTGGGATATAAGTACAGCACATGTCAACAAACATTGCACATACACCCCCCTTTTCAGCCAACAACATGTCCAGAGCCAATCTATTCTGTACAGCCATTAGAGAAGTAGGCGCCAACTGTTCTGCCAACCCTTCAACCGCATCTCGTGTCAGATTTGCCAACCTTAAGACATTGTAATGTATGTAATTGATCCTGTCTACATTTTTATTTGGGGTTACAGGAAAAACAGCTGAAATTACCAGTATATTTTCAAACCCAGGTGCCACCTGATCAACCAATTTAAACTGGTCTGGTACTCCACACGGAACACCAATTGCATCAATATAAGTTAATGAACTGTCCAAAAGATCAAAGGATCTGGTCTTCCTCAACTTTCCTCCATGTGACGATTTCTCCCCCCACAGAAGCAATGGAGCGACCAGCCGTACCACTGCACAGCTTCCTACTGCCCTAGGGGAAATATTTCCACCACAATAGTAATATAAACCTTCTCAGTGCCAGCTGGGTAAGTTTTCTTACACCATGATGAAGAGACAGTTCCCAATTTTAACTGTGTTTTTTTAGTAACCCCTGTAAAATTGAAACAGGGATAATCATATCCCTCACTGTGAGGAGAAAAAAGGGCCTACCAGTGAACTATTGCTAATAACCGAAAACACCTTTGTTAAGGTATGAGATGCTGGGTTTTCTTTACCATAAGTTAACAGAATCATGCATTTAAATCCTAGTGGATCCACATTCTCATATATGGGAGCAGGTACAGTGACCAGAGTTGGTCTGCCAGCCACACATTCTATACAATTGCTAATGGCCGACTCACGTGCTGTCTGAGCCATCCACGTTAACCACCAATTGGCCCCTTGGATAACATCTTCCGTTGTTAAGGTGTTATAGTCTATCTGAAGCACAGGGGTTTCCACATCACCACTTTTGGCCATAAAAGAAATAAGAGTAATTCTAACAAATCTATCCTGATCTCGTGCGATCCATCCTGGCAAATATACTCCTAAATACATATAAAATCCGGAACTCATATTTCCACATCTAAGAGTACATCCACTGCACCTTTCTGATAGATACTCAGATATACATTGTATTTAGTCCAGGTCAGCTCACTACCCTCACAAGTAAACACAGAACAGAGATCAAACTGAAATGTGGTGTCCGAGCCAAGTACATAATCTAATTTGATACCTCCATGTCTTTTAATGCATGTATCTGATGTTTCAGTCATTTTCTGGAGTAGATGACGACGGCTGCGGAAATTGGGACTGGAAGTGTGCTCACCACTCTGGAAAACATCACACAACAAGAATACAATTATTCCCACAAGTGTCATTATTAAACCTTCCCCACATTTCCATTTCCAACTAACATCCCAAAAATGCATCATTATTTTTATCCTTTGTACCAGATGAATACCACTTACCCAGGAGCTTATAACCTTCACACACACTGGGTTAGGGTTAGGGTTATTCAATGACCACATAATCAAAATCAAGAGTCACATATGTTCCGATTCCCAGTCCTGAATTTATCTGTTGATTAGTTGAATGTAATGACTCCTTGTAGTGGATAAATCCTCTTCTTTCAATCTTGAAAACTAAAGAAAAAGTCTCTGGAGTGGATAAATCCTCTTCAGCTCTTTGCGATCACACTGGTGAGCCTCCAGGGGATTTATTATGCCCCTTTAAAACACCTCCTCTGGTCACAGGCACAGGTTTTGTAGGCTCCTCAGCTGGTGCACACTGGCTCCAATGATACCAGGTTTCTCCTTTTCCTCTCAGACGAACCGCATGAGATGTTCTTTCCAGGACTTGGATTGGGCCTGTGAACCTGGGTTCCTGCCACTTCCGCTTGATGATAACCTTGAGCCACACCCAGATGACTCCTCATACCACATGGGCCTCTTGTTCCCTCAGGTCCTCAGTAAGTTCCTCAAGGGGAGAACCCCTTTTGTGATGTTGTTTGATTTTTTCCAAGTTTAGATGTTCAAAGGTCTCAGCTTCAACACCTACTAAATTGAAGCTGCGTGCATAACCTGCTACTTTTTTAGGCAACAACAAGACTTCAGCCACAAATCTCATTTCATTTTCATGTTTGATTGGCTTCTGTGCTGCAGTCACAAATCCACATCTCAACCATTGTTTCAAATCAACATGTATTTTTCCATATTATCTAGCATACAGCTAACAGGCTGAATCACCTCTCTATATCCCCCTTTTTGCTGAAACAACACTGTTGTTACAGAAACATCTAAATAAAAAGGCAGACTACTCATGAAAGAGCCAATTGTGCAGCAAACTACAGAAGGTGTTTAAACTTAATGAATGATTTGTCGCGTCTGTGTTCCAATTCAGTGATGCATTAAGATTTCTCATACCCTGCTCTTTTATCAAAAGACCTAGTGGTGCTGTCAAACCAGTGTAATTAGGGACATAGTTTCTGGTATAGGCAATAAAACCCAAAAATGACGACAAATCTTTGTTTGGGATGATGTAAAATGGCAGATTTTCGTGCAAAAAAAATATGGGTTCCTGTTGTTGAAATAACTGTTCCTAAAAAGTAACCTGTATTCTTCAATCTGTTTTTCATTTTACTCACTTTGAAACCTTTTTCTGAAAGATTGAAAAGAATAGAGTTGGTAGCTTCAATAAACGCAGTTGCTGTTCGGGCTGTAATCAGAAAACCACCTCCCCTGGCAACCTGCAGGTTTGATAACCTGATTTGAGAACCTGACCCAGGGATAAGGCAAAATCTTAAGGCAACCTGATGTCTCTCAGGTGCTGATTCTTATAAGTGAATTAAGAAGACATCCCTGTAGTGCTCAGCCAGTCAGCTGTCAGAGCTCCTTTTCACAGGCAGAATGGGAGTGTTCCCAGACTGGCAGGCTTCTAACACGCCTGCTTTTAACAGCCCCTCAATGGTGTCAGCAATTCCTGCCTCTGCAGCAGGAGAGTGTGGGTACTGGTTTTGCCAGATGGGGAAGACATCCTGCTACTTAAATTCCACAGGGGCAATGTTCACACATCCAACATCAGTGGGTCCTTGAGCCCATAGATGTGGTGGACAACTGGATAAAACAGGCTCAGCCAGAAGGTGATCAGTTAATTCTCTGCCATGTTATCTAGATAGCTGATGATGTTCTAACACGGCAGAGTCAGATGCAGTAACTGCAATAAATGTTAGTGAAGGGAGGAAAAGAAAGGGCTGGGACAGCAGTAAGTTGCTAATCAGTGGCTGCAAAGGAACGTGTTCCAACTCCTCCCAGTTCTTTTGTCTGATGACTTGCAAGGTGCAAGGTGAGGTACAGCTTCATCAGACATTTCATAAATGTTTTTAGAGGAAATGGTCCATATTTTCCCTTCTAAAATATTCCTAAAACTGTTCCTGAAACCAGTCTGTTTGTTTTCGCACTTCTCTCATAAAACAAAGTCACACGTGGCAGAGCAGGTTTTGGGCCGCAAGAAGCCAGGTTCGAATCCAGGGTTTCCAGATAAGGAAACTGGACCTCACCCCAGCACCATGATAAATGTCCACATAAGGCTCCACCTCTTCAGGCCACAGTAAACACTGCTGTGATTCGGGCCATCCGCTGCATGCAGTGTGGTTCCATCTGGAAAAGTCACAACCAAACCATCCATGGAACAAAGTATTGTAGCTTCCAATGCAATCAGAATGTCTCTGCTGAGTAGATTCACAGGTGTGTCGGGCGAAACAACAAATGAATGCAACAGTTTTTTGTTTTCCAACCATAGTGTGAAGAGGTGTAAACACAGCCAGAGCCTGTTTCACCCCATCAGAGAAGACATTTTATTAGGTGGAGGAATATTCAATGTGGAAAAACTGGCTTCAGTGTTCACAAGAAATAGCAATTTGTCCCTCTTAATTCTACTGAAACAATGGGTTCTGCCTTTTTCCCATTGTCTGGACCTCTCTGTGGGGTGTGTCACTGTGGTGAGAGTGCTGCATTGTGCTGTGACAGGACCTTGTTGGAGGTTGATGCAAGGATGGAGGAGCTCCTTCTGGGTGTGCCCCATATGATCCGTCTGCCCGCATACTAGGTAGGAGGAGGAACCAGCTCCTCCCTGTCCAACTTTCGTCCGGCCCTCTTTCCAAACGGCCCACCCCTGGCCCGGCCACGAGGACTATATGGGTGTGACTCCCACTGGATAGGTGAGGAGGTTCTACCTCCCCCCGAGCTGCTGGAGTGGGTGGAAATGTAACAGGAGCCATCATCCAATTTGCTCCTCTCAGCCTCTGCAGTGATCATTTTCTTATCAGGCTTTTACTATTCCTCTTCTATCTTACTGCGGTTAATTGGACAGTTTTAAGTTTTATGTCTAATGCATCAGCCTGTTTCTTTTCATCCTCTATCTGTTCTTTTTTTTTCTCCTCCAAATATTCCTGCATCTGGTGTAACAAATGTCTCTCCCACCTAGCGTGACCAAACCTTTCTAAAACTGGGTTTCCTTGCCTTATTTTCCTTCAGGTATTCCGTCCATCACAGTTTGTCTAAAATATTGAACTCCAGCGAGTCACTCTTGTTTGATACAGGTTTCTACCGCCTCATATGCTAAAGTTATACCAGCTAATAATCTGTCTAACTCATCTAACCATGGCCTCAGTAAACGGATTATTAGGGTTGATGTGCTGTGGAGGCATTTAGTTCGTTTGTTACCACGCCAGCAGCTGCATTAAACGCTTCCGATTTCTCTCTGCCTTTTCCACACTTCATGCATATTTGCCCTTATTCAACACACCCTCTGACAATTTATAGGTAATTTAACATTAAAATAATATAGGACATATTGTACCAGTTCTCTGTCTCGGCTGGTTTTAGACTGATTGTAAATTATTGTGAATCAAGCAGAAAAGGTTTGCAATAATTTTACTTTTAATTTTTGTTAGAAGCTGAATGAAGGACAAGGAGAAACAGAGTTTAGGCCTGATAAAAAACATTTTGCTGAAGCAAATAATGACACATTTTGAGGTATTTAGAAAAGAACTTAATCTGAAGTTTTGCTGACAGAAGTTTTTCTTAAACTCAGATGTTTACATTGGGCCAGATAAATGTGCTTCTTTTGTCATCTACATAAATGACCTTTTTAACGTTACATTCTCATTGTCAGTGTTTCACTCCTGAGGCTCCATTGTCTTAATTTCTTACATTTTAAAAAAGGAAAGTGGTATTAAGTTTATTTTCCTAAATCTTAGTCAAATGGTAAAATCCTAAAACACGTTTATTTTACTATGCCAAGAGCTTTTGAAACATTTTATTAAAATTGTTCCTTCTATGAACCTGTTCTCTTTTATCGCCATCTTTTCAGCCCTTCATTCAACTTCTGAAGCCATTTGTCCTGCCAAAAATATTAAATGAAACATTTTTCAACCCAGTCTTTTGTTCTGCACTAAGCATGTGAGACATTAGTGCAGTTCTTACTATTAAACATTTTTAGAGGAAAGGGTGTTAAGTTGTTCCGTTTATATAATATTACATGTGTAATTCAGAAACATGCAATAGTTAACTAATCAATGGTCCACCTGTGATTAATTGCCATAATTTATTTCTTAATTATACTGCATCTTTAAACCCAGAGCTGCATGTTTAGAATCAGCACAGAAAATATGAAAGAGAAGAGGGAGGTTTACTTTCGCAGTTTGGAACCAGGGGATATTTTTCTGATTTGTTGAGCAACACCTGGTTGTGTCTACATGTAGAACTAGACTATAAAACTGGCTGTAGCCATGAGATCAATGTGTTGATCTTTTTTTATCTTCTCCTTTTACATCATTGTCAGGTTATTGTGGAGCAGAACGCGATTATATGGAGCACAATTTTTAAAAATCTGATTGTTTTAAATAAAAATGTGGAGTCCAATACCATTTTGTGGCTGCATCTTTGTAATACTTCTAAATTTCTTCTATCAAGAAGCCCGCCCAGGTCTAACTAAGCGCCTGGTTATACGTATTTCCCTTCAACTTGACAGCATTTTCCGGACATTCTTCCACTTTATTACGCCGTGTGAATTTATATGAGCAATCCAAATATGCTGCAATTCATCTATTCTTTCTGCAAGGGGTTTCCAACCATTTCCCCTGTCAACATCCTCCAACTCCCTATAAAACTCCTACATGTTAATATTTGATAACTGCAGCACAAAACCAACCAGTTTTCGAATCACAATTGTTTCCTCAACATTTCACACAGCTCGTGCGATGATGTCACCTCTCACTCGCAGCCAAATATACACACACACACATATACACACACATGCATACACACTGTGCAAAGCAAGGAGAGAAAAGGAAAATAAAAAGAAAGCAAAGCAGACAGTATAAACCCTACGGTTGCCGGCAACAAAGAGAAAGGTTCTCAGTTAACTGAGTGTAACATTTAGGTCCTGACCAGGGAAGTTACTCCCGACCTCAACGGCCACACTTTTTAGTCACTTTTGACCGCGGCGAGGCAAACCGGTCCTATAACTGCATCCTGTTTGAGGTGAGCGCAGACCCCCGGGTGAGCCAACCCGTTTCCTGAATCCAAACGTCCCCAACTAAACTATATCCACGTTTTGGGTGAGCCAAATCCCGAGTGTGGAACTCTCAGCACGATCCGCAACTCCGTGTCCGGTAGAAGGGGGGCTAGGCCATCGACCAGCTCTGGGGCACAGAGTTTTTTATTCTAACCGCTCTTCTAAACCGCCTCCTCGCAGCCCATTAAATACACCTCAGATTCATCACATCATACAGCGGGGAAACCGCCAAGTAAAAACCACTTACCTTCGTCCCCGCTGATGATAATCCTCTGCGGTTATGCTCACGACATCCGGGTCACGGCACCAAATTCTTGAGGTACAACAATTCCACCATATATAAAAGGCACCCTCAACACCCCAGTCCGGATGTCGTGAGAAAGAACAGATGAAGAGCAGGAAATTAAGATTAACCAAAGTTTAATTTGGTAAATGATAAATCCAATAATTCCCTAAACATATTCCATACAAAAAGAATGATACAGAGAAAGAAAGAAAGATTTACCAAAGTCCTTTGGGAGAAGACTCGATCAGCAGCAAATCTACGGCTGGTCACCGAGTGATCTGCCTCATCATAGATGCCAGTACATTTTATACCATCTACATCAAAGACTGAGCCTCCCCATTATGCAGTCTGGCGTTGTAAATTAGCCAAGCCCCCCTGCTGGGTAATTTATTAGCTATACCATGCCCAAAAGTTGGCATTTATTGCTTTACTGCCCATACAACCAGCATTTACTACTTGCAGCTGCTGAGAACCTCCTAACCCCTGTTTCACCCTTGTTCCAGCCTGACTTTTGCTGTGACCTCTGACTTCTCCCTCTCAGGCTCACAATACATGTTATGTCCCAGTTTTATGGTGATACATGTGAACTGAACTAATAGCATGAAAGTACATGATTTTAATTCTCAACACCTGCTTATACAGGGCTTGGTCCCCACTGCTGTGAGCCTCTTTATCCCCTTTATCAGATGAGAAGTAAACCAAGGTTTATTGTTATCGTATGTGGAAATGGTCTTGGTCTGCACACACCTGTTCTCACAGAAACTAATGTATGATGTCACCACCTCAGTAAGTTGGTTTAAATCAGTGGATGAAGTTTTAAAAAACAGTCCAATCTGTGCTGTCAAGGCAGGCCTGTAACATTTGCTTTGAGTAAAGGGCGCTGTTAGGATCTCAAAACATTGGGGGCTTTAGCCCAAACCCAAAATATTTAAATTTCAATGAGACAGTTTATAAGTAATTTAAAGTTAAAATAACATAGGACATATTGTACCAGTTCTCTGTCTCGGCTGGTTTCAGACTGAATGTAAATCAAATAAATGAATCAAATAAAAAATGTTAACAATCATTTTACTCAGTTTTTATTTTTGTTACAAGCTGAATGAAGGATAAGGAGAAACATAGTTTAGGACTGATGAAAAAACATTTTCCTGAAGCAGACATATTTTTAGGTATTTAGAAAAAAACTTTAAAAAAATAACTTAATCCAGCTTTACAAAGCTAGATAAATGTGCTTATTTTGTCATCTACATAAATTAACTTTTTAAACGTGACATTCTCATCAAAGTGTTCCACACCTAAGGCTCCATTATCTTTATTCTTACATTTCAAAAAAAGAAAGTGGTATAAGTTGATTTTCTTAAATGGAGTTTAGACAAAAATTCAGAATGAAAGACTCACCTTTACCGTCTTCACCTTCCTTAACTCTTCTGTGCGTCTCCTGGCCTTCCAATCAGAATCCTGTCCGTCTGATTCTCCATCCAATCACCTTCCGATGCCTTGCTTTTAAACGACCTTCAGCTGTGTTCATCCTCGCTTGTCAGCTGAGCTCATCCCTCCTCCACCCCATCTCCACCATCTTCCTTCCCATCTACTCCTGGCTTCCTCGCTCCATGGACGCCAATCCACCACCAGTGTCGGATCAGGGGGAAGACATCTCTAAATCTAAGCCTTACAAATGATCATCTTAGCTCATGTCATTCTCAGCATTCATGTCTTCCTCCCAGGTCCGAGCGCCAAAGAAATAACCATGTAATTTCACATCATTAAAACCTTTCTAATTGCCATCCCTTTTCTTTGTAAGTCTGTTCCGAATGAAATCTTAGTCAAATGGTAAAATCCTAAAACACATTTATTTATTTTAATTATGCCAAGAGCTTTCGAAACATTTTATTAAAATAGTTCCTTCTCTTATGAACCTGTTCTCTTTAACCACCATCTTTTCAGCCCTTCATTCCACATCTAAAAAAATTTGGCCTGCCAAAAACAGCAAATTAAACATTTTTCAAAACAGTCTTTTGTTCTGCACTGAGCATTTGAGACATTAGAGCAGTTCTCGCTATTAAACACTTTAAGAGGAAAATGGGTGTTAAGTTGTGGTGTTTAAATAGAGCATAGAGCCTCATCCTGGACCTTATCAGTACTAATATTACAGTAATTAATAACTGTATACATACGGTATGTATGTCTCACCTTCAGTAAAACCGTATCCTTGTTTAATTACTTTAGTTTATATAATATTAAATGTGTGATTCAGAAAAATATAATAGTTAACTAGTCTGTGGTCCACCTGTGATTAACTATTATTTATTTCTTAGGGTGTATTCACACCAGGAAAGTCCTTTGGTCCGCTTGTTTGGTCCTGACAAAAAGTGAACTTTATTTTTTTCATTTAGTGCGGTTTGTTTTCACATTGTACTTTTTGCAAGTAAACTATTACTTGTAAACAAAGCCACGCGGGTGACGATCACTGTTCCCATTGGACAGAAACGACGGAGACGGGACACAGCACAGACCTGGAAATTTAGGAAAACAACTGTAGACATGCTGCGTGCAGCACCTCTGTTCTACATATTTGTGCCTATATTACAGCTGCAATATTATTGTGTGGGTGAAGAGCAGCTCATTCACCACAGATTTTGAGATGTTCCATTTATAATTTTGGAACCCTGTCGGAGAATGAATGCCAACGTTCTCTAGGTGCCTTGTCACACAACAAGCCAGTAGCGTTGCTAAGCAACACACAGCTTATCAGGTATGATTACCTTACAACACACACCTTTGCTACCGGCTACGGTGGCTTTTTATGTCCAAAGAGACATATGCTTTTTGTAGTTGGTTCGGATTGTAGCAGGTCTGTGTTCAGACCATAAGCGAACCGCACCAGAGTCCGTTTGGAAGCGGATCGAGACCACCTCAAAAAGTGGGTCTCGGTCCCGTTGTTTGGACCAAGGGGGGAAACGAACTCTGGTCCGTTTAAAGCGGACCAAAAGTGGCAAGTGTGAATACACCCTTAAATATACTGCATCTTTAAAGCCAGAGCTGTATGTTTAGAATCAGCAAAGAAGATAAGAAAGAGAAGAGGGAGGCTTACTTTTGCCCTTTCTACTACGTCTTACTGGAACCAGGAGATATTTTCCTGGTTTATTGAGCAACACTTTGTCTACATGTAGAACTAGACTATAAGGCTGGCTGCAGCAATAAAATGCAACGTGGTGATCTGAAGAACTTTTATTGTGTTTAGCTATGTTAGGATTAAATGCTTTTATTTTGACTGAAGTAAAGGACCAGATATTTTCACATTATGAAAGTCCCTCTACTTGGTTCCTCATCATGACCCTGATGATGCTCATTAAAGTAAACCTCCACCTCATGTCTTGCTGGGTGAATAAGTGATTAGCTGCAACTTACAATTAGCCCATTCTGAGTCTGAATTCACGATTTACCGCTATCTTCGTCTGGGTTATACTGCTCAGCGTCCACCTGTTCCTGAACAAACGCACCCACCAGGCTCCCTCTCTCTGGTTGGCTCCATGGTTGCTCTGAAATGAGCCCTGTTCGAGGTACTCAGTGTAACTATTCGGGTAATGAAGGAGGCAGGTCGACGGCCCTGGAGAGAACTGCTGTTCTGGACTTCTCCAGAATGGAGTCCATCTCCGTCTGTGCGTGGTGACTCGAGTGGGAAAATAAGTACTTTTTGTCTTCTCCTTTTAACTCATTGTCAGGTTAAGTGGAGTGGGAGGTGGTTATATGGAACACAATTGAAAAAAAATCTGATTGTTTTTAAATAAAAATGTGAAGTCCAATACCATTTTGTGGCTGCATCTTTTTGACTTCAACTTTTTGACTTCAAAATTTCTTCTATCAAGATGTCCGGGGCTATTCAGAAAACAGAAACCCCAGAAGCCCAGCTCTAATGATGCGCCTGCTTTGAGTCATCAGTTCACTTCTTAATAGTCCGAGCCACAGGTTTGGAAGCTTTTCATTTTTGCCTGTAGGTTGGGATGAGATGGATCAGAGTGGTCAGAAAGTCCCAAAGCAGTGGTGCAGAGTGTTTTTCCCTGGTGGGACACTTAATGTGCTGTCTATATTTTGGAAGTTCATTGGAGAGGTTTGCACTGTTAAAATCCCCAAGAACAACGATGAGAAAGTCTGGATGTTTTTTCTCCACGTCTGTTATCTTTATTGCGGTCCACTCTGAACAGCCGAAAGGCCGGTATCAGAGGTGTGCAGTTCGGAGTGTTCTCACTAGCAGAGCCCCAAGGCTGCCATCAGTGACGCCATCTTGCATAGTTGATCAAATGTTCATGTAATAATTAGGCCTAAGGACAAACAGTACAGATTTGGATTCTGAACCTACAGCAATGTAGCGTTAGAGGTGAGAAAATGGCTATTTAAGTCAGTAGAGACTTGACTTGGCCTTGCTCCTTATAGACTAAGCACTGTTAGAACGGTTCCTCTGCTGTTATTTCTTGCTTCACTCTTCAGAGTTCTTTGTTTACAAATAGCAGTCATAATCCTTAAAATGAAATTGTGATTTTCCTCTAGGCCTCTCTTTACCTTCTTCTCATTATGACAATATAGAACCCCAGAATATTGTGACCTGTGTAAAGAACTTGGCATGAGGGTGTGATGCATCCCACTTAAAAACTTTGCAGTCCTGCATGGTCAGCAACATAATCCCACAGCTAAAGTCACAACAGAACATAATAGTCACAACTAGAGCCACAATATACTTTTTTGAGGAAAGAGGATGAGTTTACAGTTTGAATGATTGTTGGTGGAATTAGAGCCATTACTCTTTTGGGGAAGTAAAAAGTGAGTAACAGCCAAGTGCAACTCTGTTGGATCCATCTTCACTGTCTGAAACAATTAACTGTCCAGCAGGAATATATAGGCCTGCTGTCAGACATCCAGCAAAAATGTATCAGCATGTCACAACAACTGCAGCAAGCATCATCAACATTCTTCAGCAAGAAAGCAATCCGTTCCTGTCTATCTTTCTGTTTTGAACATAAAATAATTTTTCTCCCTCTTTGGGTCCTCAGTTCTGCTTCTGAAATTCAATTGTTCCACGCAGAATCGATTTTTTGGATCTTAGTGCTATAGCTATAGCATGTCCCTTCATTCCTTTTGGCTCAAGTGTCTCTCAGTAAAAGAAAAACAGTTTGTGTGCCAAGGACAGATTTTTAAATGTGTTGTGTTCACATTGTAACAACCACAGACTTGTTGTGATGACCCAGGCTGAAAACTGATGAGAAACATCTGAGAAGTATCATCAGTAGAGGAGAAAATGTGGGGAAGATGCAAAGTGATGGCATCAAAACACATCTGAAAAAGTATATTTAAGTCTCCACTGTTCTTAATCCTTTCTGTCAATCCCTAAGCATCAATTCTATGTATGCCCCACCACTCCTCTGCCTTTGTTCATTTACTGAATACATATACCATTAGTTTGATGCAGGCCCAGGTGGTGACAGAGGAGAGAGCACAGAGTCCCTGTATATTCCTCACTCCTAGGGCTCAGTCCTCACCTTGCAGCTTTCTTTGTGCGGCGCTGAACAATATCTCCTGAGATTTATTTATTTCAGTGTGCTCTTAAGTAAACTGATTTACACGTTTCAGAGCCCTGGTTTGACAGCGTGGAGGGGCTTTTAGGTGTCCACCGAGGGGATACGAGTAAATGACACTAACGTGGTGTCATTTATTCCACAAACTGATGGAGATTCATCTTAACTGTGGAGAATTCTGCAAGTTTTCTGCTCGAAAAATGTAAATGTAATTGTGTAAATGTGCTCTTGACTGACATTACTGATATTGAAATATAAAAGTTTTCTCTTCTTTTTAAGAGAGCAAAGTTTTAACTGCAGTGCTTTAAAAAAGTGGTTTGTTTTTTGTTTGTTTTTCATTCTTATTTTCAAGTCTGTACAGCTGTGAATTGTGACTATGAATTAATGTTTTCATTCAATAGGGCAGTCCTTTCAGTCCTATCATGCAAACAGCAATTACACGACCACATGAAAAATTTTCCATGTTACTAATCTTGTGATGTGCTTGTTGATGCTAGTCCTGCAAACTAGGCTGTTCATTTGCTGAAGCCACATAGTTCAGTAAAAAAAAGAAAAAAAAAACTTTTGCATTGCTTTGCAGAGATGTGGTGCATTTCAATCAACTGATGGCACACAGACACAGACCGGTTTTCAAGTTGTGTAGGGAAGTCCTTACACTTTACTAAAGGCAGCATGAGGGATGTCCAAGCTACCACACCCTGTTGGTGGTTAGATCCCTCGTAGTTCCTCCAGAACCGACTCTGAAACTGTTCTATCCTTTCAACACTTTTAATCTAAATGAGGCAGAGGAATGGTTACAGAAATCAGCACTGAGGCCTCCACCCTGGATCCGCTCGGTGACAAAATGCCCCTTTTCCAATGGTTCGATTTGGCCTTACTCAACTTCACTCAGCTCGCTCTGTAAGAGCGTTTCCATTACAGTTTTTTTCCGTACCGGTACCTAGTTTTTTGGTCCCTGCTCCTGAGCAGGTCCAACTGGAGCTGAGTCGGGACAACATGTGACATGAACAGACAGCTGTTCACTGATCGGCCATGGGACCAGGAGAAATGAGAAGGTTTTCGCTAAGATAGTGCAGGGAAAAGTTAATTAAACGCAAGAGCGACTACAATAATATTAAGGACCACAATGGCCGCAGCGGGTCAAATCAAAATATAATTTTACTATTTACAAATCATAAACCATGCCTGTAAGGCTGAAAGAAAATAAAAAGGACACATCAGCTTTCTGAATTACACGCAGCCAGGGCGCTGTATTTAATAACATCCTAAATCAGCTGGTCACACATAAAATCAGTTGTTCAGATGCGTGAACATTTCCCCCAAAACACACAAAACAAAACAAAACAGCCACCATGAAACAGCGTGTTTTGTTCAGAAATGTATTGACGGCCCCTAATTAAACCACTGCCTGCAGGAGGAAGGAGCAGGCAGAGAGAAGCTGCCCGTAATCACACTGCCAACATCGGATCAAACGGGAGGAAGACGCTGGTGAAGACGCCAGTGAATCCGCGGAGCAGGGATATCCAATCTGACACTAACTTCACTGTGGTCAGAAGTCTGTGGTTTTGCTCTTTAAAGACCTTGTCCTTGTTATTGCCATGGCTGAGACAAAAACTCCCTCATAAAGCAAAAATTGTAATTCCTTCAGACAAACTTTGGTGCTTCACCGGTCCAGAGAGCAGTGTCTCTCCTCTCTGCTGCTTTTCCCAACCCCCTCACATCAGAACCCCTGAGCCTTACTTTATAAATTCTGGCTGGGCTGTGTTCTAGATAATTATCCCAGTGGAAAACATAAGACATTCTGGTATATGCAATGCTACAAACATTATTTGTATTTTATTTATTTACGTTTTTATTTTCTCTTTATTAATTTTAATCATTTCACGCAGAGGCTGTTATACTGTTGATTACATAATCCATCCATGTTAGAAAATCCTATTTGATTTTTGGGGTGGTTTTCTGTCAAGAATGCATGTTTTGGGGAAGTAGTTCACAGGCTGAGTAATTGTGACTAATATTTGTAGCTATGTTAGTTTCAGAGCCTGTGATTTTCCCATTGTTGGTGCTCGAAAACGGTTTTATGATTTGGAATCTAGTTTATTCGCATTTATTTCGCATTTTAAGACGCCGTAAAGCTATGATCTGAAGGTAGGACTGTGATGCCGTTTTCGAGCTCGCCACTAGGGGTGCAGTTAGTTTGTGAGTAATGTTAAGATGTAGACAAATGGTGTTTAACCCCCCCCCCCCCCCCCGCTCCTGACTCAGCACTTGTACAGAGCAAGGCAGATGTCACAGGAGGCATTAGACAGTTCCCCAAAACCAAGACATAGAGACAAACTAAATAAATAAATAAAAATAAATAAATAAATAAAACAGTCCACCTGACCCCTCAGGGACAGCGGGGAGAAGTAAAAGTAAATAAATAAATATCTACTACATTAATAAAAATAGATATCCACCACCTAAACTTCCAGGGTGTGACGGGTTATGATACACCTTTTTCAGGATCTGTTCTTTTCTCATCTCTTTCTCCTACAGACATTGCTTAAGTAATGAAAAGAGCAACTCGGAGCATATACATTTATTCCCTCAATCACAAGATATATATGAGAAGGGTCACTCACTTTAATAAGTCTCTCCAATAGAATACAGTTCTCTTATATGATACATTTCACGATTGCTTTCATACATCTAGAATTGCTGCATGAATTCTATATGAAGATTTCAGTTCATACAAGACTGTCTCCAATATTGTTTTCACACTGATCCTCTGCTTTTAGGCTTCGTTGTGTCAGCAGATTCTGGATAGCGGGTATGAGCTGCACAGTTCGGAATCGACGCATGATGGGAAGGGGAGTTGATAATAATCATCCACAGCATCCAGGCATTGCTGTTGATTTTGGCTGGAATGATTTATTTCACAGCCGCAGCTTTCTCAGTGGACAGGTAATGTTGAGAAGATGAAGGCCGTTCTCACTGTTGATATGAGAGCGGAAGACATCCATCCATCGACTTCATCCTGCTCCTGTGAAGTGTGTGAAAGTTGCGAGTTACCGGACGCCTTAGCATCAACCTCATCCACTGGTCCTGTATTGCTATCGACAACATTCTCCCCTTCCTCTTTGATCTCTTCATGCAAGGTACTTAATTTAATAAACTCGCTCGGAGATGGTGCTCCCCATGAAGAGGATAAGGAGGACGTAGAGTAGATGACAGGAGATGGAGGGTGGTAGAGACCCAGAGGAAGCTCCAGTATGGGTCAGGATAGAATATGGTCTCCTCTGACCTGGTATATGCAGGCAACTCGAGAAGTCCCTCTGCTCCATTCATCGCAAAAATAAATACATAAACAGAGAACAAAACAAGTGGCTAGATTGAGCCTACCCATGGTCTCCCTCGATGCGCGGAGCACAGCCTAGGAGCTAGAGAATCAGCCATTTCCTGCTCCTCCCCGTGAATAATGAATCTTGTAATAATACCACTGTGTGTGTGTGTGTGTGTGTGTGTGTGTGTGTGTGTTCCTGTCTTGGCATCACAGTGAGAACCATTTTTCCGATTTCACTATCAAATTGAGGACCGTTTGTATCAAAGTGAGGACATTTTGCTGGTCCTCACGACCTATTTTGCTAACGGTTAGGTTTAGGACTAAGGTGTGAATTGAGTTTAGGTTAAGGTTAGGGTTAGGCATGCACTGGTAATGGTTAGGTTTAGGGTTATTGTCAGGGTTAGGGCATAGAAAGGGTTGAAAATGACTGTAAATCAATGGAAGTCAATGGGAGTCAACGCATGGTCCTCACTTCATACAGTAAAACAAGAGTGTGTGTGTGTGTGTGTGTGTGTGTGAAGTGACTCAACAATATGAAACCAGTATATGGGGGGTATGGGAATACATTTTTATTCTTGTTTCTTTGGAATACGCTGAAGGTCACACAAAGAGACGTGGTACAAGGCATCGTCATGACACACTCGGAGCACCTCTCACTCTCCACTCGGAGGCTATTGATTAAAACATTACAAAACTAAAAAAAAAAAAACCTGATCATGCGAGCCGTGGGGACACTGTTTCAAGGGACAGCCTCAGGATGCTTTTCTTCACCAGGCGGTACAAGGAGCACTCGATGCAATGAGAGGAGACACCGGCCAGCAGTCTTCGTGGCCTCGAGCATCAGGCGCTCCACCTTGGGCGAGAAAAACACCCCGAAGGCAGAGAGCCCCACTCCAAGGGCCCGGTGTGCGTGGACTCGGTCCCTTCCGGTTGTTGTTGTTCTTCTTCTTCTTCCTCCTCCTCTTCTTCTTCTTCGTGTGGAAGGAGTGTGAGTGAAGGACTGAAAGACAGAGCAAACGTGAGGAATCTTTTTGAGTGGTTTTTCCTACTTTTTTCTTTCTTTTTCACTAGGTGTATGTAAATATACTGTATATAGTGGTGTTTTGTGCTTTGTTTTTAGTTTTAAGTTTTTTTCTTTGTGGGGTTTGTGGCCTGGTCGGCGTTCTGGAACGCCATGGTGGTGGTGGGGGGCTCGGGGGCGTTCTCCACGCTAACACAGAAAAATGGCATCAAAGTGGGTGCCGGCTTTCCATGTAGCGTGGAATACGTGTGTCTGGCAGTAGGTGAGGTGATCGGGCATAGTTCCATCAAGTCGTAGGCCCGCATGAACGGAGCTGCGGAGTTGTTTGTGGAGAAGGTAGAGCAGACGCATCTGTTGGTCGAGTCGGGCATCTCTGTGAACGGCTCCTTCCTTCAGGTATCGCCGCTCTCACAGCCTGCCACTAAAATAATTTTATCAAATGTCCCTCCATTTATCAGCGACAAGTTTCTCAATAAAGAGCTGTCGCGCCATGGAAAGGTGGTTTCCCCCTGTGAAAAAGATCTTGTTGGGATGTAAATAACCTTTACTGAAGAATGTTGTCTACCATCGGAGACAACTCTTCATGATTCTCAATAAGCGTGATGAGGAACTTAACCTGCGCTTTAGTGTGAGAGTAGAAGACTTTGATTACATCTTGTTTGCCACGTCATCAAGCATGAAGTGCTTTGGTTGTAGTCAGGAGGGACATTTGATAAAACCATGCCCGAATAGGCTCCTGGCATCGATGGACTCAGTGTGGAATTTTACAAAGCTTACTGGGACATCCTAGCAGAGGATCTACTGGATGTCTACAATGAAATTCTAGCCACTGGTTCACTCCTGCTTTCATGCTGCAGGGCGGTTATCAACCTCCTGCCCAAAAAAGGAAACCTGCAGGACATTAAGAACTTGCGCCCTGTGTCTCTCCTCTGCACTGATTACAAGATCCTCTCCAAAGCCCTGGTAACTCAGCTGAGAGAAGCTATGGAGCAGGTCATCCACCGGGACCAGACTTACTGCATCCCCCGCAGGTCTATGGTAGATCATATCTACCTGATTCAGGATGTTTTGTAGGTTTCTGGTGCATTGAGCCTAGACTGTGTGCTGTCTGGGATGCTCTACGCGCTCTCCCTGGAACCCCTGCTTCAAAAGATATGTTCCAATGTTCATGGTTTGGTTTTACCTGGTTTTATCTGCATATGCTGATGATGTTGTTGTTTTTACCAGAAATCAGCAGGATGTCAACAAATTGACAGAGATAACCAACAAGTTCTCTGTTTTATCTGGTGTGAGGGTGAACTGGGGAAAAAGCGAAGCCGTGGGTGAATGGTGTGAAGGGCTCCCGGTGCTCCCTCAAGGCTTGTTATGGAAAAGAAATGGTTTTTAAATATCTCGGTCTGTTTATAGGGGATGAAAACACTGAAAAAAAGAACTGGGAAAACATGGAACAAAAAGTTAAAAGCAAGCTGGAGATGGTTACACTCCCAGATGTCTCATAGAGGAAGGGTATTGGTTTTAAATAACTTTGTAGTATCATAGCTGTGGCACATACTTTCCTGTCTGGACCCACCATCTGGTTTGCTGGCAATGATACAAGCAAAAATGGATGGATGCTGCTCTGTTTTTAACAGAGCAGCATCCAGCCATTACCTAAGTTTTATCAGGGTGTTTTTAAGTCATGTGCCCTGTTTAAGATCATGCCAAACGTCTAACACTCTGCACTAGTTTTTACAAGAGCCATTAATCTGTGGGTCGAGGCTGGACGTGGGTGGCACCGCAGGGCCAGGACTGTTGGAGGCGCTGCACAGATCCAAGATGACAACTGTGAGACAACTGGCGGAGACTGCAGGACCGTCCCTTTCCAACGTCGAGGCCACAAGTCCTGCGATGGGCGGTACGGTCTGCCAGGCTGGTGCGGCACTTCCTAGACCTCTTGGTGGGAAAGCTATCAGCCAAGGAGAGGAGTCTCCTCCGAGCTTACTGCGAGGGAAAAAGCTATCCTAATTCAACAGACTCCTTTCCTGGCCTTAACCTGTGTCCTGACTTCACGGAACAAAATGGACCTCTGCTTTCCAGCCTGGACCCACAGAAAATGGTTTTATTTAATATGGACCAGAAAACTATTTACAAAACCTGCATGGAAATAATGAACCAAAGACACCTTCAAAACAGAGCCATTTATGTCTGGACAGAAAGACTTGCAGGAAGAGCACCCCAGTGGAGGACTTTATACAAGCCTCCAATAAAGAAACAAACTGGTGATCTCCAATGGAGGATTTTAAAGATTTTACAAGACTAAAGACCTTTTTCAGCCTTTTAATAAGTGATTTTAGTCATTTTGGCAAAGTTTTTACAAACTCTTTATTTATTGGGGGAGTTTGCCAAAACAAAACGAACAAGCCAAAGGCCAGACTTTTACATTTTTTAATCAGCGAGGCAAAAATGGCCATTTACTTGTTTCGCAGAGACGGACTACGGGAAGGACCTCATCTTTATGCTGTGGCTCTGTGGAAGTGCAACATCAAGGCCAGGATTAGGCTGGAGTTTCACTTCCACAAAGACACCCAGAACATGGAGGATTTTATGCAATTGTGGGGTTTTAATTAGATTTTATGTAACGTGTCAGACAAAGGAGAACTGCAGTATAATAAGCTTCTTATGTAACTTTTGACACTTTTTAGGCCCGAGCAGTAAGGCTGGAAGGGCCTATTGTAATCGTAGGATTTCTTATTGTTTTTTCCATTGCGTTTTTGCGGGGCAATTCGGGGATTTTGCCATGCAGAAAAACGCGTAAGATTTTACCCAAAATTGTCCCCCCGCGTGAAATTCTTGTTCCTTAATGTCGCCAAACGTGAGATGGGCCAAATCGTAAGTCATAGAGATCTGAAATTTGGCACACTGCTAGAGCTCCTCAAAAAGAAAATAAGGGTCTTGGGGGTATACCCTAAAACGCACAGGAAGTCGGCCATTTTGGGTCAAAGGCCAATTTTTGGCCGTTTTTTACTTTTACTCACCTCGAACTTTAACGAACTCCTCCTAGGGATTTTAAGCTATCGGCTTCATATATGGTCAATATGGAGTTAAGGCATGGGGGATTAAAAGTTATCAAAATCGTGAGTTTTCGGCCATGTTTAGGGGGTGTGGCCGGGGCACGAAAACGGCGTTCGCGCCCAAAGTGAAAAAATGCAATAACTTTCCCAAAGAAACGGCAAATCACACTAAAGTTGGCATGATGGAGGACCTTCTGGATCCCGATGATCCTATGGGGTCATATGCTGACATCATCAAAGCCACGCCCCCTGGGAACAGGAAATCCCTTTTTTTACTTGGAAATGTCACTATCTGCCTGTCTACATTCAATCTGCTTCAAACTGTGTCAGGCAACTGATAACTAGTGGGTCTAACTTCGTTTGAAGCACAGTGACTTTTCATGAAAGGGCGTGGCTGTGATGGTGCTGCGAAGTTGGACGTCACGCCATGGCCATACGTTTGGCTTTAATTTCCACATACATCATCTGATCTGCATCAAATTCAATGTGATTGATCCTAGTCCAGTCCCCAACAGAGATCTGATGACATATTTGGTGGGCGTGGCCTAATTCGTCCACAGCACCCCCTGGAAAATTTTAAAAAATTAGCCCCAAGCTATGCTTTGACAGAGGAATCTGAAATTTGGTACACATATGTACCTTGTCAGGACCTACAGAAAAGTCTCTTGGAGCATTGGTCCAAACCCCACAGGAAGTCAGCCATTTTGAATTGAAGTTGCCATTTTGACCCCATTTTTGCTGTTTCTACCCCACATATCTAAGCGGACCTCCTACAGCTTTTGACTTGGCTGAAAATCACTCAGTATACTCTTAAGGCACTGGGGATCAAAAGCTTTTCAATACATGAAAGCGTGTGGGCGTGGCCACGCCTCAAAATATGACTTCTCGCCTTAAAAGACGAAATTGATATAGCTCCTACAAGGAAAGTCACAGAGATCTGAAACCTTCTGAGATTAATCTGCCTCTGGCCCTGAACAATATTCACTGATCAGATGCTGTCATCATCGAAGCAGGAAGTGTCATGTTTTCCTTTAGAGAGTCAATTTTTGATGTTCTTCACCCAATCAATGTGAAACTGTCCCAAGTAACAAATAACATGATGGTCAAAGACAGTCTCCAGTACTGACTGGTTTAGATTCAGGGTGTGGCTGTGGCGGCGTGGCGAATTCTGATGTCACGCCACGGCCATACGTTTGGCTGTAAATTACACAAGCATGGTCCGATTTATTCCAAACTGAATATGGTTGATCTTTGACAACCCCCAAACAGCTCTATTGGATTACATTGAACTTTGGATCAACAGCGCCCCCTAGGACACTTCAAGGGCTATATCTCCCTCATACATCATCGGATCAACTTGAAATGTAGTATACATGATCATCAGTTAATGATGGACATGTTGACAAAGTCAATTGATGACATCACTTTAGCCCCACCCACTAAGAAACAAATGAGTGTAGCTTCCATATGGAAAGTCCGATTTACTCCAAACTGAATATGGTTGTTCTTTGTCAACCCCCAAACAGCTCCATTGGATTACATTGAAATTTGGATCAATAGCGCCCCCTCGGACATTTCAAGGACTATATCTCCCTCATACATCATCAGATCCACTTGAAATGTAGTATACATGATCATGAGTGCAGGTTCTCTCTGGAGGATCAGATTTCCCCCAAATTTTAAATGCTTCTCACCAGACCATAATTCTGCATGAGTGAAGATCATGACATGACAGTCACAGCGCCACCTAGAGGCGACATTTGGACTTGAATGGTGGCCCCGTTTGTGGCGTGGTGCAGACGGCGATGCCAGGTTCCCGCGGTCGCTGCACAGGCCGAGATGCGCTGAGGTGCGAGAGCCTTCAATGCTGCTTGCAGCTTTAATTTAAAATTAAGTTTTTTGTAGTTTAATTTTTTGTAAATAAAGTTTTGTTAAAAGTCAAAAAAGTCATTTTTAGTTTCCATTTATATTTCTTAC
Organism: Crenichthys baileyi; assembly: GCA_036173005.1. NCBI lineage: Eukaryota > Metazoa > Chordata > Actinopteri > Cyprinodontiformes > Goodeidae > Crenichthys > Crenichthys baileyi. Next base: position 132,726 of record JAHHUM010000412.1, on the reverse strand, counting down.
CTTCCTATTCAGTAGTCAGATGTTCTTGTTTAGGGTTCAAATGTTTTTTCTCCAAAGTCCTCTATCTTTTTTTGTACTTTAGACTTTTCCTCTATTCTGTCCACTTTAGTTTGCTAGTGTTCTTTGAAATGTTGGCATTGTCCTGTTATGTCACTCCTTTCCATTCTATTATCCTTTGATCTTTTTCAATGTCATTTGATCTTTCTTAGCTTCCTATTCAACATCCCAGTTTTTTGTTTTTTTTAATGTTTTTTCCAAAGTCTTGTAATCTTCTTTTTCTTATTTAGACTTTTCCTCCCTTCTGTCCACCTTACATTTGTAGTATTCCTTTACGTTTTTTTGTTCTTCGATGTCACCCGGTACCTTTTTAGTGTTCATTGATTATTCTTAGCTTCCTATTCAGTACTCACATATTTTTGTTTTGTGTTTAAAGTTTTTTTTCCAAAAGGCCTCTATCTTTTTTGTAGCTTAAGAAGTTTGCTATTCTTTTTAATCTATTGTCATTGTCCCGTGATGTCACTCCCTTTCATTCTATTATCCTTTGATCTTTTTCAGTGTCACTTTCTTAGCTTCCCATTCAACAATCCATTTTTTTGTTTTTTATGTTTTTTTTAGGTCTTCTAATCTTTTTTTTTGCTTATTTTTAAAATTTTTAATTTTCCTTCTCCGCCCTTAATTTCTAGAAATCTTTTAACTTTTTTTTAATTTTTTTTTTCCCGATGCCCCCCCGCTCCCTTTTTAGTGTCCTTAAATGTTTTCTTAGTTCATTTTCCCTTTGCCCGATGTCTTTTTTTTTATTTTAAAAGTTTCTTTTAAACATCCTCTATTTTTTTTTCTGATTTTTGGATTTTTCCCCCCTTTTTCCGCCCCCCCTTATTTTTTTCCAATGTTTCTTTGTCTTTTGGGTCATCGGGGCAGTGTTTGTCCTCCTTTTTTCCTTTCCTTTTTCCCTTTTGATCTTTTTAAATGCCCTTTGATGTTTCTTGCTTCCTTTTCAGGGGGGTCACATTTTTTTTTGGTTTTTTAAAATTTTTTTTTTTTAAAAGGGGCCTCTATCTTTTTTTTTTTACCCTGAACAATTTTTCTTCCGTTTTGTCCCCTTTTTTTTTCCCCCTTTTTTTTTTTTGGGGATCAAATTTGTAAAAAAATTTGTCCTGTGATGTCACCCCCCTTCCTTTAAATTATTCCCCCTTTAATTTTTTTTAAATAACTTTTGGCCCCTTTCTTAGCTTTTTTTATTCAAAAATCCTTTTTTTTGTTTTTTTTTTTTTTTTCCCCTAATTTCTTGTAAAAAATTTTTTTTCTCTTTTTTGATTTTTTCCAAAATGGGCCCCCCTTTCCCTATTTTAAGGTTTTTTTTAATTTTTTTTATTGTTTTTTTTGGAAGTCCCCCTTTGTTTCCCTTTTTTTTAGGGGTCCATTGATTTTTCCTAAACTTCATATTTAGTACCCAGTTGTCTTTTTTTTATTTTTTCCAAATTTTTTTTTTTCAACATCCTTTTATTTTTTTTTTTGTAGCTTAGTAAAAACTTTTTTTTCCCTTTCTATCGCCCTTAACTTTTTGTATTTTTTCCCTTTTAATTTTTTTTAATTGTTTTTTCAATGCCCACCAGAAAAACCTTTTTGTAGTGTCCTTTTAATTTTTTTCTGAGCTTAAATATTCATTGCCCAAAATGCTCTTTTTTAATTTTTTTAAAAATGTTTTTTTTTAAACTTCCTCTATCTTTTTTTTTTGTATTTTAGACACAATCTTTTTTGCTTTTTTAAAAGGACTTTTCCCTCTTTTTCCCTGTCCACCTTATTTTTCCAAGGGTTTTTTAAATCTATGTCAAGTCGGTGATGTCATTTCCCTTTTTCCCTTTTCTATTTCCTTTGATTTTTTTTTAAATGACTTTGATCTTTCCTTCCCCTTTTTCCTTTTTTAAAACCCTCTTTTTTTTAATTTTTTTTTTCCTCAGCCCTTGCAATCATCTTTTTTCTTATTTTAGCCCTTTTCCCTACTTCAAAACCAAACTTTAAAATTCGTAGTATTCCTTAAATTTTTTTTTAAATGTTTTGGGTGTAAATTCCCCGCACGTTTTTTTTTTTTCAATGATTTTTTTTAAACTTCCTTTTCAGTATCCCCCATATTTTTTTTTTGGGGGTTTAAAAATTTTTTTTTCAACGTCCCCTCCATCTTTTTTTGTAGCTTCAAAAAATTTCCTCTGTTCTGTCCACCTTTAGTTTCCTTTTTTTTTTTGGATCTATTTGTCATTGTCCTGTGATGTCACGCCCCCTTCTTTTCTATTTTTTTTTGATCTTTTTTGGTTTCATTTGATCTTTCTTAGCTTCCCTTTTCAACAATCAATTTTTTTGTTTTTTCATTTTTTCCCAGGTCCTTTTTAATCTTCTTTGCTTACTTAGACTTTTACTTTCCTTCTACCGACATTACATACGTGGTATTGTTTTTTTTATGTTTTTTTTTTTCGTACTTCGATGTCACCAAGCTACCTTTTTAGTGTGCCCCCTTGTTTCTTAGCTTCATATTCGAAAGTCAGGTGCTCTTTCTTAATTTAAAAATGTTTTTTTTTCAACGTCCTCTTTTTTTTTGGTATTTTGGGACTTTTTCCTCTGTTTTGTCCACCTTAGTTTTCCCCAATTTTCTTGATCTATAGTCCAATAGGTGCCAGTGATGTCACTCCCCTTCCATTCTATTATCCTTTGATTTTTTTTTTCAATGGAACATTTCATCTTTTTTTTAGCTTTCCTCTTCAACAACCCAGTTTTTGTTTTTTTTTAATGTTTTTCCTAGGTCCCCTTCTAATCGTCTTTTTGCTTAGTTAGACTTTACTTTCCTTCTACCGAATTACATCCTGGTATTCTTTTATGTTTTTTTTTTTTTTCTTCGATGTCACATGCTACCTTTTTGTGTCCCCATTGATGTTTTTCTTAGCTTCCCCTTTTATTTGGGTCACATCTTTTTTTGGTGTTTTAAATGTTTTTTTTTCCAAAAAGGCCTCTATCTTTTTTTGTAGCTGAAGAATTTTTTTTTGTTCTGTCCCCCTTTTGGGGATCCTATTGTTTTTGGATTTTTGTCATTTGTCCTGTGATGTCACTCCCTTTCCCTTTTTCTTTTCCTTTAATCTTTTTTAAAATGTCATTTGATCTTTCTTAGCTTCCCCCTATTCAAAAATCCATTTTTTTTGGTTTTTTATTTTTTTCCTTTTGGTCTTCTAATCCTCCTTTGCTTAGTTTTAATTTTTACTTTTTTCCTTTTTCTACCGTTAAAATACGTGGTATTCTTTTATTTTTTTTATCTTTTCTTCGATGTCACCAGCTACCTTTTTTTTAGTGTCCCTTTAATGTTTTCTGAGCTTCATATTCAAGTAGTCAGATGCTCCTTTTTTTTATTTTTAAAAAGTTTTTTTCAACTTCTTCTATCTTTTTTTTTTTTTTGGACTTTTCCTCTGTTTCTGTCCCCCTTTTTTCCTAATGTTCTTTGATCTATAGTCATAGTCCAGTGTTGTCACAGCCTTCCATTCTATTTCCCCTTTGATTCTTTTCAATCTCATTTGATCTTTCCCCCTTAGCTTCCCTATTCAACAACCCCATTTTTTTTTTTTTTTTAAATTTTTTTTTTCCCAAGTCTTCTAATCTTTCTTTTCTTATTTAGACTGTTTTTCCTACCTTTCCCAAACCCCCTTTACATTCCCCCCGTAGTATTCCTTTAACTTTTTTTTTGTTTTTTTCGATGTCACCCGGTACCTTTTTTTTTGTCCATTGATGTTTCTTAGCTTCTTTTCAGTAGTCCCCACATTTTTTTGGTTTTGTTTTTACATTTTTTTTTTCAATTCCCCCTTTTCTTTTTTTTGGGTTTTAAAATCGTTCCCCCCGTTCCGTCCACTTTAGATTCGTATTGTTTTTTTGATCTATTATCATTGTCCTGTGATGTCACTCCCCTTCCATTATATTATCCACTGATCTTTTTCAGTGTCATTTGATCTTTTTTAGCTTCCCATTCAACAATCCATTTTTTTTTTTTTTATTTTTTTCCTAGGTCTTGTAATCATCTTTTTTCTCATTTAAAACCTCTCCTACCTTTCTGCCCCCTTTACATATATAGGATTCTTTATTTTTTTTTTATTGTTTCCTTTGAAGTCACCCCTACCTTTTTTAGTGTCCCCATTAATGTTTTTTTTAGCTTATGTTAAAATGTTTTTCCCCCGATGTCCACCATCTTTTTTTGTAGCTTCAGAAATTTCCTCTGTTCTGTCCCCCTTAGTTTCCTTTTTTTTTTTTGGATCTATTGTCATTGTCCCCTGTGATGTCACCCCCTTCTATTCTATTATTCTTTTGATCTTTTTGAGTTTCATTTGATCTTTCTTAGCTTCCCCCATTCAACAATCAATTTTTTGTTTTTTTCATTTTTTCCTAGGTCTTTTTTCTAATCTTCATTTCTTACTTAGACTTTACTTTCCTTCTACCAAAATTACATACGTGGTATTTTTTTTTGTTTTTTATCGTTCTTCGATGTCACCCCGCTACTTTTTTATGTCCATTTTTTTCTTAGCTTAAATATTCAGTAGTCAGGTGCTTTTTCCTTTAAATTTTTCCAAATGTTTTTTTTTTTCACGTCCCTCTCTTTTTTGTTTTTTAGAACCTTTTCCCTCTGTTCTGTCCACCTTAGTTTTCCCAAATTTTTCCTTTGATCTATAGTCATAGTGCAGTGATGTCACTCCCCCCTTCCATTTTCTATTATCCTTTGATCTTTTTTCAAAAAATTTCATCTTTCTTAGCTTCCTCTTTCAACAATCCAGTTTTTTTTTATTTTAATTTTTTTTTTCCTAGGTCTTTCTAATCGTCTTTTTGGCTTAGTTAAGACTTTATTTTCCTTCTACCGAAATTTACTATTGGTATTTTTTATGTTTTTTTTTTTTTCTTCGATGTCACATGCTACCTTTTTAGTGTCCATTGATGTTTCTGAGCTTCCTATTCAGTGGTCACATCTTTTTTTGGGGTGTTTAAATGTTTTTTTTCCAAGGCCTCTATCTTGTTTTGTAGCTGAAGAATTTTCTTCTGTTCTGTCCACTTTAGGATCCTATTGTTTTTGGATATATTGTCATTGTCCTGTGATGTCACTCCCTTCCATTCTATTATCCTTTAATCTTTTTTAAATGTCATTTGATCTTTCTTAGCTTCCTATTCAACAATCCAGTTTTTTTTGTATTTTATTTTTTTCCTTGGTCTTCTAATCGTCCTTTGCTTAGTTAGACTTTACTTTCCTTCTACCGAAATTACATACGTGGTATTCTTTATGTTTTTTATCGTTCTTCGATGTCACCAGCTACCTTTTTAGTGTCCATTAATGATTCTGAGCTTCATATTCAGTAGTCAGATGCTCTTATTTTATTTTTTAACAGTTTTTTTAAAACTTCTTCTATCTTTTTTTTGTATTTTAGACTTTTCCTCTGTTTCTGTCCACCTTAGTTTCCTAATGTTCTTTGGATCTATAGTCATAGTCCAGTGTTGTCACAGCCTTCCATTCTATTATCCTTTTTGATCTTTTTCAATCTCATTTGATCTTTCTTAGCTTCCCTATTCAACAACCCAGTTTTTTTGTTTTTTTAATGTTTTTTCCAAAGTCTTCTAATCTTCTTTTTCTTATTTAGACTGTTCCTACCTTCTAACCCTTTACATTTGTAGTATTCCTTTAACTTTTTTTGTTCTTCGATGTCACCCGGTACCTTTTTAAGTGTCCATTGATGTTTCTTAGCTTCCTTTTCAGTAGTCACATATTTTGGTTTTTGTTTTTTACATTTTTTTCAATATCCTCTATCTTTTTTTTGTAGGTTAAGAATCGTCCTCCGTTCCGTCCACTTTAGATTCGTATTGTTTTTTGATCTATTATCATTGTCCTGTGATGTCACTCCCTTCCATTATATTATCCACTGATCTTTTTCAGTGCCATTTGATCTTTCTTAGCTTCCCATTCAACACCCATTTTTTGTTTTTATGTTTTTCCTAGGTCTTGTAATCATCTTTTTTCTCATTTAGACCTCTCCTACCTTCTGCCCACTTTACATATATAGGATTCTTTTATGTTTTTTATTGTTCTTTGAAGTCACCCGCTACCTTTTTAGTGTCCATTAATGTTTCTTAGCTTATGTTCAAATGTTTTCTCGATGTCCACCATCTTTTTTGTAGCTTCAGAAATTTCCTCTGTTCTGTCCACCTTAGTTTCCTTTTGTTTTTGGATCTATTGTCATTGTCCTGTGATGTCACGCCCTTCTATTCTATTATTCTTTGATCTTTTTGAGTTTCATTTGATCTTTCTTAGCTTCCCATTCAACAATCAATTTTTTGTTTTTTCAGTTTTTCCTAGGTCTTCTAATCTTCATTTGCTTACTTAGACTTTACTTTCCTTCTACCGACATTACATACGTGGTATTGTTTTATGTTTTTTATCGTACTTCGATGTCACCAGCTACCTTTTTAGTGTCCATTGTTTCTTAGCTTCATATTCAGTAGTCAGGTGCTCTTTCTTAATGTTCAAATGTTTCTTTTCAACGTCCTCTCTTTTTTTGTATTTTAGACTTTTCCTCTGTTCTGTCCACCTTAGTTTTCCAATTTTCTTTGATCTATAGTCATAGTGCAGTGATGTCACTCCCTTCCATTCTATTATCCTTTGATCTTTTTCAATGACATTTTTCGTTGTCCGATGAGCTAACCCCTCCCACCTACTTCCTATTTTCTAAGGGGATTGCTCAATCCAGCTCTCCATCCAACGGGTCCGGACTTCCCTAAACCTGAAAAGTCTTACTAAGCAGGTTCCTGAAAGTTCTTTTAACTGGTGCCCGGGAATGACTCGCCTAGCCTCTGACAGCCTACATCCAGAAGTCTCGCCCTTCTTAAACCGGAGGTCTGGACGACTGAGTAGCCAACGCAGTCGATCACAGTCCGACATCACTCCTGTTAACGGCTTGCTCATTCCCTAATATTACAACTGGCACTTGGTATATGGCTAGGTTAATTTTAGTGACTCGCATGAGCCCCAAGGGCTTGTTTTAACAACTTGGCTAAGGCAACCTATAAAAACCTCCTATAACTTCCTAGAACCAGGCAACAAGCCCTTTTTTACCACCAATTTGAAAAACCAAAAATAGGTGACTCAAATAATTGAATGTCCACGATTTAACTAGAGTTTTAATATGCTTCCTTTAATTAGTAACGCTTTTGCGGGGGCCCATAACAGCTTAAATTCAGCAACACAATAAATTCAATATAGAAATAAGTCAATCAACTCAACCTGTCTTTCCCTGATTGCTGAAACTAGTGAAGTTGGAGAGGCTTTGAAGACGGAGGCTCGTCCTGCACCCGATGGAGCTGTTCCTTAGGGTAACAACGAGTGGTTTCCCTTGAGGGGGATACGGTTTTGATCTTCAGTTTTCCTCCTTTAAGTGACAGGCTCTGATGCTTCAGGCTTTCGATGGTTTAAACAGAAACTTTGTTGTCATATGTCTCAGGGGAAATGGCTTCCAGAGCTGAAGAGTTGAAGAAAACCCCGGGGACATAATTGAGTTTGATTCAGGACTTCCAGGAGCCTGACCCTTGGGAGCAATCAGCTGTTCACGCCGATCAAGTTTAAACTTCCGTTTTTCTGGATACAAAGGCTGAAGATGAAATCAGTTTCCCTTAATTTTGAGGCACAATCCTTCAGGGCTCAGGGGTTTTGATCCTCTTTTAATGCAGTCGATCAGCAGGCTGTGTCTCTGGTATTCTTCATCTAAGCATTTTTTTCTCCGGATCTTTTTTTCCTGTGATGTCACTCCCTTCTATTCTATTATCCTTTGATCTTTTTCAATGACATTTCATCTTTCTTAGCTTCCTCTTCAACAATCCAGTTTTTTGTATTTTATGTTTTTCCTAGGTCTTCTAATCGTCTTTTGCTTAGTTAGACTTTACTTTCCTTCTACCGAAATTACATACGTGGTATTCTTTTATGTTTTTTTTGTTCTTCGATGTCACATGCTACCTTTTTAGTGTCCATTGATGTTTCTTAGCTTCCTATTCAGTGGTCACATCTTTTTTGGTGTTTAAATGTTTTTTTCCAAAGGCCTCTATCTTGTTTTGTAGCCGAAGAATTTTCTTCTGTTCTGTCCACTTTAGGATCCTATTGTTTTTGGATATATTGTCATTGTCCTGTGATGTCACTCCCTTCCATTCTATTATCCTTTAATCTTTTTTAATGTCATTTGATCTTTCTTAGCTTCCTATTCAACAATCCAGTTTTTTGTATTTTATGTTTTTCCTTGGTCTTCTAATCTTCCTTTGCTTAGTTAGACTTTACTTTCCTTCTACCGAAATTACATACGTGGTATTCTTTTATGTTTTTTATCGTTCTTCGATGTCACCAGCTACCTTTTTAGTGTCCATTAATGATTCTGAGCTTCATATTCAGTAGTCAGATGCTCTTATTTTATGTTTAACAGTTTTTTCAACTTCTTCTATCTTTTTTTGTATTTTAGACTTTTCCTCTGTTCTGTCCACCTTAGTTTCCTAATGTTCTTTGATCTATAGTCATAGTCCAGTGTTGTCACAGCCTTCCATTCTATTATCCTTTGATCTTTTTCAATCTCATTTGATCTTTCTTAGCTTCCTATTCAACAACCCAGTTTTTTGTTTTTTTAATGTTTTTTCCAAAGTCTTCTAATCTTCTTTTTCTTATTTAGACTGTTCCTACCTTCTAACCCCTTTACATTCGTAGTATTCCTTTAACTTTTTTTTGTTCTTCGATGTCACCCGGTACCTTTTTAGTGTCCATTGATGTTTCTTAGCTTCCTTTTCAGTAGTCACATATTTTGGTTTTGTGTTTACATTTTTTTCAATATCCTCTATCTTTTTTTGTAGGTTAAGAATCGTCCTCCGTTCCGTCCACTTTAGATTCGTATTGTTTTTTGATCTATTATCATTGTCCTGTGATGTCACTCCCTTCCATTATATTATCCACTGATCTTTTTCAGTGTCATTTGATCTTTCTTAGCTTCCCATTCAACAATCCATTTTTTGTTTTTATGTTTTTCCTAGGTCTTGTAATCATCTTTTTTCTCATTTAGACCTCTCCTACCTTCTGCCCACTTTACATATATAGGATTCTTTTATGTTTTTTATTGTTCTTTGAAGTCACCCGCTACCTTTTTAGTGTCCATTAATGTTTCTTAGCTTCTATTCAGCTTTTTATGTTTAAATGTTTTTTTCAATGTCCTCCATCTTTTTTTGTAGCTTCAGAATTTTTCCTCTGTTCTGTCCACCTTAGTTTCCTTTTGTTTTTGATCTATTGTCATTGTCCTGTGATGTCACACTCCCTTCTATTCTATTATTCTTTGATCTTTTTGAATTTCATTTGATCTTTCTTAGCTTCCTATTCAACAATCAATTTTTTTTTTTTTTGTTTTTTTCCTAGGTCTTCTAATCTTCTTTTTGCTTATTTAGACTTTACTTTCCTTCTACCGACATTACATACGTGGTATTTTTTTATGTTTTTTATCGTTCTTCGATGTCACCCGCTACCTTTTTAGTGTCCATTAATGTTTCTTAGCTTCATATTCAGTAGTCAGATGCTCTTGTTTTATGTTCAAATGTTTTTTTCAATGTCCTCTATCTTTTTTTGTAGCTTAAGTATTATCCTCCGTTCCGTCCACTTTAGATTCCTATTGTTTTTTGATCTATTATCATTGTCCTGTGATGTCACTCCCTTCCATTATATTATCCACTGATCTTTTTCAGTGTCATTTGATCTTTCTTAGCTTCCCATTCAACAATCCATTTTTTGTTTTTATGTTTTTCCTAGGTCTTGTAATCATCTTTTTTCTCATTTAGACCTCTCCTACCTTCTGCCCACTTTACATATATAGGATTCTTTTATGTTTTTTATTGTTCTTTGAAGTCACCCGCTACCTTTTTAGTGTCCATTAATGTTTCTTAGCTTATGTTCAAATGTTTTCTCAATGTCCACCATCTTTTTTGTAGCTTCAGAAATTTCCTCTGTTCTGTCCACCTTAGTTTCCTTTTGTATTTGGATCTATTGTCATTGTCCTGTGATGTCACTCCCTTCTATTCTATTATTCTTTGATCTTTTTGAGTTTCATTTGATCTTTCTTAGCTTCCCATTCAACAATCCATTTTTCTGTTTTTATGTTTTTCCTAGGTCTTCTAATCTTCTTTTGCTTAGTTAGACTTTACTTTCCTTCTACCGACATTACATACGTGGTATTCTTTTACGTTTTTTATCGTTCTTCGATGTCACCCGCTACCTTGTTAGTATCCATCAATGTGTCTGATCTTCATATTCAGTAGTCAGATGCTCTTGTTTTATGTTCAAATGTTTTTTTCAATGTCCTCTATCTTTTTTTGTAGCTTAAGTATTTTCCTCTGTTCTTTCCACTTTAGATTTCTATTGTTTTTTGATCTATTGTCATTGTCCTGTGATGTCACTCTCTTCCATTCTATTATCCTTTAATCTTTTTTAATGTAATTTGATCTTTCTTAACTTCCTATTCAACAATCCATTTTTCTGTTTTTTTATGTTTTTCCTTGGTCTTCTAATCTTCTTTTGCTTAGTTAGACTTTACTTTCCTTCTACCGACATTACATACGTGGTATTCTTTATGTTTTTTATCGTTCTTCGATGTCACCCAGCTACCTTTTTAGTGTCCATTAATGTTTCTGAGCTTCATATTCAGTGGTCAGATGCTCTTGTTTTTGTGTTACAAATGTTTTTTTCAACGTCCTCTATCTTTTTTTGTATTTTAGACTTTTCCTCTGTTCTGTCCACTGTGAGTTTCACCCCCTTCCTTCTATATCATTTGATCTTTTTCAATGTCATTTGATCTTTCTTAGCTTCCTATTCAACAATCCAGTTTTTTTGTTTTTTTCATGTTTTTTCCTAAGTCTTGTAATCATCTTTTTCTTATTTAGGATGTATTCACACCAGGAAAGTCCTTTGGTCCGCTTGTTTGGTCCGGACCAAAAGCGAACTTTATTTTTTTTCATTTGGTGCGGTTTGTTTTCACATTGTACTTGTCAACTATTACTTGTAAACAAAGCCCCACGGGTGACGATCATTGTTCCCATATGACAGAAATGACGGGGGCGGGACAGAGCACAGACCCGGGAATTTAAGAAAACAGCTGTAGACGTGCTGCGTGCAGCACCTCTGTTCTGCATATTTATGCCATTATTACAGCTGCAATATCATTGTGAGTCAAGAGCAGCTCATTCAACACAGACTTTGAGAGGTTCCATTTATAATTTTTGAACCCCGTCGGAGAATGCGTGCTGAACGCCGATGTTCTCTACGTGCCTTGTCCCAACAAGCCAGTAGCATTGCTAAGCAACACACAGCTTATCAGGTATTATTACCTTACAACACACACCTTTGCTACCGGCTACGGTGGCTTTTTATGTCCAAAGAGATGTACGCTTGTTGTAGTTGGTTCAGATCGGGGCCGGTTTGTATTCAGACCATAAGCGAACCGCACCAGACTCCGTTTGGAAGCGGACCGAGACCACCTCAAAAGGTGGGTCTCGGTCCGGTTTTTTGGTCTGGACCAGGGTTCGCTTGACCATAGTCCTCCCTGTTGTCGTTGACCTCCTCCTCCTTTTCCTCGTAGTCTTTGTGATCATCGCTGTCACCACCACAATCATCAAGGTCATCATCTCTATCACCGTCATCATCATCATCATCATCCTCGTCCACTTGCCTGTCCACGTGTTCCCTTCGTTCTTCTCCTTGTCCTCTGCCGTAGTCTTCGCCTATGTGGTCCCTCACCCTTTCGCTTTGTCCTTCTCCTCCATTTTCATCAAACTCCATCTCTTCTTCCGCCACGTTCAAGTAAACCTCACGGTCCGGGTACACACGTGATGCGGGAGGTGGATGGGGAAGGTGAACGGGAGAATACAGATAAACAGAACGAGGGGGAGGAAAAGTAGGAGAAGAAAGAAGAGGATGTCAACAATCAGGACGAGGATGCCGAGGACGACCGGGAGGATGAGGGTTACGAGGAGGTATAGGTGAAAGAGAAGGTGAAGGAGAAGGAAAAGGATGACTACGATAACCACGACAATGACCGGGATGGCGAGATATACAAGAAGGGGTGGAAGAAAGAGAAGGATGAGGATGAGGATGAGGACGAGCAGTGCGAGGACGGCCGGGACAATGTCGAGGAGGAGGAGGAGGAGGTGGTGGAGAAGAGGAAGTACAAGAGGGAGAAGAATGAGTGAGAGGAAGGCGAGGGCAGAAAAGGATGGGGATACGGCCACGGAAAACCAGTATTACCTCTTTTTATATTTCAGGAGGAGGAGAAGGAGGGGAAAGATGAGCAGGAGGATGACGTGGATGACGAGGATGACTGGAACGACAAAGAGCAGTACAAGGGGCTGTAGGAGAAAAGAGGGAGAAGGATGAGTGCGATGAAGACGAGGACGGCCGAGACGACAAACGGGAGTGCATATGTCTGGGCCGATCCTTTTCTTACCATTCCTTTTCACTCTGTACACCTCACACTTCCAGTACAAGAAATTATCAGATTCAATTCAAATACAATTCAAAAATACTTTATTAATTAATTAATTAATATAATTGATTTGGTTTTTTTTAAGAATATACATGTTATTTCTTTGCCCTGCGATGGACTGGCAACCTGTCCAGGGTTTACCCCGCCTCTCGCCCGTAGACTGCTGGAGATAGGCACCAGCTTCCCCGCAACCCACCATGGAATAAGAGGTAGAAAATGACAGACTGACTGACATGTTATTTCACATAAAACATTTATGTGAAATAATATGTATATTTATGTGAAAGACCAAGCCAGTAGCATATGTTTATGAAAAGATAAACATTTTAGAGGAATTTTGATAAATTTGTATTTGCAGTGCAAAAGAAAATCAGTACAATTCTATAAGGAATTCAGCATCTTTAAGTAATTATCTAATTAATTTTAAAGTGTAATTTACTGTGGTATGATCAAGAAAATTCAATCCACCTTTACAGTTATCATTCATCAAAACTGCATTTTTCAGGAAATGAGTTTGATTCTTTCATACAAAGCTAACAGAGCTCTGTCTATTTTCCTCCAGTTTTTGAATGCAAAATTCTCTGCAGGCAATCACTCTATATAACAGACAGATGCTGCACCTTGACATTGTGTGCAAACTGTACTACAGAGTTTGAAAAACTCAAACAAAAGCTATGGAACTGATGGAAAAGTCTGTCAGCTCCGCACACTATGACAGAAAGGTTTAAATGATCCCATTGTTTGAGTGTTATCAGAAACTGAATTTGAATTGCTCAGATTGAATCTGTATTTGTGTAATCTGAAATTAAATGCATTGGTTTGAAAATTAATTTCATTAAATTGAAACTGAATATAATGGTTTAAAACTGAATTTGTTTGCTTTGAAAATTGCTTTGCTTTGTATTGAAAATTCAGTTTGATTACTTTCACTTTCAGGTCTGAAATTCAATTTCACCTCTAAAATTCAGTTTTTTGTTTTTCAACTCCTAAAGTGAACAGAAACAAAAGCCTGTAAGCACAGTGGTACAGTGGGGGTGGTGTTTACCTTTTTCTGTTCTGTTCTGTTCTGTGTAAGAGAGGGCATTTGCAACTACTCTTCAGACTTTGAATAGATAGTTCCCACAAGACCGGACCAGAAGTAAGTGACTCTGGAAATGCACCATGTTGATAGTATGCTGTTTAACGGTGTTACATAGGGAAAGCATTTACAAGCGGCATTACCGCGGCTTTTATACGTTTTTTTTAAGTGCTGGATCTCGTGACAGAGACACTATAAATGTTGTGTCCTTAAAAATATATGAAGCAAAGATCGCTGTAATCGGTATAGATTTATATGAGATGATCAAATGCAACATGTCAGCAGAGTTGGATTTGCTCCCACCAGTCGCCTATATAGACATTGTGAATTATTTAGTTCACAAAAAAAGTGACTACACTATGTAGAAACTACAGTCCTTGAAGTATTTGGGCACTTTTAACCTTTTTTCAAGCATATCTGGCGCAACAAGAAAAGTGTACATGTACATTTGCACATCTACGTTTTGTAGTTACTTATGTTTCATACTTAGATAGAAACAGTTCATTAACATTCAGCATTATAATGCACTGATCCCTGAGGCTCTGGTAGTTCTTGAAGGTAGAGCAGAATATAACATGTAAGGCTTTATTTTCTAATCACAAACAGCTTGACAAGCTATATTAAATGTACAATAATAGTTGTAGTCTGATATGTCACAAATTGGCATCTACAACAGCATATTGCTCCTAATAAACAGTTGCATGGTAGGTCAAGCACAATATAACATCAGTTGAATGCAATAAAAGGATTTCTAGTTCATGTACATTGTGAAGGTCCAGCAAGGCTCTGGCTGTGTTGTACTTGTCCTTTGTGTGACATCAGTCCTCTTCCTTTTAATTATAACAGATATGAAAGGGTAGAGTGCATAATGCTATTATCAATAGAGAAACAGAAATAATGTGATATTAAAGCACGGTATCAATAAATGAATGAAATATGTGAAATAATGCATTACATCAACATGACTGAGTGATCAGCATTGTTTTTGGTATTTTATTAATAATAAGGAAATATAGTTAATTAATTCACTAGTAATCATTACTATTACAAAGCAACATTTTCCCATATATTGTTCATCAAATTACCATTACTACATGATTGCAGACACACAATGTCAGGGACAAAGCCTGTATCTTTTCAAGTTAATTTCATAGTCTCGTTTTGCGGTCAGTTTCTGAGGAATACAAGTCTGCAGGTTTGCCTACAAAGTACATATTTTACAGCAACCACTTCAATACTCTAGCGACTGACTGACAGCATCACAGTTTGGTTCTTGTTTGAAAAGTTAGGAAATGTTCCTACCACTACTAGTGATCAGAGCTAATCTGCGCCGTATTTGATGGCTTGTGTTTCCTGTGGATATTGGCCAGTCACATTCGACAATGCTGGATGCTTAGTTGAAAAGTTTGCTCACCTTCACTTCTTCTAATTCTCGGTATGTAATGAAAACATCTCTTTACAGTTTTTCGCCTTTGTTTTTACACCCTTGAACTGAACAATACACGTCATGGTTCCTTTATGTGCAACCAAACGAAGTGGAAGGCTGCTTCCATACTATCACAATGGTGGCAGAGCACCAGGTTGTACGACATGTGATGTCATGTGGGAACTATCTGTAAATATTTTTTTAACCAATCAGAGGAAAGTATTTCTGTTGAGGACTCACATCAACAAATCATCAAATAATCTGTAAAAACTAATTCAAAGCTTCCTTGCCTTTTGCAGTACCCATTTTTAATGGTTGAGGGAAATTTTACAATGAAAGAATACTGGACATTCTAACGGTTCACACCCATTTATGTTTTTATTTACAGCCTGAAGTAACTGATGCTTGCCACCAATCTGGGCTTCGATCTGCTCAGACATGACTCATGGCTTGCTGGAAGCCTTGGACTTCCATTGTTCTCAGAACCAATTAAAAACAGCTCACAGAGAGACGTTCTGCCTCATCTGATATAATCCATCATAGTAAACATTACCTGCACTGTACCTTCTAACACCACTGTATCCGAGCTGGGAACTGATGATCATGTCGCTGGCAGGCGTTGTCCTGAGTACATCTTTGTTCCCACCGGCATAACAACGTGCACACAACAGGAGAAACAGGACAAACCAATGGCACTAAAACAGCTGCATTCAATGTGTTTGTTGGGTTTTGATGATGACATTGATAGATTAAATGCAGCCGCATTAGTGCAGCAGTTCGTGTATGTGTATGTGTTTAATTGGTTTTACAAATAGAGTGGAAGTCTATCTCTTGAAACTAGCACTAGAGCAGAATATTAAAATTGTGTTGGAATCTGTGGAACGTTCACTTCACCTTCTCAAGCATGAATGATTCACAAGTGAAGGGAAATATATTCATGTAACCCTGTACAGTTTTATCGCACTTTTGTCTCTCTACGGTGTGTGAGAGCTGCATTTAGATACTGCAATTATATACAGAGCATCTACAAACATGTCCCTCTAGAGAAAACAAAAAGACGAGTTTGATGTGACACTGGTTTTGCTTCTGCACTTATTTCTTCTGTTGCCTCATTCACTTAAAAAAAGTAAATTTCAGGATAGTCATGTGAGCACAGGTAAGGCTGTGAAGGACAAGAATCACAATGCCAGTTTGGTTGTCCAGTCTACCTGTGATGATTGGACATGAATAGTTGTTTAGAGGTCAGAACAACAGCCAGCTGCATTGTGAAAGTTTACGCAGGCTCTGAGCCTCATATATCAACAAACTAGAATAATAACGAGAATAACACGGTCCAGCAGTGATAAGGATAACCTGAGGCTGAAACGAAAGTGGGGTGTCATCTCAACGCAAGGGGGTGTAAAGTATAATCCATGGATTCCACCCCCCACCTTTCTATAACCAATCATTTTAATTTTGTTACACGTCATCCATTGCACGCACTAAATGATTGAGGCGCTTCCTTTGGGATATTGTGTGTGCCTTAGTGAGAACAGAGTCAGTTGAACAGGAGAGGAGACCTTGTGCAAGCAAAAACTGAGTCTTGCATAAATATAAAATAAGTTCTTATCAGAGACAAGTACTTGTGTGATCTGTTCTCACATAAATAAACACAGAGTTTTTTTAACTCAACAGTTTCTGAATTTTTTTAGGGATGTTGTGGGATTGTGGTGTACTGGGGTACTGGGGATGCTTTTAAGGGCTGTCTGGTTCTTGTATGACCAAAGCAAGAGCACAGATACCATTTTATTTGGGGTAGACTTGAGACAGATAATGTCATGCAGTTGGCATCCTCAGATCTTCACTGTGCAGTGGAGCAGTTTGCAGCCAAATGTGTGAAGCAGCCTTGATAAGATGATAAGATGTTTGATGTCCTCAAACTCCAAAAACATTTTTTTGTTGTTTTTTTGTTGTTGTTGTTGCATGCTGTTCCCTCTAGGTCAGGGCTCAGGCATTGCTTCAATAAGCAGAGTTTGAGTTTCTTGGAGACTTGTTCACATGAAGAAATGCACAATATATCAAACCTCAATCGTCATTGCAATATCAGTATGGGAAATGTGGCAATTACAAAGGAATTGTTCAGCATGCTCTGCATATTCATAATATATTTGGCCAGTTGGATGGACCCTAACTCCCCTTAATGTTTACACCTAAACTTTGTCTTTAGTTGGTGTGTTGCTAATATTCACACAGAGTGTTGGGGACATTGTGTAATGGCTGGTGATGGATGGAATCTAATTAGCTGGCTGAATACTGTCAAAGAGGAGCAGATGTGTTTGGAGTCATTGTCCTCTTGTATTGGCAATGGTTACCTCTAAATAAAAGTGTGCAGCTATTATTGCTTTGAACCAAAACAGCATGGAGCATAACTTGGAAGGAAACTGCTGTTATGAATATTGTAGTTTTCTTCATCAAGACAGTCAAGGTGAAAAGCTCCAATAAACACGTTTTAGGAATTCCAAGAATCTCTAGGAATCAAAAGTCCAAATATGTACACATTTTCTACGTCCTGGACCGGCATCGTAGTCAGGCCCACAATCTTCCACTGCTGCCAAGAATCCATTGTGTATCCAGATAAGAACGTCCCGTCTGGACAAGAGGGTTCTCCTTTACCCTGTCTTCTCGTCGAAAAAATTTGATCAATTACGTTGAGAGACCAGCTGACCAAATCCATAATTTACAAGTGTGGAGGATATGCAAAGCGAGGCTCTGAGAAAAATACAGACAAAAAACAGAAGCAGGGAGGGAGGGAGAGAAAACGCGTGTGTCTTCCACCGAGAGCAAGATTCCTGAGGAACAGTTTTCTTTTGCTTCTGTTTTCATTATGTATGACAGGCAGAAACGAAATAACACAAAGAAGACCAGAAGTGCGTTGAGGTTTTGGACCAGATAACACAAAGTAGAAGCTACTGTAAACCCAGAAAGTGTCATAATCTTTGTGACTTTGGTTTTATATTCAGCTTTCTTTTGGTATTTGCCACTCTTTGTTTATCATATTTAGTTTTTTTCCTTGGTTTTAAGATTCCCCCTGTTTTTGTTCTGTACTTGTATTTATTTTCTGCTCTGAGTTGCAGTCTTTCGTTTTGGATTTTCTCTGTAGATCTTAGTTCCTATTTTATTTTGAAACTGGTCCATGACATCTGTAGTTAATTCATGTTTCCTATTGCTTCTGTTTCTAAATATCTTGGTCACCATTTGGTTTGAATCTTGATTAAATCTTCTGTTAGGTCATCCTCTGTTTCTGGTTTGTACTCTTTACTGGTGTCTGTGTCATTGCTTACCTGTATACTCAGCTATTTTCTCCTATTATTTCAATTTTACCTGTTATTTCTGCTTGTTACCCTCACAGCTGACATTCATTCTGGCAATTAGACCCAAATGTGTTCACTCCAATGATCACACTCCCCAGTATCTAAGTCTTTCTCTGCTGTGTTCCACTGTTGTTATTGACCTGATACATGTGTTTTCTCAGGTGCTGTCTGTTCCTTCCATTTTTTCTTTAAAACCTCCACTAAGCCATGTGTCTTACTTTGTTCTGCTGTAATGTGGGTCCTCAACAAACAACTAACACGACAGAAAAATCCATCAAGTTTGACCCGGCAGCAATCCGTACCAGCATAGAGTACCAACATCTCAGAACAGTTGTAAGGGTGTATATTGACACTGTGGCTCTTCCAAGTTCCCTGTGGAGATGTTTAGCTGTAGCAGCAGAGTGCAATTTTGTACAGCAAGAGTTCATTCTCCTGCTTCCTTCACTGGGTTTGGTGGGGCTCTTAGAGAAGGCTGAAAGGGACCACTAGGAAGCATTAGCAGAGTGTTTTTTTGCAAGCCACCAAGCTCCAACCCTCAAAAACATCTGCTGTCATTTTGGTCTTCAAAATGCATGTCAGAAAGCATAGCACAATGGCTCAACATAAGCAATAACGTTGCAGACAGATGCTTTTCTGAATCTTGAAACGTCCTTACCCATGTACATATTCAGTGTTTACTAGTGGAACAACAAGCAAGATGCAGTGTCCTTAATCATTATGATGTTATCCTTGGGTGTTTGGGTCTTTGTTTTCATTCGTATTTTGGTCATTTCCTTGTTTATTTATTCCTTGTTTATTGTTTATTTATTGTTAAAAATGTAGTGCCATATAGGTTAATTTCTGCAGATTTATTTTATTATGTCTTGTTTTCTGTTCTCTGTGTATTTTAGTTCACATTTTAGATCAGTGCTAGTATATTTCCCCCTTGGTTTGTAGTTTCCTGTGGCTCGTTTAGTTTCCTTTGTTAATTATTCACCTATCCCCAGTTTTCATCTTCTGTTCCAAATCCCCCTGATTAGCTCACCTGGTTCTAATGTCATTCTCCTTCGTCTCGTCATTCTTCTTCGTCTTTAAATCAGCTCTCTGGTTGACCCTGTTCATGGTTGGTTGCTTCCATTACCCTGCCAGTGCTTCATGTCCAGTTCTTCTTGTTCAAGCCCAGTAAGTTTTTTTGTATCCTTAATTAATATCCTCAACATGTTCATGTCTGCGTTGTGATCCAACTATCAACCTACAAAACAAGACCCAGGAACAATCAGGGGTTCAGACATGAGTCAGTGACTCAAATAAGGAACTTGAAATTGCTCACCAAAGATGGAATTGTCTGATGGTTCTGAGCATCTTTATGCACAGGTACAAACTGATATCTGGCTAGGAGCTCAGTACTGTTGTAATGATGCTGACAATTCATTTCAAAGGAATCATGAGTTGTGGACTTCTAGCTTAGAACCTCTATGAATCTTGCATTTATGTTAATTTGGTGCCAAATTAAAATAAAAAATAAAGATAAAACGTTTTGAATTAATAACAGGCACACTGCTACACTCAGGAAGGTCAAACACAGAGTTTTAGTTTATATCTTTTGGAGTACAAGAGGGGGCAGCAGGAGACTGGTGCACAGTTATTGTGATTGTGTTGTACATCTGGAAAATGTGTCTAGAGATGAAAAGGTGAGCGCAATTAATGAGTCCGGAAAGTCTGACAAAGAAGGGTATGTTGACTTATTTCAGAAATGAAATATTTGAATTAAAAATAGAGAAAGCTTTCAAGTCGCTCCCATCAATGGCCCTAATCAGGCACTTGGTGTCAACGGCACTAATTGTCTGTAAATTTTTCCTGTTTTCACTGACTTTCCAAAATGGTGAACTGTTCTATTATCTAAAAACCCTTTGGCAAGAAAGAGATGATCCTGTCAGCCATAGCAAGAGAAGTTGGTTTTCCCAATTTGGAGTTTTTTGAATGTTATATTATAAATATAAAATAATATTTTATAAAAAAATTAATATAAATTATAATTAAAGTTAATATAATTAAGTTTTACAAAAGGGTTCAAGTTCCCCCAAAAAATGCGGTCATCTATAATGACAAAAGCAAAGCAAAAAGAAATTAATGCAGGATTGCCCCTTTTTTTTTTTTGTGTTTTTTTTTTTACTTTTTCCATTTTCTGTTTCTGTTCCTTTTTTTTTATAAATTAAATTTTTTTTTATTCCCACCGGTCTCCCTTAGTTTTTTTCTGTTTTTTCTGTACTTCAGTATTCTAGTGGGTGTCCCCCTTTCCCTTTTCCCAAATTCCATTTTTGTTTTTCTTTCTCAGTGGTTTTTTTTTTCCTTAATCTTTTTTTGTTTCCTCGCCCTTTTTTCTAGTTTTTTCTGTTTTTTTTTTTTCCTCCCCTTTTTACTAGATTCTTTATGGTTTTCCCAGGTTCAGGGGGCTACTTAGTTTTTTTTTCCTTTTCCCCCCAAGTCTTTTGTTCTCTTCTGTTTATTGTTTTTTTTAGATTTTTTTTTTTCCCAGGGTTGTCATTTAGTATGTTCCTCTGTCCCGCTTTGTCTAGTTGGTTCCCCCCCGTTAGTTTAGTGTTTGTTTACTTTTTTTTCGTCAGTTGTTTTTTTCTTTCCCTTATTTTCTCAGTTTACTTTAGTTAATGGGTTTTCAGATTCTTATGTTCCCCATGGTTATTTATCTTTGTCTATAGTTTTTTTTTTAGATCTTTTTCCCCCGGTTATTTTAGGTATTTTAGTTCTTTTCCCAGCACCTTTTGTTCCCGGGTTATCCCTGCTATTAGTTTCCCTTTTTCCCCCGTTCCCCCCAGCCCGGGTCCACCTGTTACGGTTTCCTCTGATTACCTGCCCCCATCTCATTGGTCCAAAATCCACTTTCCCTCAGTTTAAAGCTCTCTTGTT